>CM021107.1:614271663-614650413 GCA_007115665.2 Sequoiadendron giganteum | reverse complement strand
GGTATAGGGGTTGAGGGATTAGGGTTTAAGGGTTGAGGGTTGAGGGTTGAGGGATTAAGAGGGTATAGGGGTTGAGGGATTAGGGTTTAAGGGTTGAGGGTTGAGGGATTAAGAGGGTCCACCCTTAAAATCGTAACCCTATACTCTCTCCCACTCTCCCACTCTTCCAATCTCCCACTTTCTCCCACTTTCTCCCACTCTCCCCCTCTCTCCCTCCCTCTCATTCTCTATCTCTCTCTCTCTCTCTCTCTTCCGCTATCTCTTTCTCCCCCTCCCTCTACCTACCTCTCTCTCCCTCTCCCTCTCTCTCTCCATCTCTCCCACTCTCTCACTCTTATCTCTCTCCCCTCTATTCTTAACCCTAACCCTTTAAACCCTTAAACCTTAAACCCTTAACTCTTTAAACCCTTAACTCTTAACCCTATACCCTCTATCTCTCCTGAAGTCGTATCTCACTCCCTCTCTGTCCATCTCTCACTGCTCATTCCCCTCCCCTCTCCTCTCCTCTCTCTCTCTCCCTCTCTCCCTCTCTCTCTCTTTCTCTGGCTCTCCCTCTCTCTCCCTCTTTCTCTTTCTCCCCCTCTCCCTCTCCCTCCATCTCTCCCCCTCTCTCTCTCTCCCACTCTCTCTTTCTGCTTCTCTCCCACTCTCTCTTTCTCCCACTCTCTCTTTTTGCTTCTCTCCCACTCTCTTTCTTTCAACCATACACCCTCTACCTTTAACCGTGACCCCTTAAACCCTAAAAAAATTAACCCTCAACCCTACCTCCCTCTCTACTATATATTTGTCCTCTCTATCTACCTCTCTGTCTCTCTCCCACACACACACACACACACACAACTCTATCTCCTCTACTATAAGGGTACAGGGGAGAGATATACAATTAGGATAGAGGGTATAGACAAAGAGGGAGAAAATAAATCTATTTAAAAAACCATATTTCATATAACATGAGCACATTTTGAAGAACTAGAGATGTTACCGTTTTAGCAAGAAATAATGCAAGCACATTTTATCTTCCACTAAAAACGGTAAAAAAACTCAATATACCCATGATTTCAAGGCTCACATTTTGCATATTCTCCTGGGTTGAACTCCTCCATTTGAAATTCTGGTTTTTTAGGTATGTGAAGTCTTTACACATTTTATTTCATTCTATTATGGATTGCTTTCATTTTTTTTATTTTGCATATTCCATGTTAATCATTGTTTGTTTGTCATTATAACCTTAGGTTGTCAATGCACATTTTAAATTACACAATTATATACACTTTCCAATTACCATTTTATACCTAATGCAAAGCATCTACCAAGATCGACAAATCATCAAGGGTACTTCTAACCCTAACTTAAATTGAAGAAGATCAACCAACAAACTTAGTCATCTTTTCATCAAAATCCTTCAATTTCACTTGATTTCATATTTTCCACAAAATATTAGAACTTGGCTTCAACTCTTTGTCAGACTCAAAAATAGATTAACCATCATAAAATTGATTGTAACATAGCATAAACCTGATTAGAAACTCAGAACCATTCATTTCATTCATGATTCACTAATTGAAGAACTCAATGTTTCAACTTACATGGAAAAATAACAAAAATTCATGGAAGGTAACTACCAACCTTTATCCAGACATCCAAGACACTATAATCAATATGTTATTGATTGAAATAAACCAAATACACATTCCAAATATCTCACCAAAATTCATCCTTTCAGCATGCTTCCCCTAGTAGTATTCCAAACCCATGGTGCAGGTGCACCTACAACCGTGTTTCAAAATCTACTTTGGTGATAGTTTGTTTTAAGGTCTTTGGGCGAGTTCAAGAGTTTTTAGATGCTTTTTCATAGCTTTTATTGAAAATAAGGTCTAAATAGACCAATCTTTCATGTATTTAGGGATTTTGTGAGTTTGGTGATCAAATGTGCAAGTATGCACTCTTGCTTCAGAAAATTATCAATTTTGCCATATAATCTTTGAATGAAAATTATTCAAATTGTAAATGGAAGTGAAATACAAGAGTCTAGAAGTTGTATTAGGGATGAAATAAAGTTGTTTGAGTGGTCTTATGTGTCTTGGACAACAAAGTTGCATAATGTTGCCTATTTAGAAAAAGTTGTCAATGTTAGCAATTTTTAAGACAAATGAAGGTCTTGGTGTGAAATTTATATTCTTCCATAAAGGAATGCTACTACTTTCATTTGGCTCCCTTTGAAGAGGTTTTCATTGAACTTTGTGCTTGGAATTCATAAATTTCTAGAAATCGGGTTCTTGGACAGTTAAGGGTTTGAGGGAAATTTAATGTCTTAGATGGCATCCCACCTATTTTTCTCTTTGTGACTCAGTGGGGTGACCATGTATGATGTACTTATTATGTTCTTAGGAGTAGACAAGAACAAGTTTAAATTTTCCTCATGAATGATGTTGGTTTAAGGGGAAATACCTTATTTTCTCATAGAAAACAATGGTGCAGACCTAAGAAAGAGGGGTGAAGCATTTCTAGAGGGCAGATGAGGGTTCCTTAAGCTTGGGGGGACCTATACAGAGGGTTATAGGAAGTTGGTTTGAATTGGGAAGTTGTGGAAGGTAGAGTTTCAGTAAGGAGGCCTAAAAACCTTTGTTTCCTAGGTTCTAGAGAGGGTTTTGAAACTTGTTGATGGAATGAGTACTTGGGGTCCTCGAACCTTGATAATTATTAGTTTTGAAACCTAAGACAAGACTTTTTTCAGTCATGGAGGCCTAGTGGTGGGTTCTTGAGGGGGTTTCTTTGTAAAATTGGCTAATTTGGGCCCTAAAACAGTGAAATTTGTCATTTTGAGGAAAGTGTCTTAAAAGAGTAATATGTGGATTTTTTTATATGTCTCATAAAATTGAAATGGATATCTATATCAATCATTTTTTTGATAGGTCTTTTGGGAGGTTTGTGAGAAAAATCCCTAAAATTGGTTTGTGAAGCCTACAAGGCAATTTTGGGTCAAAAGTGGCTTTTAGAAGAGTTTGTTTGATATTCTTTTTGTAGGTGGTTTAATGTCAAGATTATGAAATATTGAAGGTGTTGAAACTATTTTCCTACATCAAATTTCAATTTGGATTCATAATGAAGAGTCATGGTTGATAGGTAACCCTGTTGTGTTGTTGAGTCAATTGAAGGTTGATGTCTTGGTTGGCATATTTGAGAGAAGCTATGTCAATTTGTATCTTGTGTTCCCAACACTCTATAAAAACCTGGTTCCAAGCACACAACATACTCCCCAAACATATCTAACTCTTTTTGTAACTTCTTAACTAACTTATCTCTTCACAACTTTGCCAAAAATGCAATTTTTTACAAATGTCAAGCCAAATCTCCCCCCTAAACACCTAAAATGACTCAAAAGAACTAAATACATATTAAGAGTGGTCTCATAGAAATTATTTAAAATATATCAAGATCTTAGAATTAAAAAGAACAAGAACCTTTCTTTTACTCATCTTCACATGCACCAAAAACCCTCCTTTTTACCCAGGAAACTAGTGGTTTATTGAAAAACACACATCCAACCCTCACACAATATTATGAATACTTAAAACATGTCTAAAATGGTCTAAAAAAACTCTATTCAACAAGAAACCATGTTTCCCCAATGCAAAACACACTTTAGAATATCAAAACCACTTGAAATCTCATGGAAAACTCAAAATTTCACTCTAGGGCTTCATGCCCAACACCCTTTTAGACCTCCCCTGCACACAAAAAAAATTACCTCACCTATTTATTGATGATCTTCCTTCAAATATTCATAATAATTCTTTGCATCAATGTTTTCCTAAAGCCTAGACAAAAACTTCTTGAATTGACAATTTTCATTCAATGGTGCTCCCGCACCATGTATGCTTCCATAGTTTGTATACATATATATGACATAAGTTGAAATTTTGTATGCTTTTCCATGCTACATATTAAATTATTTGCCATGCCAAAGAAAAAGACAAAGAGGAAACTAGCATACGAAGAGAAGGAAACCTTCAAAGGAAAGGAGAGAGTTCGGATGGTGGCATATCGTGAAAAGCAGAAATTGGGAATGATTGACGAAAACAATCCAATTGAAGAGGAACCTCAACCATCAAAAAGAGAAAGGAATTGGCAACACAAAAGGCATGAATGTGAAAGAATCGTGGTAAGATAGATTCAGATATCGTAGTTGGAAACACACCCTCTATGACAAGTGAATATGAGGGGACACCATTAAGCACAAGCGAATATGGAGGGACAACATCTAGCGAAAGTGAATATGGAGGGACACCATCTACTGCAAGTGGTAATGGAGGGACACCATCTACCGCAAGTGAATATTGTTGGACACCATTCAACACATCTCAATTTGAGAGTACATCATCACTCGGATTTGATGAAGAAGGTATGCCATCATCCCCATGTGAAGCTCAAGGTATGTCTTCTTCTCCACCCTCGAAGAATAGTGAAGTATCTTTCATTTGAATCTATTTAGGAGGGTATCCATTGAGTTTATCATTATTTTGAACTGATTTTTCTCAACTCGGTTTGTAAACCCTCAAGATTGGGGTTTTGAGATTTTAGATAACCAATAATGACTACTCCACCGAATTTGATAGTTTAGATTAGTGGAGTAAGTTAGTCTTAGGATGTTTTAGGTGTGTGCGTGTGTTTATCTGTGCAGGGGAATTCAAGAAACAAAGGTCGAGTTTCTACTACATGATTTTATGATGAATTTCCAAGTGAAAAGTGTGGCTCCAAGTGGTGTTTTGAGGAAAACTTCTCAAATGACTTCACAAAAAAATGACTGATCTAAATAGCTATTGTTGAGTTACAACACGTACTTCAAAATCAATAGTGACTGTCTTGGAACATGTGCATTAAAAATTACCTTCTTCGCTGTCCTCATTAGGCTAACTAGGCCTAATTTACAAAATAACATACCTTTAAACATTCAAAAACCCCCAAAACTATTTGGGGCAGAGATGATCATGTATCCAAACCCTCAAATCCACAATTTGTCTCAAGAGAAACTCACTCCACCATGCCAAACCAAAACCCTTATTTTATGCTAGTATAAAGAGGGTTTATTGAAAGGAATGGTTCCACACCTTACCAGAACATGCCACCACCTCAGACCTTCTTAAAATCACCCACAAAAACTCAAAAGACAAACATCCAACCTCTACATGCAATATTTGATCAAACCCTAGGGTGAAACCTCATTTTTCATGCCCTTTTCCATCAAAATCTATAGGGGAAGCAACACAAACCCCATAAAAATTATTCCCTTTCACTTAGAAACTTTTCATCTAATCCTACAGGATTGAATTGGGCCCCTCTACAAAAAATCTCTCAGTTTTGGCTATCTCAGAGTGGTTTTCATGCGGCGGCGAAACTTCACTTGATGGAAAAAATGTAAAATGCAAGCAGTGCAAAGTTGCAAAGTGGTGCAACTTTCGTTTTGCAACTCATGTGACCAAGTGGAATATTCCAACACATCCATATAGGTATGTTTATGCTAGGAATGGTCCTCTTTTGCACCCAAATACACGGACTCGCTCTGAGCTACGTTCGACCAGATCGATCCCTGAAGTGTCCAAAGTACTAAATGGCTGCAAACTTCAACATACTATTACTCGGATACTGTGACACTTAGAAACTTATCATATGATCCTATAGGATTGCGTTGGGCCCCTCTACATAAACCTCTCTCAGTTTTGGCTACCTTAGAGTGGTTTTCCTGTGGCGGTGGATTTTCACTTGATGGAAAAAATGTCAAATTCAAGTTGTGCAAAGTTGCAAAGTGGTGCAACTTTCTTTTTGAAACTCGTGTGACCAAGTGAACTATTCCAGCACATCCAAATATGTATTTTTATGCTAGGCATGGTCCCTTTTCACACCAAAACACGTGGAATCACTCTAAGGTACATTCCACCGGATCGATCCCTTAAGGGTCCAAAGTGCAAAATGACTGCAAACTTTAGCATCCTATTACTCATATATTGTGATTCTTAGAAACTTCTCATCTGATCCTACAGGATCGGGTTGGGCCCCTCTACAAAAAACTCTCTTGGTTTTGGCTATCTTGGAGTGGTTTTCCTGTGGTGGCGGATTTTCACTTGATGGAAAAAGTGTCAAATTCAAGTTGTGCAAAGTTGCAAAGTGGTGCAACTTTTGCTCTGCAACTCATGTGACCAAGTAGACTATTCCAAAACATCTGAATAGGTACATTTACACTAGGAATGGTCCTCTTTCACACCAAAACACGTGGAATCGCTTCAAGCTACGTTTCACTGGATCGATCCCTTAAGGGTCCAAAGTGCAAAATGGCTGCAAACTTCAGCATGCTATTACTCAGATACCATGACACTTATAAAATTATCATCTAATCTTACAGGATTGCATTGGGCCCCTCTACAAAAACCTCTCTCGGTTTTGGCTATCTCGGAGTGGTTTTCCCGTGGCGACGAATTTTCACTTGATGGAAAAAATGTCAAATTCAAGTTGTGCAAAGTTGCAAAGTGGTTCAACTTTCGCTCTGCAACTCATGTGACCAAGCGGACTATTCCAATGTGTACGAATAGGTATTTTTACACTAGGCATGGTCCTCTTTCACACCAAAACATGCGGAATCGGTTCGAGCTACATTCCATTGGATCGATCCCTTAAGGGTCCAATGTGCAAAATGGATGCAAACTTCAACATGCTATTACTCAGATACCATGATACATAGGAACTTCTCATTTACTCCTACAGGATCATGTTGGGCCCCTCTACAAAAGCCTCTCTCGGTTTTGGCTATCTCGAAGTGGTTTTCCCGTGGTGGCAGATTTTCACTTGATGGAAAAAGTGTCAAATGCAAGCAGCGCAAAGTTACAAAGTGGTGCAACTTTCGTTCTACAACTTGTGTGACCAAACAGACTATTCCAATGCATCCGAATAGGTATTTTTATGCTAGGCATGGTCCTCTTTCTCACCCAAACATGCTAAATCGCTTTGAGCTACATTCAACTGGATCGATCCCTTAAGGGTCCAAAACTACAAAAGGGAAGCAAACTTTGACGGTGTATTACTAAAAAACCGTGATGCTTACGACCTCTCCATTTGAGCCTACAAGCTCATGTTGGGCCCCTCTACAGTAACCTCTCTTAGTTTTTGTTGTCTTGGAGTCATTTTCCTGTGGTGTCCAATTTTTACTTGATGGAAAAGTGTCAAATTGAAGCAGTGTAAAGTTGCAAAGTGGTTGAACTTTCATTTTGCAATTCATGTGACCAAAGTTACTGCTCCAATGTGTCTCGATAGATAGGTTTACGCTAGGCATGGTCCTCTTTCACACCCAAACATGTGGAATTGATCCGAGCTGCGTTCAACCAGCTTGATCCCTTATGATGACATGCAAAATAATGGAAAAGAGAAACATACAAATGACGGTTGAGAAGCTTGAGTATTCCACACAAAAAGTGTATGATCAATGCTGCCCAATTGGTGCAGGAGCACCTACACCTCACCCTCAATCTTTGATCTGATGGTGAATAGGTTGGTCAATAGGTTGTTGTGGGTATTTTTGAGCATGCTTTATCTTGAATAAGGTCGATTAAAACCATTAGGTATGTTTTAGGGTGAGTTTTGGGTCTAGTGATAAAAAATGTGAAAATTTCAATCTTGCACTAGAAGTTGTCTTTGTAGCCTTTGAGGAAAAATTTGTGAATTTGTATATGATTGTGCAATAATGGAGTTTTTTTGATGTAATAAGGCTATTTATTAGCCATTTTTGTGGGTTTAGAGGTCATTAGTTGTAGTCATTAGGTTGGAGGAGTCTAAAGTTGCAAATTTGTAAGTTGCTTAAAGCAACAAATTTGAAATGCAACAGTTACTTGTTTTAAAAGTTGGTTTTTAGTTAGTTGAGGGCATGGATCAGTTAGAGAAGGGTGTAAAAAACTATTTAAATCCTTAAGAGGCTGGAATGGAGGTTTTTTTTGAACTTTTGGAGAAGATCTAATAAGAATTATTCACACTATTCTTTGTTTTTCTGATTTTTGATACAAACTTGTTGATCCCGTACTTGGTATGACCTGTAGCTTTCCTATATGGTCCCAAGGCTAATATGGATTGAAAGAGGGCTGAGTTGGATTTCTTTTAGTTGTGGTTTGGTGCAAAACCATAAAGGAATATGAGAGTTCATATCATTTTTTTGCAAGTGGTTTGAAACCCTCAAATCTAGGGTTTTGAGTGAAATTCCCTCATATCTTCCATCTCCACCATGTGCTAAGGCTAGATCTGGGTGGAATGGAAGAGTACCATATATATTTTGATTCCATGTTGGTTTCAAAGAATGGCTTGAAGGTGGGAGATAAATCTTTGGCATTCTAGGCCTGACATCTCTATGTGACAGGCCTGACTTTGTGTAAAATCTGATTTTTGATTGTTTTCATAAGTTTTTTGTGACAAGGGTTCTTGGGAAAATTTGTTATGTGTTGGAAAAGTTTGTAAGAACCTGTTTGTGGCTAAGGGGTGTTGGGGTGATCCAAGGTACTTGATTCCTTGTGTGGAGTAGCCTAATTAGGCCTACCTTGTAGCATTCTATTTTGGCCTGTCATGGCTTTGTCTTTAGTTTTCAAGACATGAGCCTTTGAGGACTTGTGGAAATTGGTATAAGATGCCTAGAACCAATGTCCTTGGTCTGGGTAATTCCTTTTGAGTGGTTCTTGTGTTGGTTGTCCTAGTTGGTTAGGCTGCAAGGAATATGAGGCCTATTTTGGAAGTGATAGGTTAGAGGTGGTTCCAGAGCATAAGGTGAGTTGTGTTGAGTTGGGTTGGTCATGTTGGTAGGTTTCCAAGTCTACTCCAAGTTTTGGTCATGTCTGGTTCGATAGATTCCATTGTTGGGTAGTTGAGTTACCCTGTTGAGTCAAGTGAATGTTGGAGTCTTAGTGGGCATATTTGAGAGAAGCTGTGTCAAATCACAACTTGGTTGAGCCACTATGCATCACCAATGGTGCTTTGCAATTGGAAGAGTGATTTAGAGTGCGTTTCTTTGTTAAATAGACCTATTTGGGGGTCTAGGACAACGTTGAGTCCATTTCTTATTTATATTATAAATTATAACTTGCTTTCTCCTGAGTCCATTTCATATACAAGAAATAATATTGTAAAAAGTTGACATATAAATATTTCAACGTGTTTATATGGTGACACATCAAGAACATATTGGAATATTTTTATGAATCATTTCATGGAATACCAATTGAAAACATGTTTTTTTTCTTTTAGATAAAGTTGTTTAGCATTAATCAATTAATATTCAAGACAAACCATGAAGGACAACAATGATCAATGCTAGGGCTAGCCAATTAATAATTATACACACGAATAAGTCAACCATGTACATGTGAATAAGGGAAGCACAAGTACACAAAAACATGTAAGCCTCAAGAAGTATACACATGAATACATAGTATACACAAATTAATACAAAGTATATGCACAAATACAAGGTATACACATGAAAAAATGTAAGCCACAAAGTATACATTGGAACACATGTAAGTCACAAAGTATATAGGTAAGTTGTAAAGTATACACTTGAATACACATAACTCATATCTATTGAATCAATTTAGAATGAAAATATGGACACCATCGATAAAAGATATTTGTATTAACCAAATAGCCATGTAGGCATACATCAATATATGTCAATATAAGTATGAAATATATGTACAAAATAACCATATAGGCATACAATGTCAAATATGTCCAATACAAAATATGTACAAAACTGCCATGTAGGCATACAACAAAGGGCTCTGGAATCAAAATTCATTGCTCTCCATGCTCTAGAAATAAATTCTTTCCCTTTCCTTTTTGATTGGATGGTGATAGGTTTGTCACTCATTTTTGCTGCACTCGAGGAGTGCTCCTACTACTCCTCCTAGGGTTTAGTTCATGGTGAAGTTTTAACTGTTACAATAAGAAGTAAAGACATGGATATATAGAAATTACATTATAAAAAATGATATATTTGAAAAAATAATCACTTCCCACCATCTCATGATCTCTCTCCAAGAGGGAAATATTCTCACACCCATGCTCAGGCATGCTCAAACCCTGTATAAACCATACAAATAGAAATTAAACTACGTGAATCAATAATGGTTTGATTTTTCACTAACTAACATCTATAACAACAAATGTAAATGAAAATTTACTAATTTGCCTCATACCTCCCCTTTTAGAGCCCTCAAGGATTGTAGAGCAGATGACACACAAATATCCATTGCCCTTGTCACATTCATAGGTGTTTCAGCTTGCAACATCTAAAAATAAAACAACAAATTATTCAATGTAATCAACGATGTGTATATAAACTACACAAATCTATTAATTACAATTCATTAGTCAAACTATTTATTCTATTACCTCTATGTAGGTTTGAGTAAATCCACTGCCACTAGGAAGTGTTCCCTCGAAACCTCCAATATTAGCCTGTTCAACATCCAAAATCGCATATTAAAATACCATTCGTAAAATAATGCTATTAACATGTAATAAATTTATAATTGTTTACTAGTTACATACCCCAGTGATAGGTGTACTATAGAAATAAGTAGGTGGGGGCCCGATGTATCTAGTCTCAACACTGTGACCCTGTAATTTTATTAAAATCATAAAACATTTTTAGTTAATCTTGCATTTCAAAATTGAAATTTAATAGATTAAATTCAATGAATATGCTAACTTTTACTTGACTATGAATGCCATATGCCTCATGCAATATGTCAGCTGCCCTCTCCATCTCCATAGATGTAGATGGATCCTGTGTAGCAACCTCCTGAGTGTTAGTGGGGTCATATGAATAAGTCACCTCGCAAGATTGACACACATGAGTTCAAAGGCCACCACTCGAAGACTCCCTTGGATGGCATTGTAGAATAGGGCTAGTATGATGGATGATAGTTTGGGTCAAAATTTTGATCGTCTGCAATGTCTCTACATCAACACTTTCCTTCACGACAAAAGGCATAACAACATGCTCACGAGGTGGCCTAATGAGAGCTCATCTACCTTTTCATGTAGGATCCGACTATGCATCGGGTCTATCCTGTGCTGAACCCCCACCTCTCCCTTGAAAATCCCTCATATCAAAATAATTTGGGATTTTGTTCAATATGAACTCACTGTATAGTTTCCTAAGGAAATATTGCGGGACTTCACAATTGTTACATGGTGGGTAATCGAATACCATGTACCACCTATCATAAAAATGGTCCCTAATCTGTTGGTGGTGGCACCAATGAATAGGAAACCTCTTCGCATTGAGGGTAATATTTTGATTTGTGTGTGGATCAGTGAATAGTGAGCACAAATCACCTTTTTAATTTTTAAATCCTTTACATCTTTATATGATAGTTTATTTGCATAATAATCCCTAGCTGTCTGCCTCCTATCTTACCATCCAGTTATTTGTTTGCTAATTGAATCTACATTTGTTAGCATATCTTTCAATGAATTTGCTAGGGTCATTCTTTTTGCGGTTGAACCATTTGGATCACTCAACCTACTGATTAAATCCTCAATTTTCTTTTTGTTGTTCTTAATTCCACTCATTAAATTTTGTTGAGTGCTAGGAGGGGGTTGAATGATTGGTGGAGGAGGTTGTTGTTGTGGTTTATTTTGATCTTGAGGATTCGGTTGCTCTTCCTATTGAGAATCTTTAGGGTTTGCAGGTTGATTTGCATCTCCTAAAAATTCAAACAAATATATATCAAATTCAACCTAAAACTAACTAATTCAAAACAAAAAGAAAACAATCCTTACCTCTCACGCCTACTCATCATCATGGCACCATCCTTGTGAAGAAATAGCAATTTTAGGTGAAGAATTTTTCTGAATGGCTCCTCCTAGAACACAAACGTGAAAAATGGGGGTTTTGGCAATGGGAAGAAGAAAAAATAGTCGAAATGAAAATGACAGAATTTCACTTTTTTTTTTGCTTTTAACAAGCAATAATGCTAGCGTGTTATAACATGCTCGCATTACTAGCTTGTTGTTTTCGAGCCTCAGGGTTGACACACCGAGCCATAGCATGAGTGCATTACAACGCGCTTGTGTTATGACTTTTCAAAACTTTTTTTGAATGTGGCCACGAAATGGCTACCCATTTCCATGCACCCACCCACATATAGTTGTAGAGGAGCATATTCCTCTCCAACCTCCCAAGCCTCGCCCATTTGAGATATTTTTTGAAGAGGAATGGATTCAGTTCAACAAGATGGGTGACTATGATCATAACCATAGAGATACTAATGCTAATCCTCCACTACCACCATGAACATTCACTTATCCTATTGCTATCAATGCAGATGACGACACGACCATGAAAAATATTTCTCTATCTTTCTTACTAGCCTTCCAAGGTTTGTCTTTTGAGGACCCTGACTAGTTTCTCTTCGATTTTAAGGTCTCGTGTCAGACATATGACTACAAGAATGATAACCAGAAACTTAAGATTTTTCCCTCTACTCTGAAGGACTCAACAATGTGCTGGTTCATGGGGCTAGCCTCGAGATCTAGAACCTCATGGGATGACATGACATCTTCTTTTCTGGATAAGTACCAAAGCTATTGTAGATTGAGTGATTGGAAGGAAGAGTTGTTCAAACTAAGATAGAATGAAGAAGAGAGCCTAAAAGACTACCTAGATAGGTTTGTCTTCCTATCTAAACGGTGTGACAAAGAATCCATAAGTATTGAGATTTTAAAGGCCATATTTTTCAAAGGTCTTGATGATGATGCTCAAAGGAGCTTGGATTTAATGGGCAAAGGGGATGTGTCCCTACTAGAACTGGGTGAAATCATTAAACTATGTCAAAACTTCTCTCGTACTCGAGGAGGGATCTGAAAGTCTACCATTTTCAAAGGTTCCAATGAGATAGGAAAACTACATGAGAAGATAGCTAACATTAAGACTAAAATTATGGTTTAGTTGAATACCACGTTGGATGGAATGCATTCTAAAACATGAAATCTAGAGACCTTATCCATCTATTGCCCGAGGTGCTAGAATAAACATCTGTTAAGGGAATGTCCTTTGGACAAAGTTGACAAAATTGCTATTTTCCAGGTTTGTGATAAAGACCATCCCACCGACCAGTGTGAGCTTTTAAATGCCATTAAGAACTCCAAGAAAAGAACAACTCCAGTTGAGGAAGAAGTCAGCTTTGTAAATTAGAGAATTGGGGGAAATTTTTCTTATGGCCAAAATTCAAACCCTGCCTGAAGACCACAAAACATATGGAATAATAATCAATGGGAAACACCTTGGCCTTAGGCTCCACCCCAAGCACCACCTAATTGGGGAACTTACCCTTGGGGACCATCTAAATGGGAAAAATAGTCATGGGGAAATCATGAATGGCCCAATCAACCTCAATATCAGTGGTATCCTCAAAATTCTTCTCCTCAATGGATCCAACCTCAAAATCAGTTTTACACTAGCCCTAGGAGAGGAACCAATCAACAATAGAATCTCTTGCCACCTCCCTAGAATACTCAACAAAATGAGCAAGTTAATCAACCACAACTTCTGATGCAACCTATTCTAAACCCAAAGAACAACTGTCATAATGCCCCAATGTATTCTATCAAATAGGATAACATTACTAGACTAAACACCATACATTGTGGAAACTTGCAATTGCTATCTGGAAAAACACTTCAATCATCGACTATTGTTTAGATATTTGGATGAACCTATTAAGGAATCTGCTGAGCCCATGAAAACAACTTCCATAACTACCAAACTAGCCCCAAAAATCACTCAAGACAAAAACATTCCCCCACCTCCAGCTGGAGCTTCTGACCTACCTCAAGAAGGGGAGGGTCAGTCTCCAACTAAGACTTTAAACAATTCATTTTCCAAAAAAAAAACCTAAGTGTCTTTTCTGAAGCATCTTAAACCAACCATTATGAAAGGTGCTCCAAAAATTTCCTTGTCCACCGAAATTGCGTTGATTCAAGAAATCAAATAGTTGCAAATTGAGGTTCCCTTACTACAAGCCATCAAGGAGATTCCAGAGCTAAACCAATTGATCAAATAGTTGTGTATCAAGACCCTAGGAAGGAAACCAAAGAAAATAAACTTTATCCACATAAATGGTTATTTGGATGACTTCTTGGCTAGGAAGACTACTGCTTTGAAATATGATGATCCAGGTAGTCCACTGATAACAATCACAATTAATGAAGTGCTAATACCTAATACATTAGTCAACTTGGGAGCAGTCATTAATGTAATGACTATTGATGTAATGGAAGAATTAGGGCTTACTGATTTATGCCCTACAACTA
This sequence comes from Sequoiadendron giganteum, assembly GCA_007115665.2. Lineage (NCBI taxonomy): Eukaryota > Viridiplantae > Streptophyta > Pinopsida > Cupressales > Cupressaceae > Sequoiadendron > Sequoiadendron giganteum. The sequence goes on along the minus strand of CM021107.1, from coordinate 614,636,064 downwards.
TAGTCTTATAGATGGCGAATCAAGCCATAGCCATTCCCAAGGGTGTCCTTGAGAATTTTCTTGTCAAAGTCGATGGATGGGAATATACTATGGACTTTCAAGTAATTCAATTTCTTACACCAAAAGATAATTACCCTATAATCCTAGGGAGACCATGGTTGGCAATGATAACAACCAAAATTGACTGTAGAGAGGGAGGAATGACTATCTCACATGGTCCAAATAGTAAACATCTATTCTTGTATCCCCTCGCCAAGCCTATTGAATGTAATAAAGTCTGGGTTGATGAACCAGAAGGCCCCAATGGATAGGAAAATTTAGCTTCATTGGCCATGGTATTCATCAAACAACATGGTGAAGAATTGGAAGATGAATTATAAAACAACATGGAAAATATCACCATGGATTCAAGTGACAAGGAGATGTTGGACATAGAAGAAATCTTACGAAAACCCATCAACATAAGAGACTCCGAATTCGATAGTACGAGTTTCATGGGATTGCCTTGTCCTCTAGCGAATATCATTCCAAAAACAAAAAATTTCTTTGAGGATATTTCTAGACTTCATAAGACCATACCTCATAGCTACCCCCTTAGCACTTTGACAAGACCAATGTATACCATTGCATCCAACCATCCAGGTGTTAAATCTATTATGTTGCTGCTAGGAAAAACTTTGAACATTAATAGTTGGTTGACCAAGCTAGAAGAACATAAACTCTTTGATGTCCTAGTGAGTAGATATAAAGATTTTTCTTGGGAATACATGGATATGAGGGGAATACACTTGTGTGTGTACTTATCATATCTACACTAAAATGTTTGACCTGTTCGCCAACCCCAAAGGAGACTCAATCCTACCTTGAAAGATATTGTCAAAACTAAGATTGAGAAGCTCCTACAAGTGGGGTTTATTTATCCCATTTCTAATAGAAAATGGGTTTCACCATTGGTGGCGGCTCCCAAAAGGAATGGAAAGTGGAGGGTATGTGTAGACTATAGGGAACTTAATAATGAAACCCACAAAGAATATTTTCCCCTACCATTTGTGGACCAAGTTCTAGATAACTTGGCTGGGAGGAAATATTTCTAGTTTCTAGATGGATTTAGTGGGTACAACTAGATACAAGTTGTAGCAAAAGACCAAGATAAAATGACCTTTACATGTCCATGGGGGACATTTGCATAAAGGGTTCTTCCCTTTGGGTTGTGCAATTCTTCTACAACATTCCAAAGAGCTATCCTGGCTATATTTGATGAGTTGGTAATGAGTGTGTGGAGTTGTATATGGACAACTTCATTGTCTACAATTCAATTTTTGATGAATCTCTTCAAATCCTAGACAAAGTGCTAAATCGATGTGAGGATCATCATTTGTCCCTAAGCCATCGAAAATGTTTGATAATGGTGGAACAAGGAATTGTTCTGGGACATCACATCTCTGTTGATGGAATAAAAGTTGATCCAAAGAAAATTGAAGTAATACAACAACTGGTCACCCCAAAAACCCACACAGATGTTAGAATTTTCTTAGGGAATGCTGGATACTACAAAATATTTATAGAAAACTTTAACAAAATTGTCGCTCCTATGTTTTCTCTTCTCCAAAAGAATGTGGAGTTTACCTGGATACCTAGTGTTAGTCATCATTCAATATTATCAAGGAGAAGCTTATCTCGGCTCCTGTCCTTTGTGGACCTAATTGTAAGTTACCATTCATTATTTATGCGGATGCATTTGATGATGCTATTGGAGCAGTCCTAGGACAAGAAGATGAAAACGGAGGGAAGTATGCTATATACTTCATTAGTAAGAATCTGACTCCAACCGAAAGGAATTACACAATGGAGAAGGAATTCTTAGTTGTAATTCATGCAATTAAGAAATTTTGACACTACATTACAAGATATAAAGTAATGATGTATACAGACCATTCAGCCATAAAATACCTTTTGAATAAACCTGTAGTGAATGGGAGAATAATTAGATGGTTTTTGCTTATTCAAGAATTCAACGTGACAATTATTAACAAACCAGGGAAATTCAATGTGGTTGCATATTTTTTTATCTCAAATTAAACAAGAAGATGGTGAACGTGCTCCGGTACAAGATGAGCTTCCAAATGAGAATCTGTTTTCCATCTCTACTAAAACTCCCTAGTTTGTCGATATTTCCAATTACTTGGCCACTTCAAAAGTACCACTTACTTTCACATGTAAACAAAAGAAACACCTTATAAGAGAAAGCACCCCTTTCAAATGGATTAATGGGATCTTATTCAGATGTAGGCCTGATATGGTTCTACAACGATGTGTTAGGGTAAATGAAACCTTTAGTATCTTAAGAACTTTCCACGATGATCCTTTTGGAGGAAATTATTCTACAAAGAGAACCTCCCATAAGATCTTAGTTGTAGGGTACTATTGGCCCTCTATGCATAAGGATGTCAAGAATTATGTCCACCATTGTGATGAATGTCAAAGGGTAGGGAGACTAAAAAAATCTAATGAAATTCCCCTTCAACCCCAAGTAGTCCTTGAACCATTTGAAAAATGGGGATTGGACTTTATCTATCCAATAAACTCGACCTCACAAGGGAAAGAGTACATCTTGGTTTTCACCGATTATCTAAGTGGGTAGAAGTTCGAGCTCTATGAGTTGCTAGGGAGGAGCAGGTGGCTGATTTCCTCTATAATAAAATTCTCCTTAGGTTCAGAGCTCCTAGGATGATTGTTACAAACTAGGGTCCTCAATTCATGTCCAAGGTTTTGTTGGCCTTCACCGACCATTTCTAGGTTAGTCATAAGAAATCATCACCCTATCACCCTTAGGAAAATAGTCAGGTGGAAGTTACTAACATGGAGCTTGAAAACATCTTAATAAAAACTATGTCATTAGGAAGAAAATATTGGGCTAGGAAACTACCTGAAGCCATCTAGGCTTATAACATGACGTGGAAGTCAACCATTGGGTTTAGTCCATACAAGCTAGTCTTTGGGAAGAAGCCTCTCTTTCCTATTTAATTCAAACTCCAAACATTGAGAACAACCATGGAATTAGGAATAGACCTTAAATGAGCCCAAGTGGAGAGAATCTTGCAGCTTAGCGAGTTGGATGAGCTTCATTTGGATGTTGTCCATTAAACTGAATTGGTGCAACAACAAAGTAAAGTATGGCATGACAAGCTTATTAAGGAGAGAGTTCCATAATGGGGATTGGGCCTTATTATTTGACTCCCAATATAAAGATCACCAAGGAAAACTCAAAACTCATTGGATCGGCCCATACGAAATTTCTGAGGCATTTTCAAATTAGTCGGTCTAGCTGAAACCCATTGATGGTGATACTCGAACCCTCCTAGTCAATGGACATCAACTACACATGTCAATAAAGAAGAATTCACAAAAATGGTAGAGATGTAGGGATAAATCTAATGCATCGACTCTATTCTTGCAGGGTCCAAATAATTTTAGTTGTTTACCTATAAAAAAATAGAGGCGAGAGGATGTGTATAATTTTCCTTTTTAAAGAATTTATTTCAAAAAAACTCATCTCTTGGACTTGGCTAATTTTTGTTTTCATTGTCACAGTTTCATTTTTATTAGAAAACAAATTCTGATGCACCGACTGCGATGCTCCAGAACTTTTAGTTCTGTTGTTGCGATGCTCCAAAACTTGTTGGCCTTATTGATACTATGCTTTGGAACTTCCACAACTCATTGGTGATGTCTCACATTTTTTCTCTTGCATTCTGGTCATCTTCCAATGATGCTCTAGAAAGTTAAGATCCAAGTTGTACATTTTTCTTTCTTCTTCCGGTTGCATCTTTCGATGATGCTCCGAAACCTTTTTGTTGCTGCTCCAACTACATCTTTCAACGATGCTCTAGAACCTTCTTGTTGCTGCTCAGGTTGCATCTTTTGACGATGCTCTAGAACCTTTTTGTTGCTGCTTCGGTTGCATCTTTCGACAATGCTCTGAAATTTTTTTGTTGTTGCTCCGGTTTCATCTTTCGACGATGCTCCAGAACCTTTTTGTTGTTGCTTCGGTCGCATCTTTCAATGATTCTCCAAAGCTTTCTTTTGTTATGTTATGATAGTGTCCTCTACCAATGCTCTAGAACTTTTTGTTACTCCATTTCGAGAGTACCCAACGCTTTGGAACTTTTGGTTGCTGCGTTCCGATAGAATCTCCCATTGATGCTCTGAAACTTTTTCTACTTCATTTTTTTGGCCGCATCTTCCACCAATGCTCTGAAACTTAATAAATTCTTTTTCCTCCTCCAATGCTTTGATTTTCCTAATTTTTCACACATTCTCATTACCCGAATCTTTTTTATTCACCTTGAAATTCATGCCATATATTTGCATTTCTTGTGATAATGTCATATCCTCTCATAAATAATAAATTATATGACAATATTTTCATCCTAATGAATTTTGTCATTAATTGCTATTCCATCCATCTCATAATAAAATCCACCACCACCCTTGCCAATTTTAGAACTAATCTGTTATGTTATCAAAGGTGAGTGAAATTCAAGTTAACGACAAGACGCAAGGTAAGTTAGTAATAATTTTGAATAAAGGTGATAGGGTAGGGTTGGATGGAACAATCACTGTTCCATGCTCTGGGTCTTTACTTACAAGACTTCCTTGGTGTCTTACTTCACCACCTTAACCTTTAGGACCTTCTTCATGTTTAGGTACCCCTGGTTTGTTTGGCCAACCCCACTACCATCACAATTCAACCTACCAAGTCAATCTTGGTGCAATGCCTCTAACTCTTCCTTAGCCCTTAATCTACCCTAAAGGCTAACAACTACAAGAACTATAAACTTAGCTTTGCAGGGGTGTAGAGATGTTTCCAATAGCTTCATTCCATCCTCTTAGGGTTCTTGAAGGTCCACCAAACTCCAATTACAAGTCGCTTCCACCAAATCCTCATCTAGGGTTTTAGTCCATCCTAGGCATTCCAATTAGGTCTTCTTCTCTGAGGAAACAAGTTAGAACTCCAAAGTTCTCCAAAGAACACATAATCTTCTTTTAGGGTTCCTGGTCCTTGTGTCTCTCCCTCAAAGATTCCATAGGTCCTAACTCTCAACTGTCCGTACATAGCCATAACCCTCCATTTAGCAAATTAGGCCTTCTTTAAGCCATTTCCTGACCACACAACAAACTGTCATGATTTTATCTCACCAAATGGATTGGTGGAGCTTCCTCCTACATGCCAAGCCTTGTCAAGGCATATTCCTACCCTCTCCACACCGTGATTTTCTAGGAGATGGACACCCTTGCAAGTGAAGTGCTTTACACTTCTTGTCTTTCCTAGTTGGGCACTGTCAAGCTCGCTTAGGAGAAGACTTCCACAGTGATTCCCTAACTCCTAACCACTCCTAACCCTATCCTATTTATAGAAATGGAGCCTAGTCACAATTCCCAAGGGCCCATACATAAAGTACAGTGGGAATGTAACTAAACCTCCATACTTCACAGGCTATCTATCAGAACAACAACTAAAACAAACAAACAAACTACTAAGCAATGCTTGGAAAATTGAACACACTAACAAATAATGCCACACAAAGCTTCAATTACAACTAAACTACATTCTACATCAACTCATAGTCCCATGACCACTCCTGCAACACACAAATTCAAAATAAAACATAGAAAATTACACAACCTTCTTAGTGTCCTCACTTGTATTCATGAATTTTTAATAATGCAAAAGCTTCCAACCTTCCAATTAGGTTGAGGCACCCCCTAAATAGGTCAACAAAAGTAGTTATGCCTCCCCTTGGTCGGACATGTCAGTTACATTGTGGCAAAGTTGCAAAATGCACCATTTTGCACTTTTTGCCAATTTCTAGTAAAATGAATTTCTAAACTCATCAGTAAAATGAGTTTCTAAAATCATCCACCCTTAGCACTCCTTAACCTACTAGTCACTCCTAATCACTCCTGATCACTCCTAATCAAGACATATTCTTAAACCTCTAACTCTATCTCAATGGTCAACATGACCTTCATGGTAACACATCAAAAACAAAAATTCATCCTAGACTTCCTAATTGCCTAGTATTTCCTAGGTGCTCCTGTACCAAAATGTTAATTAATTGGCACGAGTCCTTTCCTTTCCTAATTTAGTAAATTGTGCCATTGAGTGATCACATGAAGTATGACTACACTTTCTCATTTTCCCATGCATAACTACCATAATTATACAACATAACTCAAGAAAGATGAATTATTTATTCCCCCCATCAGTCATGTCAAAGACATAATCTCTCTCTTCTACAATTCAGTGGCTTAAACTAGGTATTTTTGAAGCATTTTCATAGAATTTGAGCAGAGAAATCAAGAAAAGAAAGATGGGGGGATCTAAGAAGAAGTCAGAGCCAAATTCGACAGAAGAAAGTAGGATGGCTCAAATTCATCAAAAATTTTGAGGGATATTCAGAGTAGTTGGTGAAAGAATTTGTAGAGAACTTTGCAGATGGGAAAAAATGGTATGAGGAAAGCATTTCTAGGTAAGCTCAAAGATCGTGTCCCATCTCTCTAGTTTAGAAAATAAGGGTATTAATTTAATCGATACTACACAAATTACCTATCAAAAGATGGTAGAACTGTTTCATAGGGAGGGTGATCCCCAACCTTTAGTAACCATAAGCACTAGGGGACAAAACAAGGGATTTCAAACAATATCAATACCTAAACCATGGAGAACTATTGTAGCATGGATAATCAAGTACTTCACATGTGAAGGGGAAGTAGCTACTCTAGTAGGTCCTCCTTTTTGGTTGTTGACCCATTTGTGCGATGGCACTGAAGGCCCCGCTCCTAGGGTTAATGCCCCTACGTTTTTGTGTGATTTAGTTATTGGGATGATAGAAAGGTCTAAGGTTGGTATCGGGCCACTTAACCATCATGGCCTAATTTAATTAGTTTGCAAGTACCATTTCCACAAGAAACCAAAAGAGAAATGGCAGAAATTTCTACAAAAAATTGAAAGTGAGGAGTTTGATAAATAGTTTGAAGAAGGAGAGTCATCGAAACAAATGGTTCAGTCTACAGGGGAACCCTCCTCTGAGGCTCTTAATTCTCTTGAACTTCATTAGGCCTCAATTGCTCCTGGTGACAATGCACTATAAACCTTGCTTAATGTCTCAGGAACACTAGAACAACCAAATGTAGAAGTTATATATTATGAAGAAGAGGAGCCTCCTCAAAAGAGGAAGAAGCAGACTAAAACTACCCCTCAGTTAACCCCTCATCTATAGAGAAGAAAATGATTGTTTGTCGAGTCTAGTGAGATTGTGCCTCCTGATGCATTGAATGGCTGTAAAAAGAGAAAATTTAGGACTTCAGATCAAACTGTGGATATTGACACCCCACCTAGTAAGGAGGAAATAAGAGAAAGTGATCAACAACTTGATCAATCTCCTAGGGTAGAAGTGGAGAATCTTTCATCCCCAGGAAATCAAGAAGAGGAAGGAGAACAATCACCCCATGTTACAGACATTGACGATGAAATTGTAACACAATTTTGCTCCTTTTTTGATAATTTTTTTAAGTCCAACTCGTTTGATATGCTTGATCAAGAGAATGTACTATATGTTGAACATAATGTAAATATAGAAAAGCCCAATTTTCCTTCTTCTAGTAACACAGTAGATGAAGAATCTAAGCAAAGGAAAGTAGAACTAGAAAAAATGAATGCAAAAATTGTTGAATTGAAGAGTCAATTGCAAGGAAACAAGGAAGAACTTGAGGCACATATTGTAATCATAGGGAAAAGGGATCAGGAAATTGTGAATTTAAAAATTCAAATTGAATAGAGACACAAAATGATTGAACAGTTACAATTTCAAATCTAACAAATAGATGATAAAGATAAAAATTATGTGTCTTGTATTTCTGAAAGAGATGAAAATATTAAGAAGTTAACAAACAATTTCATGCAATTATTTTCTACTTTTGAGGAAGAGAGAAATAGAAAATTGAATTGAATGCTTCTATAAGTAGAATTATGGAATTAGAACAGGACCTACAAGAAAGCAACACTAAACCTATCATGAAATCCAAGGAAATACAGATCGAGCCAATTGTGACAAAATGGTTTCAGGTGAGAATACCTTCATTACCCATGAAGTGGATGGAAATGTGTTATTTTCTAAAAGAAACGGCTAAAGATAATGCTCAATTGGAAAAGGAGTTGGTTTTTTTAAAGGAATGATTTGATAGGGTTTACAAAGCTAAACAATATTCTTATCAAATCGGTGAGTTATTGCTGACTTGTAGAAGACCATCTAGATTATATGCAATGTTTCTTAATGAACAAATAATGAGATGGAAATTGCTCTAAGTTTACAATAATCAACCATATAATCTTGATGACAAATAATTTGTCAAATCTTTGTTGAATCAACTCCTGAACAACAAGATATGTTGTGTGAATTCTTTGTCCATAATTTTCTTGTAGGATATTGTACATATTTTTATGTTAATCTCTTTGTTGGGGAAGTAAAATTAAGATAATTTCTCTCAACTATGCGCAATCAAGTTCAGTGGTAGGAAATATCAAAAGAATATCTACAGGTAGAATAAACTATTGGGTTGTAGATGAGACATCCACACAGGAAACCTTTTTCCTTTAAGACACAATTTTTGGGTTTTAAGCTCCATGAGGTTATAAATACTAAGTATAACAACAATATTTGACTGTGCTATCATCATTTCCAAGAACAAGGGCCAAAGATTATAGGGAAAGTATGGCATGGGTGTGAGGAAAGGTATACCCCTCTTCTCATGTATCTCAAAAAAAGTGAGATAATATCACCCCTTAACATTAGGTGGTCATATAGAAGAGTTGTGGCACTAGCTAATATCCTTTCAAAGTTGAAGATTGATTGGATTGGTATGAGGTATAAGCATCCTCTGCTACTTTCACCACCTCTTTCCCTCCATATTAACACATATTAGAATGATGATAATTTTGAAAGATGGAAGGCCAAGGTCACTCCACATCAGGGTTTTCTAAGGGAACCTGAAGACTTTGACAAAGAGGCAGATAGTGTGTATGATCTTAGTGCCAAATGTGAAGAAGAAAATAGGAACAAAGGAAATGCATATCAAGGGCCACAACAGAGAGTAGGAGGACCCGCTTAGGCTTAGGAAGGGGAGGAAGTGATGAGGTGAAAATAACCTCATCGATATAAGTGACTAAATACCTTACCCCATGTTTTCCAGCCCCTTTTACTCTACCAATTAGTTATTTTTAGGATTAATAAGTGCTTTCTTTTTGAGGAAATTGTATAAACTTTATTTCTTGGACTTGCTTGGAATTAACTAACCCGTGCTAACTTAATAGTTTATATTTTGCATAAATAAATAGGTTTCTCATAAATAAACGGTCATCATGCCTAGCTGGAAGAATTCAACACAGAAAATTCAACACTGAAGACTCAATGCAGACTCCATAAAATTGAAGACAGGTGCTGAAAGTTTAGGCGCTAAAATTCGAGGGCATTTGATGCGTCAATTTTTTATAGTTGTTTTGTTATTTCTTGTTAAAGACTTATGGCTCATTACGAGTCTGTTTAATGTTTTTTATGTATGGACTCAAAGTTTGTTAGTTTGTTAGGATTAGTTGAAATTTTTTTCAGTGGTGCTTTCAACCAACTAAAATTTTAGGATTCTGGTAAACAATTTTGTATAAATATGTAATTTTTCAGAAATGAAAAAGGCAACTGGAGAATATCCTTATGCTGTCGTAATGAATCTCCAAGCTATGTTTTTGTATTACACTCATAATATGAATAAAGATAATCTCGTTTACCTCATTTTGTTTTGTTAAGTGTTGAGAATGAAATTGTTCTGGATGAAGTAATTCTGGAGTTATCCGTTTATGTGACTTGAGTTAGATACAGAGGAACCCGCGGGCTAGCCACTCAAGGGATTGTAGGAATAGATAGATAAGTATTTTTACTTTTAGAGTTTTGCTATTCTTGTTCTGTAAATGATTAAGTGTGAGATCGAGTCTCTTTTAGCTTTTTTAATTAAAGTTCTAGTGCACCTACCTTACTGTTAAGTTTCAAGTTGATAGGTTATTTTCTGTTAGCTATTAGTTTTGTTAATCCATTTCTAGTTAAATGTTTCATAGTTTCTTTACATTTTTTTCTTCCTCAACAATTTATACACTTGTTAGTTTAATCATTTCAATGCTTTCTAGTTTAATTGTTATGCTTTTTAGACTAATAATTTCCCACTTTCTAGTTTAGTTATTTCAAAGCTTTCTAGTTTAGTGGCCTTCTAGTTTAAGTTTTATTTCAGTTGTTTCATTTATTTAGAAAATCTAAAAGAGTTAGTTAAGGGGTTTCCTATTGCATATAGCCTTGAACACTACTTGGTTGATATTTGATGCATTTTTCAAACTAAAGAGATAGGACCTAACAATAGCCTATCAGTCTGCATGGTGCAAGCTATATTTTCTAAGGCTTGAAATAACTGTGCTCATTAATAAAGACAATGAATAATTAATTTTCATAATTTAATCTCAAAACTATATTAAATACCTCTTGTATATATGTAACCATATGCAACATAAAATAGTTAAATGGTATGCTATAGAACAAAAATGGAAGATGGAAATGGGTAATGATGGTGCATGAAATAAGATGAAATGTGGCATAAAATGGGACACAAATGGCTCTCATCAAGAATGATTAAGGATTGTTTTAATTTTAGAATTTTTTTTTCTATTGAAATACTTTGGCACATTTGGAAAGCAGGGAATGAGGATAAATTTCAGGGCTACAAGAGGGTGCTTACTAAGTCACATAAGAGACTCACATTCCTTTATGTTGCTTTGTAGGTCTCACTCCATATCAAGATATCCCTTCCCAAGTTTGTGAGTCTTTGCAAAGAAGGATCTGTCACAATCAACATGGAAGATGTTAGTTGTGGGCATGCGTGCAGGCTTAACAACAAGGAAACACATATATTTTTTAATGCATTCCATGAATTCCAAAGGGCCTTCAATAATGATGTTGCAGGAGGTAGACAAGTGAGACACAAGGGGCCCCTTCCCCCATGCCTAGCAGAAAAGGAGGTTTTGTAAAATTTAAAGACGAAATTAAAGGTTTATTGCCTCTACCTAGAAATTTTTCGACAATTTTCTCTTTAAACAATTATTTTCTATTCTCAAACTCTTGCTTTTTAAAAATAAAATAACAGAGAGATTAAAATATTGATTATATTTGAAATTAAAAAGTTAATAATATATTTTTAAATTATATATATTTGTTTTTAAAATTTAGAGGTGCAACCACTATAATGGGTCGTGACCCATTTCTTACTCATTGTAACTTTTTAAGAAACTAGTCCAAATGATTAAATAACTTTTTGTGCAAAGATTTATTAACAGTCCACATTGCTAAGAAAAACTAGAGAGGATTTGCATGCTTGTTTGATTTTTTGAAGGCATTTGTCCACATTGTTAGGAAAACTCTTTCATGGAAGGGGTGGGATGGAAGCATATATTTTTAATTTATTGTAGTTTCTTTGAATATATTTTTATTTCTGATTCTATCGATGTAATATCAAATACTCAGTAGAAATTCAGGTTAAGAAGTTCCTACAGGTTTTTTTAACTAACCTTTGGCACAATTTATCCCCTATAAAAAATGATCTTTTGCACTTAAATTGAAATTGTTTGCTAAAAATTCTATAGAGGGGTGTAGCCATACATAAAAAATAAATAAATGTTTTAAAATCTTTTAATTTTTTATTTAAAATTTGTTTATCACTTTGGAATTTTATAAATTTATTTTTTAATTAAGTTTTAATAATTTTAAAATATTATTTTAAATTAAATTTGGTTTTTTTATCGTTTCTATTCAGTAATTTTGGCAATTGATTATATTTGAAATCAAAAAGTTAATAATATATATTTTAAGTTATATATATCTATTTTTAAAATTTAGAGGTGCGACCTTTGTAATTGGGTCGCAACCCATTTCACAGCTTGAGCCTATGTAATGGGCCATGCCTCATTAGAGAGGGTTGCGACCATATAAAAAAATAAAATAATTGTTTATCAATTTTAAATTTTTAATATTTTCACTTTGGAATTTTATAAATGTATTTTTAATTAATTTTTAATAATTTTAATATATTATTTTAAATTATATTTGGTTAAATTTAATATATTTAATATATATAAAATAATTTAACAATGTATATAATTTAATTTAATAAAAAAAAATTAATATTACACAAGTTAATATATAATATAATATTATTTTTAAAAATGATAATCCAAAATAATAAATAATTTGTTTTTTAAGTATGTAGACACACAAAAATGACCTAGGCCTCCAAGCTCTATTTTTCATCTTCTCCCTAGCATAATTATGACACTTTAATTATGTCCTTGGCCCACCTTTGACTATTAATTAAATAATTCATAATTATTTAATTAATTCATGTCTTTTTATTCTTCATGATTATTAAATAAATATATTTTATTTATTTATTTAATATGCCACTAATTCTCAAGTCCTCTTATAATTAAATAGATTTATTAATTTATTTAATTAATCGATCACCTTCTCTAAATTAAATAATTATTTTGAATTATTTAAAATTGCCTTATTTAACATTTCCCTTATTTTAAATAAAATAATTTATTTAAAATGGTTTCACATGGTTAACTGCCACTTCTTTTAGTAAATAATCTCAAAATCAATTATTTACTGTCACATAAATCCATATTTTGAATTAATTTTAATTCAAAATGGTAATATTTTTCTATAAATCAAGTAATTGCTAAAATTCTTGATTTTTTCAAATCTCGTCTTTTTGTCCAATCTTTATCTTCTTGATTTTTTGAATCTTATCTTCCGCACATTTATTTTCAGCCGTCGATGTGATTTTTTCAAATTGCATCTTGACCACTCATTTCAGATTTTTGCCCTGGCCCTAATTATGGGTTGTCACACACAATCTTGACCTCTACTTTTAGGCTTTCATCAACTTTTAATCTTGGTCGTCTGTCCAAAATTGGATTTTCTATAAAATGCCAATTTTGCTCGCATTTTAAAAGGTCAAACATCTTAGGCATATTTCAGCCATGCTCATTTTACTCCTATTTTCATTGTCTTAATATACTTCAAAATTGCATTTGTTTGCACTTTGAAGTTTTTATTGAAATCTTTCAAATATTTGCATAGGTCCACATTATAGTCAATAGATTGCTCATAGGATCTGAGGGCATGCTTCACATAGCTGAAAATCAAGAAGGTGTAATGAAGGTTAGCCATGGAAATTAAAGGCATTCGGTGAGCCTATTCCATTTGTTTTCATTTTATTTCCCTTTGCACTTCATTACTTTCTTTGGGTTTTTATGTTTTACATCTAATCATGCTAACCTTAGGAAAATTCTCATTGATACATTGGTGAACCTGATGTGTCTTGCTCTCATCATTAGTTTTTGCAGGTTTTTGTTACAAAAATTTGCATTATCTAGTCAATTTGTGAGTTGAAATTGCAGATTTTTGGTGAAGCAGCTGCAAGTTATTAAAACTGTCCGAATCATCTGATCATGAAAAATTCCACATATAAGATTCAAGAAAATGATTTTTGGGTTCTTTAGATATCGGTCTCACCTTTCCACAACTATCTTATGATTAAAAAGAGAAAATCTGTCAAAAAGATCAATCAAAGTAATCTCACATAGCTTAAATAGGGGGTCAATTCACAATAAATTTTCAATTTCAGATTTGCAAAAAGTTTCTAATTTGCATTTTTCGGCATTAGATAGATTCTAATTTAGTTTAGAGTTTAATTTAGAAACTAGAATTTAGATTTTAAAGTAGATTCTAATTTAGATTTTGAATTTGAATTAATCCTTTAGATTTAAATTAGATTTTAACTTTGCGTTAACTTTTTAGATTAGATTTTTAATTAGAGTTTATATTTTAGATGATTTTTTTAATTAGATTTCTAAATTAGTTTTTTATTAGATTTTAGATTTTTAAATTAGATTTTATTAGATTTTAGATTTTAGATATAGATTCTAATTTAGTTTAGATTTTTTTATTTTTATTTTTTAATTTAGTTAGATTTATTAGTTTTAATTTAATTTAGATTTTTAACCTTTTAATTTAGTTTAAATTTCTAATTTGTAGTTTAGTTTAGGATTTTAACATATTGCATGTTTTAGATTAGAGATTTTTGGTTACTAATCCTTGTTGGTAGTGTGTGGCATTTACATTTTGAGGGTCCAAGACAATTTGTTCAAACTAATAATTTGTGGTTTTGCAAATTCGTTTGTCCAAGAAGTCCAAATTTGAAACATTGTGTTTGTGAATTTTAGATTACAAAACATTTCATTTGGTGCACTAAAATTCATGAACATGTCTTTTATTCTGCTTGATTGTGCTTGAGGGTGGTAGGTGACTATGCTCTCACCTTGTGCAAACTAGGTGATCAGAAAACCAGACCCACCTTACTTTTTGTGTAACCTTGATGCAATAATCAAAGTATCCTCTCCCCTTGCGCATTTATGTGATCTTGGGTGTAAGAGAAATGGTTATTGCTTCTAGAACTTGGGCTTGCCTTGGTGAGAAAAAGTACTCACCCCAAGGCGACTCAGACCGACAACATAGTTTTTTGGCCAAGCTACCCCCGATCTGTATATACAGACCAAGTAGTACTCCCCAAAACCCTGTTGAGCATAACCTCTTCAAGTTGGAGTGCCTCCTAAATAGAGCTTAATCTTGTGCCCCATGTATGGCCACTCGAACAAGGGTCTCGAACTAAATACTCTTGTGTAGTAGCCAAAATCCTTCTATTTGTTAGCGTAACAACGGTCGTTGTGAAGGCATCCACATCTTCACAATGTTTAGTAGAGGTGATCAATCTGCCATGGGAGTTTCATGAGGATTGGAAGCTTGGTTGGCCTGAGAAGAGAGTGCATTGTAAGGGGGAGCCCATGCAACCAAGCTTTTGGATTCACACGCTAAGGATATGCGGTTGGGGAAATCTAGATGGAATCTAGCCAATATTGTCCTGGCCTAACCATAGAATTGTGCTTGTCTTATTTGTGTTTGTCTACATTCAAAATATCATGCTTTCCAAGTGTTTTTTGGATACTAAAACAAAGCATACAAGATTTACACATCTAGAAACAAACAATCAACTTCAAACAAATTAGAGTTTTGACCAAAACTTCAAGTCCAAACATTTTTAGCATGTTGTCAAACATCTTCTTCTAGAAGTCTTTTTTCAAAACCAGATCAGAAAATTGCTCAAATATCTCATTCCTTGTACACTTTAGCTTGCATCTTACCATAGGGTCATCTTTTCAAATTTTAGCTTCATCCTTAGGCTTCACCATTTGTATTTTCAGTCATAAACCAAAAACTTAGGTCCTCATATCATGTTGCATATTTTGGATTAGGACAACCTTACCTCACTTTGCAAAATCTTGACTTTCAAAATTAGTTTATCATTGGACTTAATCATCATTATCTTCTTTAGTCATTGTCCTTTTGTGAGATCCTTCCAACTCAAAATTCTAGTTAGGGAGACTCACTTTTCATTTTGTCCTTGTCATTTAGTCCTTCAAACAAGTCCTTTGATATTCCAAAATTGAGACATAGATCAAGCATAGGGTGGTTAGGCAACCTTCTTCCAAATCATTTTAGACCTTCGCATTTGCATACCTTAGACATTCAAATCATTTTATCCCTCACCTTGCATATCTTTAAAATCCAAAATATTGTCATCATAGTCCTCATTTGGCATCTAGACTTTGCATTGGTCATTTCCTTAACCGACATTTTCACATTAGTCCTCATTGTCACCTTGGCATTTGGCATCCTTTCTTGACAATTTTATCACCTTGCATTAGTCATTTCCCTTAGGAAAACATCATTATCACCTTTCATTGACATCCTCCAAAAATACAAAAACATTAATGTCATAACTTGTCATCTTAGTCTTCATTGTCCTTTGGCATTAGTCATTTTCTTTAGACAACATTGTCATATTGCATCCCTTATTGTCAAAAATCCAAAAACATAGTCTTAGTTTCATGCCATCCACCATAATGTCTTCAAGTCACTATGACATGATTTCTAGTCAAATTGAATGCCAATTTATCAGTAATGGTCAAGCACAACTAGCAATAGAATTCAAAAAACTATACCTCCAGTCCAAATGCAAATTTTCTATGACCCATAGTCAACCCCCCACATCCCCTTCCCACCAACACTTCATAAGTCCTAGTCCTTCATACATATACCCTCCCTATCAAGAGTACCCTAACACCACCCATGGAACTAAGTCACAACAAACTTCTATTAGTCATACCCACCCTAACCTTGACAAGGGAAATCAACCATCCATCAATCCAGCCCAATCCTCCACATCATATCCTAGTCCTTCATCCTATCCTAGTCCTTTATCCATGTCCTATCCTAGTCCTTTATCCATGTCCTATCCTAGTCCCACATCCTATCCCAGTCCTTTATCCATGTCCTATCCTATTCCCACATCCAATCCTAGTCCCTCGTCCATACCATATCCTAGTCCCTCATCCACATCATATCCTAGTCTGTTATCCATGTCATATCCAAGTCCCTCATCCACATCATATCCTAGTCCTTTATCCACATACAATCCTAGTCCTTCATCCACTAACACTTCCAAGCCACCATGTCATATCCTAGTACTTCATACACCAATCCATTTCAAGGCACTCCATCCCAACATACAATTAGTCACGAAAACACATCTAGTCATGGTCTCCAAAGTCAAATCCCATTTAATAAACTTAAAGACACATGTCAAAAGGAAAACCCAAAGCACGACATCATAACATCACCATCATGTCAAGATCAAAGTAGTCCATCCCATGACCCCATCTTTATGTCCATTCAAGAAGTCCTCCTAGACAATCATGGCATACCAAAGACACCTATCCTTGGTCAAGAGTCCATCCAAAACCATGTCATTCAAGACGAACCTATCCTTGGTCAAGATCCTATTTTCAATCATGTCATTCAAAACAAACCCATATTTGATCAAGACACTACTTTGGAACAAGTCCAAAATGATCCACTCCTTGACCTTTATGCCATTTATGATGATACACTTGAAGACGACCCTATCCAAAATTCAAGTATTGACACTTCCAAAAATGAGACACTTGCCTCCATGGGACACATAGAGGATCTTCCTATAGAACAAGAGGCTACTATTCAAGAAATCTTTGCAAATGATCAAGCTATAACTGAATTCAGTGGGCTTTATGACAATGGCCATGAAGACAATTTTGACATCGACTGGGAAGCACCAGCAAAATCATTGGAATCCAATATGACAGAAAACCAAACCACAAATGTTCACCATAAATCTATTCAACATAACAATAAATCTGTGCCATCTTATAAACTAGGGTCATCTACTTTTGTCAAAGTAGGCTTCCTTACAGACGAGACAATTCCAAATAAAAGTTTTTGACTAAATAACAATGGGCTAGCATCTTGCTTCCAAGATGACAAGTATCCCATCGCAAAAATAATCTGTCAAAACATGCATTATCAAGGAAAAGGACTAGGCCTACAAGAGCAAGGAGTTCTTGAACCAATACAAGTTCAAGAAAATTAAAGACAACAAGGTCTTGGCTACTCCTCAGTCAACAAATCAAATGATGTCAGTGATCCCTCTTCAATACTGGGGGCAACTTTATCTAATACAAATGTCAAAATGGGTGTCATGAGTAGTCCTTGTCATAATATTGTTGCCAATACCCCTTCCCTCCACACCCCAAACCGTCATTACATCATGAATAAACATTCCATTTGGAACCAACAAAAGTCTTACAAATCAAAAATCAAAAATCAAATGTCAAAGTCCATGGAATCAGACAAAAAGTCAAGTGGACAAATAAAGCTAAAGTGGATCCCAAAACAAAATGGATCAAGTCAAGAAAGGAATGAATCAAGTAAAGAAAAAATGTCAAATACAAAAGTCAATCAAAATGTGGAGCCACATCACAAGAGGACTCCCACGTATAATACATGTCCACCTCCATCAAAATGGCCATCAAGAAAGACATAAAAGTGTTGGTTCCAAACATCATCCTAACCCGACACCCAAAGTTTGGAGAATAAAAATTGCTACATCCAAACATCCTGACCATCCATCCATGTCTACCACTGTCCATCATAATCCCACATCTTGCCTAACATCCAAACGTCCCATGTCACGAATCCGTCACATCTTGGAAGAAACTCTCTATCATAAGTACTCTCATGGCATTCTATCACGATGTGCATATTCTGATAAGGCCAACTCTAGTATCAACAAGGATCACAGTGACATCAATCAACTATATGCAAGAGCTACCATACTAACAAGGCAACTACTTTAGAAAGGTCATTATTGGCATGTCATGGCACCGGTCTCTACATTGGCACCATCAAAGGATTCAACAAATTTAGTGGTCACCTAAAGCATTAGGGTTGTCTAGAAAATACAAAAATACAAAAAAATGGAAAAATAAAAAAAAATCGTCAGCCTAATAAAAACCTGGCAAACAAGCATCTTGGTGACACCAAAAAAACTAGAAAATATCAAAAATAGTAAAGAGGAAATTTTTGTCCAACGGTGAAAACTTGGAAAATAGGCGCTTTGGACAAGTACCATGATGAAAACCTAGCAAACAGGCATCATGTGTAAATACATTATCTATGTGGACCATTACACTTGGGGGAAAGTTGTCTCATCTCCCATGCCCTTCATATGAAATTTCCTATGACATTTCCATCTATCCATCTAAACCTTATCACTTTTCGTCCATTTTCCCACCGACTTTGATCTTGATAATGACTAAAATACAAAAATAGGTCATGCTTTGAGAAAAATATTGAAATGTCTATCTTTTGGTCATACCTTATTCATTAAATATCATGTCATTACCTTCATAGACTCCTTTTCACTATGCGACATCATCCTTGGAGACCATATGATAATTCTCCTAGTCCAAGCCATCTATGTCTCCTATCTTTTACCAAATCCATCCATTGTCCTTTTATACATATCACCCATCTTGGTTTCCCTTGTCAATGGTCTAAAGATCCCTTGTCATCCCATCTAGTCCTCAAAAATTCATTCCAAATGCAACAATATGGCAACCTAGCATTATCCAAAATAGTCCTTGGCCCTACTACAACCATTTATCCTCTTGTCATATCATTTTCATCCTCACGTTGTTTTAGGATGTGTCCTTCCCACGACAAAAAACGTTGTCATTGTCATTGTCACCTGCCAATTGGTATTCATCTTGACTAGCTGAAAAATCATGGTTGTCCTTGGATTCATGTTCGTCAACATAATTCACATGCATTTGTCACAATCCTCGTAAAACATAAAAAAAGTCATAAAAATCATAAAATGTCTTGAAAAAAGACCTAAAATTTGGAAAATATCCTGAAGAAAACACAAAAACATCCAAATAACTATCAAAATCTTAAAAATAGAGGAATTTTTTTTCATGTCAGTCAAGTCACTCTTTGTCATTTTCGAACTACATTATCTCTACGCATTTGCTATGTAGGCAAGGTCATCATTTGATGTACCCCCGAGGCCACATTAGGTCAGTCCTTTTAGGTTTGTCCAAATAAAATCATGGCATTTGTCACAATCGTTGCATCGGTCAAATAAGTCAGACATAGTCACACTTGACACAAGACAGTCATTTGAAATGTCAATGTCAAAATTGGTCAAAATCAGACAACATAAGCCAATCAATCATACAGTCAAAATCAGTCAACTTGCCAAAACATTTAGTCAAAATGTCAATCTCGTCACTTTTTGGTCCTCCTCAAGATGTGTCCTTCTTGGATTTGGACCTCATCAAAATGTCATTTTCCTTTTCAGGATGTGTCCTTCCTGACCTTAGGCACTGTCAAACCATCAAACCATCAAAACTGTCAAACTATCAAAGAATTAATCTTTGGCAAACAAACATTGGCAATACAATTAAATGGTTGTTAATTTTTGGCTATTTTTTCTTATCTTTTTATTGACTTGTCTTTTGGTCATGTTACTAGCTACCTCGAGGATGTCCCATGAAGGATTTAGAGGTGAAATGATGTCTCATGACCTATTCTATTTTTTTTTTTACTGTTGTCTATGGATTGTCTTGACAAAAAGACTAGGGCAACATGACCCTTAGTATGAGTTAGGACATTCCTTGTCTGCAATTGTCTATTTTGCAAGTGGATGACCTTGCACACCTTGGTCTATGTCATACCATGGTGTTTGTTGTCCATTTGTGTTATTTTTACCACCCAATGATGATTCGAGGAACGTCTATTAGTACTATGGAAAATGTTGAAGGATTCTTTTTTCGTACTAACATGCATTTCCTCCCCATACTAACATCCTTGTCTTCTACGCTAACGTTTATTCTATTCCTTCATCTTTTATCCTTTCATCCATTTCGAGAACACACTCGTATTCTCAAAACCCGACTGTCCTCTCGAGGGGGCATATCGCTACCTCCTCGTCATTGTTCCTCATCCTATTTTGCACTAGGGCATATTTTTGACTTGTTTTCTTTGTCACAACATGGTAAACTGCATTATGACAAAGAGGGGCAAAATGTAGACACATAAAAATGACCTAGGCCTGCAAGCTCTATTTTTCATCTTCTTCTCCCTACAATAATTATGACATTTTAATTATGTCCTTGGCCCACCTTTGACTATTAATTAAATAATTCATGTCTTTTTATTCTTCACGATTATTAAATAAATAGATTTTATTTATTTATTTAATGTGTCACTAATTATCTAATGTCTTCTCATAATTAAATAAATATATTTTATTTATTTATTTAATATGTCACTAATTCTCAAGTCTTCTTATAATTAAATAGATTTATTATTTTATTTAATTAATCGATCACCTTCTCTAAATTAAATAATTATTTTCATTATTTAATTGCTTTATTTAATATTTCCCTCATTTTAAATAAAATAATTTATTTAAAATGGTTTCACATGGTTAACTACCACTTCTTTTAGTAAATAATCTCAAAATCAATTATTTACTGTCACATAAATCCATATTTTGAATTAATTTTAATTCAAAATGGTAATATTCTTCTATAAATCAACTAATTGCTAAAATTCTTGATTTTTCCAAATCTCATCTTTTCGTCCAATCTTTATCTTGTTGATTTTTTGAATCTTATCTTCCTGTCACATTTATTTTCAACCGTCAATGTGATTTTCTCAAATTGCATCTTGGCCACTCATTTCAGATTTTTTCCCTAACCCTAATTATGGGTTGTCACACACAATCTTGACCTCTAATTTTAGGCTTTCATCAACTTTTAATCTTGGTCGTTTGTCCAAAATTGCATTTTTTTATAAAATGCCAATGTTGCTCACATTTTAAAGGGTCGGAAATCTTAGGCATATTTCAGTCATGCTCATTTCACTCTTGTCTTCATTGTCTTAATATACTTCAAAATTGCATTTGTTTGCACTTTGAAGTTTTTATTGAAATCCTTCAAATATTTGCATAGGTCCACATTATAGTTAATAGTTTACTCGTAGGATCTGAGGGCATGCTTCACACAATTGCAAATCAAGAAGGTGTAATGGAGGTCAGCCATGGAAATTGAAGGCATTCGGTGAGCCCGTTCCATTTGTTTTTATTCTATTTTCCTTTGCACTTCATTACTTTCTTTGGGTTTTTATGTTTTGCATCTAATCATGCTAACCTTAGGAAAATTCCCATTGATACAAAGCATATATTAAATTATTATTTCATATTAATTCAAAATATATATTAGTTTAAAAAATACCATTTTTAATTATGTAGATATTTTCATTATATTTCATTGAAATGTATTAATGTATATTTTAATGTTATTTAAATTATAGAAGTTAAATTAGATGATTGAATAATTATATGATTAATGAGTTCATCCAAATGTATTTCAATGTTATAATGTATTTAATATGTGTGTTTTTAGGTAATGGATAATCTTATGGAAATCAATGAAATAATAGACTTATCTAATAAATAATAATAATTAAGTATTAAGTGAAGAATATGTTTATTATTATAATTATAATTATATAGATTAAGTTACAATTCATATAGATTATTCTATTATATAATTATTTATTTTTAGAGTTAAAATATATATAAAATATAATTTTAATTTATTAATATTATTTTGAAATTTAAAATAATTAGAAAAAAATAAATTTTTGAATCAATTATATTATAATCTTAATCTTAATTAAATTATTTTAATGTTTTAATTAAATAATTATTAAGGTTATTATAATCAAATGATTAACTATGATCCTAGTTTTATAATTGTTAATTAAATTATAATTATATCTTTAAATATTATCATTTTAAAGTATTATAATTATTTTTAGAGTTTGA
Organism: Sequoiadendron giganteum; assembly: GCA_007115665.2. Taxonomy (NCBI): domain Eukaryota; kingdom Viridiplantae; phylum Streptophyta; class Pinopsida; order Cupressales; family Cupressaceae; genus Sequoiadendron; species Sequoiadendron giganteum. The sequence goes on along the minus strand of CM021107.1, from coordinate 614,613,576 downwards.
ATTAAGATTAGGGTAAAAATTAGGGTTAGAATTAGAATTATGGGATTTAAGTGAATAAAATTTTAAAATGATATTTTATCATTATAATTTTTTTATTTTTTATTGGTCAAATTTAAAAACATGTTCAATTTTATTTTATCTCTCTAATTATGATTATATAGAATAAGGTATAATTAGATTTATATGTTAACTGAATAAATGCTATTATAAGTTCCAATTAAATATTTTCTCTCATTTTTTTAATGATAAATACATTACAAGTTCTTTGAAATGAGTGTGTATCATATGTATTTAGCAATTTATTCCATTTCAGTAATAACTTCTTTAAATAATTCAAATTTATTAATAGTAAATCTTGAATTTACAATTAAATAAAAATAGAAATAAAATTTAATTTCTTAAATGAGATATATTTATTTACAAAGTTAAAAAAAATAAAGTAGGGAGATGGTGTAAATGTGAATGTAAATAATTCTTAAATAGCTCTAAGCTAAATAAAAATAGTTATTCAATAGACTAGTAGATATATTTTAATTGTCTATATATGTGTTCCAATGGTTTTATTGTAAATGTTTTATCTCTCAAGTGAGTAAATTGATGAAAAAATTAATAGATTAAAACATTAAAAAAATATTGTTGAGGTGTTTTAACATGATAAAAAATTTAATAGACTAGTATACATATCTTAAATATAATTTATATAAAATACGTTGATATATTATTATTATTATTTTGATACACAAGTTTTAGTATTTTATTGATATAATAAAAGATACCATTCTACAAATGTTTGCAACATAGGTAATCATCCACCATTAACAACCCAACTATTAAGCCAAAAAACTAGTACAAGCTTCCCTAACCATACCACCCAAACCCCCGACCAACACCAACATTAGCCAAAATGGCCATAAGAGGGCCAATTCCCATTACATAGCATCACCACAAGATTATCAGGCAAAAAACAAGACGACATAACCATACACCACCAGAACCAGACTTACAAAAAACTATTAGCCTTAGCAAAGGCTTCAAAATATTTAACCCACTCCACACCCCCAACTGCCATCAACCTGAAGAAATTCTTCAGGAATTGTATCGCCACTGCCACAATCATCCTACGCTTCATGAGGGTCGGTCCACTCAAATCAAGAAGGAACGAGTACAACTTCAGGGCTTCATCCGAGCTTCAAAGGAGCTCCAAGTCATAGGGACACGAAAATCCTCGACCCACAACCACACCGCGTAGCACCTCATCAACCCCTTCCACCAGGTCCTCCTGAAACATCTTCTCCAACAATAATTTCTCCTTGAACTTATCAACCTGGTTATCCAACAGGGAAGCCAAAAATTGAGAAGAGACATGCAAACTATCTCGACCATATTCCTTATTTTCCAAATTCCTAGACCCCGGGATCATTTTGGTCGCCACGACAACCAGAGGATCATTATTTTGAAGAATCTTCTTCAATCTCTGGTTCGCAATTTATTGAAAGAGGTTTGTCATGCCGATGAATTCAATGAAATCGCGATATCCGCCCCAAATTTTTCCACCCCATCCATCGAAACCTCTATGACGAACCTTGAGCGCTTTTCCATCAACGCCTAGGCTTAGAGCACACCCAAACAGAGAGATGAACACCATACGCAACCAAGAAAATAAAATGAGAAATAAAAGGAACCTTGGTCAACCTTAAAGCCAAACCACGAGGAAATAAATGCTAGGTACTGAAGTGCCGCCACCCATCACAAATAAATCTTCTCCAAACATGCTAAGAGCTTGCCGAGGACAAAGTATGCTAGATAAATTACAAATAATTTGGCCTAGGGAAAGGTGACCACTCCTTCCCATCACCTCATGTGCTTCAAGATCATGATTGCTAAAACACCCCCTGACGAGTCATCTCACCAACGTCCTCCACCGTCCTCAACCTCCTGACACCGTGGCCTATTCTACCACGTCCCCTCCGCCAGCCTGGAGGGGTACCCACCCATCCGCCCACACGTTGATATATTATTATTGTCATATATTATATTATGATTATTATCATATTATATTATATTATTATACTTTTATTATTATTTTTTATTTATTTTTTGTTTTGTTTCTAAAATGTGTTTATTTTTGTGTTTTGGTTAAATAGTATTATATTATATTATTATTACATTATTAAATATGTACTATTACTAAAATGATTTTTTTTTGTTTGTTTCTAAAATGTGTTTTTTTTTGTGTTTTCTTTTGTGATGGTTTGTGTTGACCTCTTATAGGCACCATGCTGCCATTGTAGGATTACGCCTATCGGTGTAATTAAAATATTGAAAAATAATTGTTTTGAGGTGTTTTTATTTACACAATCACTCCACATTAACAATAAAAAGAACATTTTCCAACTAGATGAAACATTCTATTTCATCGAAATGGCTCTCTCGTTCTCTGCTAGAACGACTATCCTGCCCACTGCTGAAACCCTCTTGCTTTCTATGGATGGTGTGCCATTGGATATTGGTACACCATTGGCTTCTAGTGCGCCATTAGCATCTGGTGCACTATTGGATTTAGGTGCACCATTGGCATCTGGTGCAACATTAGCTTCTGGTGCACCGTTGGCTTTTGGTGTGTTGTCATCTTCTGTTGGGTCAATTTTGTTGTTGCTAGGTTGTGTGTTGTTGGCTCATGGGTGTTTGCAGATGGTTTGCTACCTGCAATTGGGTGGTCATTGTCTTCAGATGTGCCTCCTAATGGTTCATGACCTGTGCTAGGTGGTTTTATTGTTGCTCAGTCCTTTTCTAAGGTGGTTGGTTCTAGTGGTAAAATTCCTTCTTCTTCTCTTCCCTCTTTTAAGGGTAAACCCTTACGGTGTTCTTATTCTACCCCTACTATTATTTGTGGGTAGGAGGTGTTGGATAAAGAAGATTATTTTTCTTGGTCTGCTCTTATCTATAGATTTAATGGTTTATGGCCTTCTCTCCTAGATCTACACAAATGGACTTTGGAGTCTTGGAGGCATATTGTTGAGGGTAGGATTGAATTGTATCCTTCAGCTAGGGGTTTCTTTGTGGTTGCTTTTCGATCTGAGAAGGATAGGGCTCGGGTGTTGGAAGGGGGTGTTTGGCTGTGGGGAAAGCACTCACTTTCTCTTTGGCCTTGGTTCCCTTCTTTCAACCCTCTTTCTGAATCTATTAGTGTTATTCCTACCTGGGTTCAAGTTCCTAACCTACCTCTCCAATTTTGGACTCCTTCTTGCTTTGAGTCTATTGGGAATGCTATTGGTAGGTTTGTTATGGCTGATTCGTCTTCTCTTATCTATGATAATCCTACTTTCGCCTGCATTCTTGTGGATGTTGATACCTCAAACGATTTACCTAGGGAAGTTATTTTGATGGTGGGGACTAGACCATGGTCTTAGATTCTTGATTATGAAGGTCTTCCTTTTCATTGTAGGAAATGTTTTTCTATAGGTCATTTGACTGCAGACTATCAGAAATCTCATCGGTTCTATGCTACTTGGTGGAATGATGCTCTTCATGAGAATCTTACTATGGGAAAATCTTATGATGATTATGGGGATGATGACTTCGCTCCTAATGTCATGGCTTCTTCTGCTGATGGTTCTTAGTTGTCATCCACTATTGTTGTTGCTGCTCTTGGGTCTCCTATAGTTACTATTGGTTTTGAAACTATTGCTACTGTTGGTATTGGTGGTTCTTCAATAGTTGTTGGTTCATTTGCAGTTGCTACTAATGGGGTTTGTTTTTCCATAGTTGTTGTTACTGTTGATGATTCTACTACTATTAATTTGACAAATTGTTTATTTGCAGCTCCTATTGATGTTGTTGGTTGTGGGAGTGACACTCCTATTTCTTTTCCTCTTTTTCCTTTGGTGGCTTGTCCTCTGACTTCCCCTTGCTCTATTCCTTCAGAGGATGATCTTTCTTGGATGGTTATGCAAAGAAGGAAGAGAGGTCTCCCCAAGCATAATCTTTCCTCTCAGTCCCTTGTTGAATTTGTTCATGGTGGTCAGAAGGTTGCACATGTGATTTAGCTCTACTTTTCCCACTATCGCTTGAGGATGTTTGGCTACTTTTCTTCTTTGTTTATCCTTGGAGAATCTGTTTGTATCTTTTGCAATTTTTGGGTGTTTGGATGTTGTTGATAGTCTAGTGTTGTATCTTTTGAGAAAAAATTTGTGCCTAAAGTTGTAAAGGGTTTTGGGTCCCTCCAAAACCTATTTTTCCCATATAATCAAAATAATATAAAGAAAAAAAAGAGGGATACAAATATACAAACATACAAGAAATAAAGAAAAATATGAGGAAGATAGAAGGGGAGAGAGAAGATATATAAAGAGAGATAGAAAGAAAGAGGGGTAAGGAGATTATAAAGGGGTGGAGACTAATAGAGATAAATATTGAGGGTTATATGTATATATGCAAGAGTTAATGTTGGTTCATGACATGATTAAATTTGTATTGGGAGGTGAGCAATCTACATGGTATTTTAATCACGCTCAAGGCATTAAATAATTATTTGCAATAATCTAAGTCTAAACTGATCTAACTTTCTTGTGTTTTTGATAAGATAAGTAGCATTTATAGGGTGTTGTACCTTTCATATAGAAAGCCCAAAGGGCCAAAAAGAAGCTAGTTCAAACTAGAGCATGAACTAGAAGAAAAAAATAGAAATAGCTGAACGACAACTGTAGAACAACAAACAAGGATTAGAGAACCCTAGAACCAGAGGGGATTAATTTGAATCCCTAGACCCAAGGCCACGCAAAAGAAATAAATTTGGGGAGTCCCTTCTTCTTCCTCAACACAATAAACTAGGAAGACTCAGAATCAAAATCCATCAAATGAGGTGGGGGGAGTAGATCCACAACAACTATCCCAGGCGAGGAGCCACCACGCAATGAGGGAGCCGACATCGAAGGAGAGGAGACATGAGTGATCAAAGGATCAACATAATCGCTCAACAAGGGATGGGAAGGTTTCTACTAAACATCAACAATAAATCAAGGCAATAAAGTTCCACACAAGGGATAGCCGGAAGAGGAACCTGAGAAGGCTCTAAATCCAATGGAGAAATAGTCAAGGGAGGGTCGCCATCCTTAGATGAACCATCTAAAGAGGGAGATCCAATCGTGAGATGGTTTGAGAGAGTATTCTTCCACCAAGTTGTAGTACTCTTGCAATGATCAAGAGAGCAACCAGAGGCCAGGTGACCAACCGAGAAACATCTCCTGCACTAAAAAGGGAGTCCCTCGTAGTCTAGAAGCTTCTTCCAAGTTCGGTCTACCACCATCAAGACCACATCACCATGGAGGGATTTGAAGATGTCCAAATCGATTAAAATACAAGCCACCGTAGTATGCCCAAGATCTTGAGATGTAGAATCCACCTTCAAAAATCTACCAATGGCGTTGCTAATGGCTTCAAAACAAGAATCCTTCCAATACTAGAGAGGGAGATTCAATAGACAAACCCAAACTGGTCTAATATTAAGAGGCTCTATAAGAGGATTGAAAGAGTGAGACCAAGGCTAAATGGAAAATGAATGAACACCCCACATCCACACCTTGTCCAACACCCTGTCACAATCCTTAGAGGAAGAAAAGGTTGCAAAGAAAAAACCTCTAGTATTGGGATAAAGGTCAATTTGTCTAGAATTAATGGGCTTCTAGCAAACGAAAACCCACTCATGGAGATCAAGAAGGGAAGGCCACAAGCCATTAAACCTGTAGACCACACACTGATGCACAAAGAAATCCTCATTCTCAATAATCTTAGGCCTAGATACCATTATAGGGGAGGCCTAGGCACAAGGAAAATTTTGAACCCTAGCTGAAGCAGGAGGAATCTAGGCATTAGAAAAGGATTTTTGTTTGCGATCAGAAGCAATAGGAGGAGGTTCCTTGACCACACAAAACTACTCAAAATTAGAAAAGGAAGCAAGAGGAGGAGGGGGATCCCCCCCCACACAATCCCACAGCTGACTGTCCACAGGAAGCCCATCAAATGGAGGAGTCATGCCAAGAGGAGTTAACTCACCATTTAGGGGAAGCCTATGATCTGGGAATGAAATCCGGATGCACACTCAACAAAGAAGGAGAAGGGCCAATATCTCGTGACACTAGAGTCGTTCCAACAACTTGTACTTTGTCACCATTTGAAAATGAATCTATTTGTTGGTTCCCGCCCAACGACACCATTTTTAATATCTAATTTTCTTTTGTTAAAAGTAGAAGGATTTGGAATATTAGAGTATTTTTGTTAATTTAATTTGATTTCACTTTTATTTCATTTCAAACACTAATGGAAACTTTCCATGCTTACAAAGAATTTCATATCACAAAAAAATTAAAATTGTCAAAAATAGTTGACATACAAGTGATCATGTTAATGTGTAAAGGCATTATATTTATATAGAATATTAGGTTGTTTAATGATAAATTTTTTACCATGCACGCAAACCTTCATAGTAGAGTTACATATTTGAAATGCAAGCAATTTCTAGAACTAATTGATTCTTATCAACCCTAGTAATGAATCAAGATGTGGAGCCATTTTCAGCAACATAGTAAGTAGAGATAGTAGGAAAGGGGGAAAGATAAAATTCTTGTTTGGTATACCTTCTTGTTCAATAGCCTACTACAATGCCCCACCAAGTTTATAGCCACTAGTTAGTGTGTCAATGACAAAGATAGTAGCAACATAGATAACAATTTAGAAAGTGGTCAATGGTTCCATGCCTAACCCATTTTGATCATACTGGTGTTTCTCTCAATTTCTCTACATATCAAAGAACAAAACCATCTTGTCAACATTTTCTAGGAACTTCACAACAATGCGACCTTGTTTAAAGTGGTTTATTTCATAAATTTTTAATATAATTTATGTTTTTAGATTTATAGAAGTTGGTGGTCTCATGATTTTTATTATTTTACATATTCAATTCAACAAGTAAATGAATATAAAATAATCTAAAAATTCCATATGAATGACAAGTGGAAGAAAAAAAGTCTAAGTTGGGGTAATTTCTACCTTATCCCAATTGCATTTGCTTAAATTTTCAAACTAAAAAGTAGGGAATACTATTGTTGAGAGAAATATTCTAATTAATTATGTAGCACTTTTGTTTTGATTCATGAGACCCTTTTCTCCTTTAAAATAAACTCTGAAGTCCCCATGGGACCCCAGCCTAAGGAAATTGGAAGGATAAATTACTTTACACATAAAACATATATAGGTCAATTAAATAAATAATTAATTTAGATCTATGAATTGGGGTTGGAATAATAAATTAAATTATGAAAATTAAATATAGTGTTTAATTAGATTTTGATGATGGGAAAATAATGTTGATAATGTTAAGAATCAAATTTTAGAAAAGTGTGATATTTAATTGCAATAATACATTAATATTACATCTCTAATAATTTTGGGATGGGTACTTGGACATTCATATTGTTGAGAGATATTATTACATTTTTTTTTGTCAGTAATAATGTTTTTATTTATTGATAAAAATAAGTCATATTACATCATCTTCTAAATTTTCCTGATAAACCATCAATCCTTCAGGCATTCAACTACCATAAACCCAATTTCTCAAAATTTATAATTTACCTGTAGTGACTTCACTGCCAAACCCTTAACTAATTACAATCAAAACTAATGCTCAAAATTACATTCACAGTATTTTTCGATTAACTTTTAACTACCCTACAAACCAACATCAACTTCCCTTCATTACCCACAATTTTTTTTTTAAAACCCCCAAAATTAATAACAAATAACCAAAAAACTCAAAACTCACGGTAGAGGATTAAAATTACTACATAGCTCTATACGAGCTACTCACCACAACTTCCATGGTGACCCTATTCATCTTCTTCTTCTTCTTCTTCTTTTTCGGTCATAGTTCCTTCTTCTCCAACTGCTCTGCTTCAGATTTTTTTTGTACTAATACAACCTCAACCTCTATTAATTCCACAATCAATTTTAGAGATTTTCACCTGTGTGCTTCCCCCTTTCTCCGTCTGGTTTTGTGTTTTCCTTCTGGCCATTTCATAAAGGGTACACATTTCTTGATTTCTTCATCCTCTTCACTTTCAATTCCCTCACTGATATCCATTCCTACTCCCGGAATTGCCCATTCCAATAGTGAGTCCATTCCCTCCAGGTAATCCTCATACACCAGTGCCTTCATCACCCTTTTCACAACTTCATGTGGCTCTCCCAAATCTAAGCACCAAGCCATTATTAGTGAATATATATCCATATTGGTCCTATACCTGTGCTTGAGGTCACCAAAACCTTTTCCCAGGATTAGTTGCACTGGCTGCACTAATCGCTCATCACTGTAAAGGAAACGACCCATCAGTCTCTTTGCCAATGCCTCTCCATGAAAGGGTAAAAGTTGCTTCCTCATTTTAAGCAAGAAACTAGCCTCCATCACCTCTACAACTATAGAGATGCCACCTCTTGTTCACCATTTTTACACCTATCACTCACCATAATGAAAGAATCATCAAGAAAGTAGAGCCTCGAGAGATTAATAAACTTAATTCACCAACTTTTCCATTAATGCTAGGCATACGATCAATGCCACCACCCTATTCCACACACTTCTCTCATTCACTTTGAGGACTGAAAGGCATTCAAATACTCCATTTATTTATGCAAGTGTACCATATTTCATAACAATTCCTCCTCTAAAATTAAATGTCTAAAATCTTCAATTCTTGTTTCATCAACTTCTTTAAATGATAAAGCCCACTTCGACAATGTATCTGCCTCTTCATTTCCCACTCTCCTAATATGACTTACCTTAAAGTCATCAAAGGTTGCCAAAATTCCTCTTTAATTTTTCCAATTACATTTTGTAGATGCCATGCCCCAATATTCCCTTTCATCATGACCTGGATAATTACAAGAGAATCACCCTCCAAATGAACTTTCAATGCCCCTAATTTTTTTACCAAGCCTAATAGTCGTTAATGCTACTAAGGCTTCAACTGTGTTGTTGGTCCCTTCCTCTAGTTTATTTGCTCCCAAATCCAAAGCATTTCCTCTCCAATCTCGAACAATAAATCCTGCTCCTGAAGGTCCCGGGTTCCCTCTAGAAGCCCCACCAAAATTTAGCTTCCACCAAGCTTCCATCGGTCTTTCCCAACTGACCTCCACTGATCCCTTAGAAGCTGGATTAACCCAACCAGGCCCCTTAACGGACCTTGAGATATTATTACATTATTAATTATCAGTAATTTTGAATATTAGTTATAGTAACATTCATGATGGAGGTGAAGCATAACGGTGACAATTACAAATTCATTTGAGGTCATTTATAAATTTTTTCTAATCCTAGATGTTTGAGAGAGTTTTGGAGCATCTTTGGCATTATTAAGTGGGTCCCATAGGAGTTAGTTGTTGAATAAGGATGTAATTATTGAGAGGTGTGCCCATATGGGGTAGGTATGAATCAAAAACATTATTTATTATTATGATATACTATTCCTAGAAGATTCTCTTCAAGTTGGGCATGGTATTTTTACATTTTACTATGACTTTAGTGGTATATTTCTTTGCAAAATCATTTGTGATTTTTCTCACACTTCTATATAAATTAGAGGCATGAAATAGTAGTTTCATGGATTGATTGACAATAGGTGTTTCCAAGTTGTCAAATGAAAGAGACAAATTTATTGTATATGAACTTTTTTACTGAGGATTAATACATACTATATAGCCTTTCGTTAATGGTGTTTTTTATTTCTTTGTGTACACCTAGTGTCATGTATTAAATTATTAAATGGTAACTTGTTAATTTCTATTTTTTGTTATTCACTTCCACACAATCTCGTAATGGTTAATCCTTATGTTGTATTAAAAAATTATATAGAGGCATTAAATAGTAGTTTCATGGATTGACTTGCGAGTACACATGTGTTGCCAAAATGTCATCAAAACAAGAAGAGAAGTGTGTTGTATATGATTTTTTTATTGAATATTAATAAATACTTTAGTCTCTATTTAATGGTGGTTTTTTTGTAAGGGTTTTTCCATGTACACCTAACACCATGTTTTAAATTATCATGGTAACTTGTTTATTTCTATTTGTTGTTATTTGTTAGGAAAATGTGTCTCAACCTTGTTACGTTGATAGGCATAACCCTACAATGGCTGTTAGGGTTAGAAGGTAGATATCTAACAAGTTATATGCAAATTTGAACAATAAAATAGAATAACAAAAAACACATAGAAGACAACACAAAGAATTTAATGTGGTTCACCCAATCTGGGCTACATCCACAAAACCGTAGCCATCCAATGATTTTATTATCTAGTGCAAAACATATTACAATATCATGAATAATTCCATACTACAACTCTCCATCCCAACTGCTTATAACAAGCTTTTAGAAGCTTCTAGAAATTAGGGTTTACAAAGTCGACCTTTTTCTTTTTTCTCAGGGGCTGCCACCCCCGAACCCTTGCCCGGGGCCCTGCCCTGCTCGGCTTCGGACCTCGGTGAGGATACATGAAGAGTGTACAGTACTAAAAGTGTCCAGTATAGCATGATTAGTTGCCACATACCAACAATGGAAACATAGTGCCTAAAGGAGGTCAACACAAACTGTCAAAAAACACAAAAACAAACACATTTTAGAAATAATAAAAACAAAAAAACCGAAAAACAAAAAATCATTTTAATAATAGTACATATTTAATAATGTAATAATAATATAATATAATACTACTTAACCAAAACACAAAAATAAACACATTTTAGAAACAAAACAAAAAATGAAAAAATATTTTAGAAAAAATAAAACAAAATAAAATAATAAAATAATAATAATATAATATAATATGATAATAATAATATAATCTATGACAATAATAATAAGATACATATCAGAGTATTTTATATAAATTATATTTAAGATATATATACTAGTAATTACATAAGTTTACTATTAATAGGTAAGTGTGGGGGAGCACACGAGGGGGTGGGGGGGGCTATGAGAGGTTTGAGGGTTGCGTGCCTCGAGGGTAGTGCCCCTGAAAGCCAAATTTTATTTGTAAATCTGGATCATTCATCATTAAGTCTCAGATTTGATGATCGATATTTTGTTGGCTTGACTTGCCCTAGAAGGCAACCCTATTTTATGAGGGTGTTGTATTACAACTATGTATTGTGATGTATTTTGAGAGTCTGATAGTGTCCGTTTTGCCTCTGATCTCTGGTTGGTGATACTCTTGTGAGAAGCTTTCCCTACAAGTATATTGTAATCTTCTAAATAATATATTGGGTGACTTTTGGAGTGTGGGGTTTTTTTCTCTCGAAAGGGTTTTCCCCATGTAAATCACTGTGTTGTGGTATGCATGATATTTATGTTTTTGTAAGTTTCTATAATTGTTGTAAAGATCTGTAAAGTTTTTCATTATCCTCCTCTCAAGATTAGTGTAGGAATTTGTTTCGTAGCCTTAGCTTCCTAACATTATTCACTTTCACATAATCTCCTGATGATATTTTGATGTTGCATTAATAAAATTTAAATTTTCATAATCTTAAAAGAGCTAAGATTTATAGTTGTTTACCTTATTTAAACATATGTGGTATTAGAGCCTTGGTTTTTAAGGAAGGAAACACTTGTCTTGGAGTGTTGAAGTTTTTCTAGATATAGCGGGTGCTTTTAGTTTGAGTGGTTTAATAAATTCATGAACTGATTGGAAACCATGGCATCTGCTTGTAATTTAGAGATTAATAAGTTTAATTCTATTGAGTAAGAATTATGGAAAATGATGAAGGATCTCCTCAAAAAGATAGATCAATGGGGAGCCATTATAAAATGTAGATAGTATAAATTTGTCAATATCTAACCACACTTGATTTTACCTTATCATAGCCTTAATTAAATAAATATTTATTATTTATTTATTTTATTTATCTCTCACCTTACATTTATTTAGTTATGTCTAATCTTATCTCTAAAACCCTCCAACTAAATCAATTAATTAATACCTAATTAATTTATTGATTTAGGATAATTAATCTCCATTACCTTTTCCTCCAACATTTAATTTCATATCTCCTTTAATCCTTGTCCATTTAATCCTAATCATTAAATTGATTCACATGGATCATAATCTAAACTTTTCATCATGTGATAAGTATCCCTCCCACCCTTATCCTCTCACATGTGAGAGGATGAAAAAGTCAAATCTACCTTTTACACCTTTATCCCTCATGTGAGTATAAATTTAATACAAACCCTAATCCTCAATCAATCATATCCATTCATTAACCAATGCATCTTGGCCCTTGATTTTCATCCTAGAAATTCTATAAATTAGAGCCCTCTCATCCCATTTGGGCAATCTTCTATCATCATAGGTTTATGGTGTCCATTTTTTTTATCTAATCCATATTTATCCTAGCCTCATACTATCCATTTGATCTCTTATCATCTCAATCCTACCTTCATGTTGTTGGTTGTGTAGGAAAATGCATTCCATCAATACATAAAATTAGCAAATAAAGAGAGTAATGGATGCGACTCTTCTTCTAGCTCAATCATAGGAGAAAAAGGAATATACAAGGTAAAAGGTTCCATATTTCTTTGAATATTAATGCTATTTTCCTTGTTCATTTTTATTTTCTTCATTTTGGCATGCCTAGTGGGACCCCTATCCTTGAATCTTACATTTTCATGAGTTTTTCTAAGTTTTTCATTGCAAGTTATAAATTTGTGCTTTATGACTATGTTTTAGCACTTTTGTTCCAAAGCAATATTTTTGCTTTACACTTTCATGCTTACATCTTAATGCTTCCACTTTCTAAATTTTCACTTTCCCTCTACAAACCAACACTTTAATTTTTTGTTGTGCTTCTATTATTTTGTCATGCTTGTATTTTTTCATCACACTTCCAAATGTTATGTTGCTATGCTTTCATTATGTGGTTGCACTTCCATTCTATCACCACACTTCCATTTTGTCATCACATTTTCTAGTTATGGAGCTTGATCTTATTGGTTAACATTTATAACACAGGGGTGTAAGGTTACCCCCATTGTGGGGTTCAAGTGGCCCATCCCCTAGTGAGGTTCAAGGGGAGCACCCTCAAAAGCCATATTATATATATATTTATTCATTATAAATATTGAGAATTCATCATTAAGTCATAGATCTGACATTAGAGGTTATGTTGGATTTTCTTTCCCTAGAAGTAACCCCCTCTTTATATGAGGGTTTTGTATTATATTTGATTATTACATTGTATTTTATTGTATTTGTGGGAGGAGGCTATGATTGAGAGAAGAGGAAGCTACAAAGAATGTGTTGTAGCTTGTATCCCTTCATATTTTTGGACAAAATAAAAGGACTAGCTGTTTCTCCATGGATGTAGCCCATATTGGGTGAACCATATATATATGTATCTCTATGTTTTGTGTTATTTTTATAGTTTATTTATGCATTCATTTTATTGTATATTGCTCTATTCCTAACAACTAGTCTCAGATTTGTATATTTATTTGGTTGATAAACTTGAAAAGAGGGTTTTCTTGGTTCGAGTGGAAGTAATGGTGAAAAAAGACAAGGTTAGAGTTGAGAAGTTCAACGGCCAAAAATACTAGATATGAAAGATGAAAATGGAGGAATATCTATACCACAAGGATATTTTTTTATCATTGGGTGAAAAATCAAAGAAGCTAGCAAGTATGATAGATTAAGAATAGGAGATTCTTTACAGAAAGACACTAGGAATAGTATGGTTGTGTCTAGCGATGTAGATGGATTTTAATATTAAAAAAAAATGACAAATTGATTTGATTTTGGAATTGGCTAAAGTGTATGAAAAAACCTCAACTTCCAATAAGGTATTTCTTATGAAACATTAATTTAATATGAAGATTTCAAAATATGGGTTTGTTACTGATCATTTAAACGAGTTTAACATGGTCACTAGTCATTTGATTTTTGTAAATATAACCTTTGATGACAAGGTTAGGGCTCTCTTGATTTTGTGCTCATTGCCAGAAATTTGGAATAGCTTGGTCATGGTTGTGAGTAACTATGTTTCTAGTTCAATCACTTTAAAATATGATGATGTTGTTGGTTTAATCCTTAGTGAGGAAATCTGATGGAAAGCACAAGTGAGACATTAGGTAATGTTTTGACTATGGATAATAAGGAAAGATAGAGGGAGATAGGAAAGATCCGAGAAAACTATTGGAAGTCTAAAAAGAAAATCCAAAGGAAGGCTAGAGTGTTAGCATTGCAAGAAGAAAGGAAACCTAAAGAAAGAATGTTGGTCTCAAAAAGGAAAACAAGGAGATTAACAATAAGAAAATAGTAAGGAAGAAAATGTCGCAGGTGTTGTATTGTATGATGCTTCGATCCTTTTATTAGATAACATTACTAATTCTTGGTTGTTAGACTCAAGGGCTACATTTCATGCCACACCCCATAAGATTTTTTTTTGAGATTATGTTCAAAGTTATTTTGGACAAGTTTATTTGGGTGATGATGAACCATGTATAATTGTTTGAAAGGGTAAGATACTATAGACACTTAAAAATGTCTTGAATGATATACACACTTGAATTTGATATACTAACACCATTTCATCCTAAAACCCATCCTCTTTTTGCTTGTTTGATTAAATTAACCTAGTTATTTAATCAAATGCCTCATTTTCACCTATTAATCTAATTGAACTAATTTATTTAATTCACCCCCTCCCATACTTGTAAGGAAGTTAAGGTAGTAGAACAACTTCCTAAACTAATCTTGAAAGGAGAAAAATGAAAAACTTTATAGATCTTTAATAGCTACAAAAACTTAAACAAAAATAAACACAAATATCATGCATACCAAAACACAAAGATTTACGGGGGAAAACCCTTTCGAGAGAAAAACCCCACACTCCAAAAGCTGACCAATATATTATTCAGAAATCAAAATAATACAATATACTTGAAGAGCAAGCTTCTCACAGGAGTATCACCACTAGAGATCAAGAGACAACCCAATCGCTATCAGACTCTCAGAAATACACCATCGTCTACATAAATCCCACCTGCTTATAACAAGATTTTTGGAACCTTCTAGAATTATGGTTTACAAGGTCATTTTTTATTTGATGTGTTAACGAAAAATCTTTGATGAGTTAGTGGGAAAAAAACCTTGACGTGTCAATGGGAAAAAACCTTAACGTGTCAATGGGAAAAAACCTTGACGCGTCAACAATTTTTTTTCAGGGTGATGCCCCAAACCCCATATCTTTTTATGAGTGTATAGTATTTGCATTATCATTCATCACCTATCAACAATAAACCATAATAATTGCAAGGTTGAGACACATTTTCCCAAAAAATCTCCCACTTGTCGAACACTTTGCAAGAGCAACTAAAGGGTGTCATCATCATCTCTGATTTCTAGGGGCCGAAAGGCCCATAGTATCTGATCACCATATGAACTTCTTTGTGCTCATAGGCTTAGTTAAAGAATAAACAACATTCATCAAAGTCTCTACCTCAACCAGCTTCACCCTACCATCTTTGACCATATCTCTAACAAAATGATGTTGTACATCAATGTGCTTGGTCCTGCCATGAAACATTGAGTTCTTGGCTAGACATATCACACTCTGACTATCGCAATAAATTATCACTGTGCACCTTGTTTTATTCCAATATCTGAACACAAACTCTTAAGCCAAATGGTTTCTTTACAAGCATGAGTAGCTCCCATATACTCTACTTTAGTAGTGGACAAAGCAACCACAACCCATCACTTACTCATCCAACTAATCACACCACCAAATAAAGTAAACACATAAGAACTAGTGGATCTTCTACTATCAACATCACCTACCCAGTTCGAATCCACATAACCATGAATATCAAGGGAAATATCATCTTCAGTCATATTACTGTGATATCATAAGGAATAATTAGAGGTACCATGTAAATATTTGAAGACTCTTTTAATTGCATCCCAATGAACTCTACCAATACTAGACATATATCTAGAAATAAATCCCACTTCTTGGGCAATGTCTGGTCTAGTACAAACCATAACATACATCGATCTTCCAATTGCACTCTGGTAAGGCACTCTTCTCATGTCTTCCATCTTTGATGGAGATGTTGGACAATCTAAAATAGATAACTTTGTTCCAACTAAAACAAGAATACACAATGGTCTACAATCTTGAATATAAAACCCTTGTAAAATTGAATTGACATACTTACTTTGGCCAAGTCATAGCTTTTTGTTCACTCTATCTCTTCTAATTTCCATCCCAAGAATATTTTTAGTTGCACCAAGATCTTTTATTTCAAATTTAGTAGCAAGTTGATATTTTAGTTATGGAATCATACCTTTCCCTTTACAAATGAATAACATATCATCAACATATAATTCAATAAATAGGAAACGATCACCACCATTTTTATAATAAACACAATGATCTGATTTAGAATGCTCAAATCCAAAAATCAACACATATGTATCAAACTTTTGGTACCACATTCTGTAACAATGGGAATTTCTCTAGGTTTAGCAATATCATATGCAGAACATAAAAACCCAAAGTAAATAATTAAGTGCAAAGGAATAGATGAAACAATCTCACCAGATTGTCTTCATCCTCCATGACTGACCTCCATTACACCTTCTTAACTTGCTGAAATATGTTGTTTTCCCTCAGATTTATGATGAGCAAACCAATGGAAATGACAAGCCCTAAGCAAATATTGAAGGATTTGAACAACTATATGCAATACTATGCCCTACTGCAACTAGTAAGCATCTAAAATGTCTAAGCTATGTCAAATGAAATCTAAAAATATGCTATGACAAATGAGAATAACAATGCTAAAGTATGAAAAATGCAAGAAGTCAATAATGCAAGAGATAAGAGATGCAAGATGTGACCAAAATTGCTCTTTTATAGAAGATGCAATTTTGTGTGAATGGCCAAGATTGAAAGTCAATAAGTGCCCTAGAATCAATGGACGAGATTCCATATAGCAACCCACAATTAGGGTTAGGGAAATATTAGGTCAGATTCAAAATAAAGGGTCAAGATTGATTTTTAGAAAATCAAATCAATGGCTGACAGTGCATGTGACAAAAGATTCTGGGCACGAAAAACGAAGTCGTTGGGGAATCAAATAATAATTTAAAATTATTTGATTAAAGAGGAGATGTTGACTTTTCGAGTTAAAAACTATTTTAATTCCAAAGGGTGGGGTCATGTGACAGTAAATAATTTAAATTAAATTATTTACTAAAGAGGGAAATTATAAAGGGGGATTTATTTTAAATAAATAATATTTATTTAAAATGAGCACAATAAAAGAGGAGAAATTAAATAATAAAATTATTTAATTTAGGTGCTGGGACTTGACTTATTTTAAATAAATAAGATTTTAGAAGAAATTAAATAATAAGAGTTATTTAATTTAGGTGGGAATTAAATAATAAAGATATTATTTAATTATTAGAGGAATGTGACAAATGGAACCTTTTAAATTAAATATAAAGATTTAATTCAAAGTTTAGGAGTGTGGACCAAATTAAATAAATAAAATTTATTTAATTTATGAGAGAAGAGGCTAATGAATAATTAGATAATTAAATATAATTATTTAATTATAGTGGAAGGTGGATTAAATAAATACGAATTTATTTAATTTTAGGAAGAAGAGGACTTTAATTAGTGGCATAATTAAATAAATAAATAAAATTATTTATTTAATAATCATGAAGAATAATTAGATATGAATTATCTATTTAATAGTTGAAAGTGAGTCAAGGACATAATTAAAATGCCCTAATTAGGGTTAGAAGAAGAGCTTGCGGGCCTAGGTCATTTTTATGTGTCTACACATTCTAGGACTCTTTTTTAAGCCATACAAAGATTTCTTCAATTTACAAACCAACTTACTTTTACCTTTCACCATGCAGTGCTCTGGCTGTGTCATATAGATATCCTTCTCTAAATCACCATGAAGGAAAGCAGTTTTAATATCCATTTGCCCAACCTCTAAATCATAAGCAGTAGAAATAGAAAGCAAAAATCTAATGGATGTCATTTTTGCAAGAGGAGAAAATATCTCACCATAATCAACACCCTCAACTTGAGAGTAACCCTTTGCAACCAACCTTGCTTTTTACTTCTCAATATCTCCATCTGAACAAATATTTTTCTTGAACAGCCATTTACAACCAATAGGTTTTTCGTCCTTTAGGCAATGGTACAAAATCCCATGTATCATTCTTTTTCAAAGATTCCATTTCTTCATCCATAGCAATCTTCTAATATTATGCATGATTCATACCTAGTGCCTCTTTTATAGATCTGGGTTCATCCATGTTAGTATTTAAAGAAAACATGCATCTCTAATCATCAGATTAATACCTTCCAGATGGTTGTCTATGCCTTGTAGACCTACAAACAAGCTGAGTTGGAGGTTCTTCCTCCTCTTTTTAAGATTTAGAGTTGGATGAGCTCTCCTCAACTTCTTGTCTATCCATGGGCCTCGATTCAACTTTCTCAGGCGTAGAAGGAAATTGAATCACATCTTCTTATTTACTTTGTTTTGGCTGCAATGTAATAGAAGAAGGCTTAGTTTATCTAAAAATAACACTTCTACTATGTATTACCTTCTATGTAATAGGATCCCAAATCTTGTATCCTTTCACACCATAACTGTATTTGATGAAGATACAATTCACAGCCTTGTTCTCCAACTTAGTTTGATTCTCCTTTGGCACATGTGCATATGCTTCGCAACCAAAAACTCTCAGATTTCTTAATGAAGGCTTGTGGCTTGACTAGTTTTGGAAGTTATATTTATGTAACTGGTTTTATATGGGAATAATGGCCTTATAAAGGAAATATTATGTAATATATTTTGTTGGGTAATGTGAATGATAGATTATAATTTGAGAGAAATCTCATTTTTTCTCTCTCATTTCAATATGGTATTAGAGCGGGTTTCTTCTTGGACCTCTTTCTGATCTCTTTGGACATTCATTTGTTTTTCTCATAGCGGTGAATACAATGGTACTACAATGAAGACCACGTGCAACTGCTAGTATTTTTTACCATTCTTGCATTTGTCAAAGGTGAGAAATGTAGACCATGTGAAAAACCCCTTGTGACTCCATTATTCATCTGAATTTCTTCTCTTTCTCTTTGTTGTGGTCATTCTTTCCATTGTTTATCACTTCACTTTGTTGATTGTTGTCATTTCAAAAATTTAAAATTTAAAATTTATATATTCCCCAATCTCATTTCCAACATAGTTTTACCTTAGTATCTAGAGGTAGATTATTCATATTTAGAATAGGAAATGGTTGATTTCTATTCATGCCTATGTTGGTGGGGAAGGTTTGGCAATAATACATATCATCAAATAAGAAATCAACCATTTCTTCTATGTCAAGATTTCTCCATATTCTATATTTCTAGAAAAATATTTATCAAAGCAATGAAGGAAGTTAATATAATCGTTGGATTTCCATTATCATTTGATTCATAGTGAAGGGAGTACCATTCAAAGCCATTTGTAGAAGTGTTTTGGACTAATAATATCAGGCTACTCTGAGGAGTCATAAGTAATCACATATATTGTATTATTGCTCAATATTAGAACTATTCATCTTATTGAGCATATCATCATCATTGGAAGAAAGTATAGCCAGGGAATATTATAAGAAGCATTGCTATATGTTCATAATTGGTGTTTGGGAATAAAGTACCCCACCTCTATATTTTTCCTTTCTGAGACTCAGTTATTAGGCATTTAATTCTATTACGATATCATGCATATTCATGGATGTGGTTTCTATATCGAACAAGCCACTCATTTATCACAAAGAAGTCTAACAATTGTAAGTTATATGCCAACTTGGATTTGAAGAGTTTGGTATTGAGGAAGAAATGATTTCAATAGAATTGTTTCACCCTCTTTCAATAAAATAGGTAGAAACTGACATTCAATAATTTTTTCCATTAAAGGGAGGAAATTTAGAAGATACAGGCAAAAACCAAGGCCAACCGTCAATATGTTACAACACAAAATAAAAGGTTCCTATGTTAGCACTAAAGGGGGTGTTAGGATTTAGTGCTTAACATAGATTAGTTAATAATAAATAAATTAACATTCAATTGTTAATTTAATAAATAAAATTGGTTTTGGAAGTTATATTCCTATAACTAGTTTTATACGGGAATAATGGCCTTGTAAAGGCAATATTATGTAATAGATTTTGTTGGGTAATGTGAATGACAGATTTTTAATTTGAGAGAAACGTCAATTTTTATCTCTCATTTCAATAGGAGGGGAATAATGGCTACATTTGCATGCAAGAAGAAAGGGATTGGTGTGGTTAAAGTGAAAAACAAAGAATTCAAGCACAAATAAAGAAAATTATCATGGGTGATGATATAATTTGAAGAGAACCATCTGCACATAATTAGTTAATGGAGGATAGATTGGTGTTTCCTATTTTTCAACATGTTGGTTGGATATATTACTTCTTGAAGCTCACAAAGTTCAACAAAGTTATGACCCAATAATTTGCTACTATTTTACAACATGATGAGGCGACTTTAAGAGGGTTGAAAGTGGATGTTTTAGAGGCCACCATTATAGAGGTTTCAGGATTACCAAGATAAGGGGAGGAATTTCCAATCAAGGAAAATGTTGTTGTTGCCAAGGATAAATTTAGAGAACATGGAGAAAATTTGGACTCATCCTCCCAAGGTAATAAAATATTATCCTTGTCATGGGTTTGGGCTTTTGTTGCTTCATATATAATTAAGTATCTCACATGTGATGGTAGGAAGTCTCTATTATGCGCAACCCATTTCCAAATTTTAATCCACCTTTGCCATGACAAGTGTGTAAATGTTCCCAAATTTCTTTATAATCTATTGAAAAGAATGAATTTTGAATACAAAAGAAAGAGAAACAACACTACATTATCACATTACTGCTTAGTTACCTTGTTAATAAAAAGAAGTTAGAGGGTTCAGTTTCCACATGTTTCATGGGAGATCTTTGTAAATTGTAGTCATATTAATCACATTCTTGAGGGAGATTTTGCTCCAAAAAATATGGAATCACCTGTTGTATCAAGGAGAGAAATGTCATATGGCTCCCCTACTACTTCATCTACTTATAGCAGAGGAGAGCTAGAGGAGAAAAACCTACAAGAATTACCACTCACAACATCTAAGAAACCTATACTCGAAGAAAACAAAGAAACCCCCAGTTCTATCAAAACACCAAAAACCAGGAAGAGAAAAGGTGAATCTTCTTCTACATCTACCAAGAGGAAGAAGAAATCCACCCAACCTAGGCATTCACAATTCTTGAAGAAGAAAGGTGTTATGAGGGGAACAATTAAGAAGTAGAAAAATGAGGATGTTGTGGCAATAGAAATTGATTCAGTATTAAAGGGGGATACCCCTAGTAACGTAAATACACTAGTTAAACAACAATGGTATTTGATAAGCAACTCTGAATCTAATTCAAATATTGCCTTTGTTGCTAAAAATATGAGAAAGAAAACCCCACAAAGCTTTCAAAGTGAGGGTTGTGATTATGCCATGAATGATGATGATCAATTTTTAGAAAAAGATGAAGATTTGTTTATTGAGGAAAAAAATGTTAGAAAGGAATTATAGGAGGCACTTGAAAGAATAAAGAAATCAGAGGATTTATTGAAAAATTATAAGTTAAGGGACAATGAGAGGGACATAAAAATTAAAGAATTGGAGGAAAAATTACACAAATTTGAACATGGGTCCAAGTTGGATGTTCTTGCACAGTTTGATCTTGTGGAAATAGGGAATAAATGTAAGGAAGTTATGGTAGTAGAACAACTTCCTACACTAATCTTGAGAGGAGAATAACACAAAAAATTAATAGATCTTTAGCAGATACATAAACTTAAACATAAATAAACACAAATATCATGCATTCCACAACACAATGATTTACATGGGGAAAACACTTTCAGGAGAAAAATCTCACACTCGAAAAGCTACCCAATATTATTCAGAAATCACAAAGATTACAATATACTTACAGATCAAGCTTCTCACAAGAGTATCACCACTTATAGATCTAGAGGCAACAAAAATGCTATCAGACTCTTAGAATACATTGCAATACATAACTAAAATAAAATTCCCTCATAAAATAGGGTTTCCTTCTAGGGAAAGTCAAGCTAATAAAATATCAGTTGTTGGATATGAGACATAATGATGAGTGGTCCAAATTTACAATAATAAAATATAAATAAAATTTTCCTTTCGGGGGTGCTACCCTCGCCAGGGTGTGCTGCCCTTGGACCCTAGCCAGGGGGATGATCCCCCGAAACCCTTATGGGGGGGGGATCCCCCCTATGCCCCCTCAATCATTCTCGGCTAGACAATACCTTATATATCAATAGTAACTTATGTAATTGCAAGGTTGAGACACATTTTATCAACAATAAAGACCCTGTATCTAAAGGTAGCCCTCCTTTTGTTAGAACCCCAACTAGTCCCACTATTGTGTCCCTAGGGTATGATCTATGGAAAATAACTGATGAATTATCCTAACAGAAGGAATCTTGGGAGAAGGAAAAAGTAGAAATGACAGCTAAACATACTAGGGTTCTTAAGTAGAAGGAAATTGAATTGAAGAAGCTAATAGTTAGAGTTGAGGAAATTGCAGATAAGACTGTACAAATCCTAAAATGTAGGCCAATCACTAGGGTGTATGCTTTATTATTACAAGAGAAATTTCTATGTTTCCAATTTAGCTAGCTAATTAGTAATTTACCAATTTTCCTAAGTAGAAAATTTGAGTTTTTAAATATTTTTGCTGATTCTACACCAGATGTACAAGATTAATTGTTTGAATTTTACTTGCATAACCTTTCTCTAATAGATGATACAAAATGGAACCCATTGATGTTTGTGGGGGATTTATAGATTAGAGCACTAGCTTCTTACTTCAAGAATGAGTAGAAGAGGGGTGAAATAATGCAAGATTGTGTTGAGAGAGATAAATATATTGATCTCTAGATTAGGAAAGAGTCAAAGGACCCTGGTATAGTCACAGAGGAATTTCCAGCTCTCTTGAAGCATAAGGGAGCAAGTCAAAGAATCATAAATATTAGAGAGAATGATTATGTCAAGATGCAAAAACTAGCTGTAGGTCTCATCCATAATGCTTTTAAGTTTGTGTAAGGAAGGTGGGAAGAACTAAATCCTAAATTATTGAAAAATAAACCACACTCCTTATATAACTTTGTAGCCATGCTTGAGATATCTCGTAGTTGTATAGATATTTCTAGGGACAAATGACTCTCATGGGTACCTCTTACCTTTCATCCATCGATTCTCTTGTATCTAGTGCCACATTTGGATAGGGGAACAAAATATGGAAAGGGAAGAGGAAAAAAATTTCAAATGGGTAAGACTCTCAACCTATGGAGGCTACTACTTGAAACAAGGAAAGTGAGTGGATGTGGTTACAAACTTTAGGGAAATGACCTTGTAATACAACCTCCATTCCTAAACTGATTGCTTGAAGACAAGCAATATCATAGTTGGGGGAAATGATGAGACAAATTATTAGCTAGTCTTCTATTGTTTTAGTTCATGCTTTTAGATATTTCCAAATACTAATTTCATATACATTCCTAAAAAACATCTATCCTTTTATGTCTTTCATGCAACAGTGAACCAAGTTTTGATGTATGGAATTATGATAATGATATGGTGATAATTGCATAATTAGATGTGTGAGTGTGTATGAAATGCAGTATGGATCTATGTTGAATTTATGGTTTTTAGTATTGTTTACATTTTAGATGAATTAACTATTTGCAACCGAGAAGCCAGAGTAAGCATAGTGTAACCCACAATAACTAGGAAGTGTGATGATGTAGGAGAATTCTAGAACAGTAGGAACATGGTAGTTGTAGAGTGGAAGTGCTCATTAATGAGGATGATTGTGAATCATTAGAACATTTAATAAGATAGATAAGGGAAGGAGTGTGTAGTGATTGGGAAGCCAACGTGAAAGATTCCACAATACATGTTTCTATTATACCATTGAAACAAAGTTCCAATCCTAATCATCTTCTCCCATCTTTTTAGTTATATAGACTTTGTCATCTCTATTTCATAGGGAAGTAGTAATTTGCATTTAAGTTTTATGTTTTGAGTCCTCATTCTAATAAAACTCCCCCAAACCTATATAGTTGGCTTAGTGGTTGAGGAGTAGATATAGCGTAGAATATGTTCAAATAATTTTTCCATTTTATACAAAAGATACTTTTTTCCAGTTATACTTTCATGAATAAGATATCTTTGAAAATTCTTACCAGATTGTGAAATCTTGTTATATGTAATGAAGTAGTTTTTAGCTTATCATTATGATCAGTTGATTTAAGAAGTTAGATTTGAGCTTATTCTATGGATATAGTAACTTGAGCAAGGTCCACTCAAGGTAACTATGCTCCACCATTAGTTTTTTTTGTTATAGTAGTTGCTTTCATTATTGCATTTATCTTAATTAGATTCTTCATGTTTTGTATATGAATGAAATCATGAATGAGATCTGTTTTTATACTTTATGTTTTATTTGTATTAATGCATTATCCTCTAGAGTGAGACAAGTTTTTAGAAGTATTTAGGAGTGAGTATAAGTTAGTAGTATTAATTTCATTTTAGAGTTCAGGTTTTCACAGTGAACTAGTCACAGTCTTAAGCTGTAAGTACCCACAACAATAGTTCTAGATTTAATCATTTTCCTTGTTTTATAGTTTAAGCTTTAATTCCTTTTGCATATGTGTGAACCACCTATACTAGATGATATAGGTAGTATAGAATCTCTAGATGAACATATAGTGCCAACATCATCACAACCTTATGTTAGCTCTGGTTGAAAATTAAATGGAGTGTTTACAAGGGTTTCGTATAGTATTTAATTAGGAACCACTTCTAAATTGTGTGTTCATCACCAAGTTTACTGAGAATTAGTTGGGACTTATATCCATCTCAATAAATAACTCTTATCATCCTCCAATCTACCACCTATGGAAGAAAATGAAGGCTATCAAAACTAACCAGATTGGAACAACATTATCAACAAAAAATTCCTGGAAACCAAGCCCAATAATTCCATCAGACTTAGTTAGATAACAAAAATGACAACCCTGGTTCATGTACTATCTAAGTAAAGACCTAGACCATGGAAGAATCCATTTATACATAAATTCCAAATTAAGTTGATGAGAAAAGATATTTGATATCCAACTAGGAAGCCTTAACATCGAAAAATTACTAACTTGACATTTCACAACAAGTTTCCCAATTGTGACATCATCGTTACTTAAGAAATCAAATATTGTTCCATTTCCATATTGAATCTCACAAGATTATCCTTCACAAACAAAAAATGATACATATTAATTTTTTAGTAACTTCCTTAATATCCCCATGTAAGTAGACTAAACTAAGCGAGGTTGGGGGTTTGAAGTAGAGTACCATCTTCTTGGTATGTGCTTGACTTTGATGACTTGTATCTTGAATGAAAATAGAAATCTAGTTGCACTGTAAAATAATTGTTACAAAAATAACCACAAATCCTCTTTAATTAAAACAATCCTTCTAGATATTTCAGTTAATTTCCAAGAGAGCTAATTTCACTATCCAAACAACCATCAATCTATTTATTGTATACAATTTACCAAAATTTAGAATTTGAATGTAATGAAACTAATCATAATTACCAAAGATGTGACACCAAAATTTAGTACAAAATGAATTGTTTGACATAATTCCTCAAAGAGATGTCATCTCATCTCATGGAATGATATGATTGTAGAATATGCACAAAATGGATTTTGCAAGGAAGCTCTCAAAATATTTGAATTAATGAAGCACTCTCGAACATCGACATTGTAAGATTTGCTTGTGTTCTAGATACATGCAGTCATGTAGGTTTAGTGGATGAGGGTTGCACATACTTCACACGTCAGTAACCCTTATTTCATTACATATATAGTTGATCACTAGGTGTGCATGGTTGACCTTCGTGCCCATGTTGGCTATCTTGAGGACACCCTAAAAATTATTATTGAGATGCCAGTTAAACCTTTGGTTCCTATGGATCATATATGAATATAGGCCAAATATTCCAACAACAATACTTTTTAGTTGGATCCTAGAAATGCTGCAACTTATGTTCTCTAAAACATTTGTGCGGAAGCAGGCAAGTGTGGTGAGGTTCAAATAGTAAGGAGATTGACGAAAGATAGAGGAATTAAAAAATATACTTACATGTAACTGGATTGAAGGGCATAAAATGGTACATGATTTTTTGTGTAGGAGATAAAACACATCCACAAATATGGGAGATCTATGCAAAATTGGAGAAATTGGCTTGGCAAATGAAGGCAATAGGGTATTTCTAGATTCAAGACTTTTACTCAATGTTGTGGAATAGAAGAAATAAGAATCATTTATCTACCACCATAGTGAAAAGTTAGCAATTGCAATTGGTTTGTTAAACATGGACCCTAGTACAACTATTGGACTTGTTAAGAACCTTCAAGTATGTTTCGATTTTCACATTGCATCTAAATTCATCTCCAAGATTGTTGCAAGAGAAATTGTTCTAAGAGATGTGAACCACTTCCATCATTTTCAATAGGGACAATGTTCTTGTGGAGAATATTGGTGATGCTAAAGATTTTTTTTTCAAAAATAGGCTTACACTATAATAATATGCACTATATCAGATATCCAGTAATAATGAAGGGACATCCATCAAAGCATAACAACAGGGATTTTTTGGTTCATATGTTGTAGTTACAACTTCCCTATTAGACATACATGAAAATGTGGAAGCAATATACACAAGGCAAGCAAACCGTTTTAAAAAAATACCTCACAGAAATTTGATATTTAATTTTATAGTTTAACCACAATTCTGCATCTTTTTGACATGATCCTTGTGGTGATGCAAGATGTTACCACTACACCACATCATTATTGCTTGGCATTTTCGGTAATGCGGGATGTTACCGCTACACCACACCATTATTGTTTGGCCTTTGCAATAATGTGAGATGTTACTGCTACACTGCATTGTGTCTTATTAGCTCTTGTGGGGATGTGAAAGAAGTATTTGATTTACCACCATATCACACATTTATTGCTCAAAATTCATGGTAATTGGGATGTTACCGCTACACCGTACCATGTCTTCTTGGCTCTTGCAGTATGGCGGTATTATGAAACTTGTCACAAAAATCATATGAAACTTGTCATGACCATCTACTACCTTGACACAATAGTCTTATGAAACTTGTCAATATTTATGGGAACCTTTTAAATTACATCCAAATCTATAAGGAAACTATCTATAGGGATGACAGTCCCAAGAAACATGGAAACGGTTACACCAATAAATAGTTAACTAGAAACCATGAATTTTCAATGCATAATGGAGAATATATAGAGTTAAGTCAATGAGAAAAAATTCTTGGAGAATTTCCATCAAAAGTATGAAAATCTAAGAGTTTGTAGTAGAAAATCATATACCCTCAAAGACCTAACAATCATAATAGACCCAGTGATAGCTTTGAGAGTCATAAGAATAAATTTATAAGAGAATAGATGTGAGAGCATGAAAATAAATTGAGATGGAAAGGTAGTTGGTAGAGTTGAAGGATTATATTTGTAGTGAGAAACAAGGGAGAAAAAAGTAATTTACAGTCAAGAGCATCATGGCAGTTTCTCAGGTGACTATATTTGGGCAAGGAGAGAACTTAGTGACAACATTACCATAAAAACAAAAGGATACTCAAAAACCTACCAAACCCTAGGGCCTTTTTCATCACCTTGTAGAGATCTCAAACATGCATGAAAATATTTCACAGAGACTAAAATTTTCTCTATTTTTTATGATCACAAAAAGTAACAAAAATTTAGATTTACAAGTGATAAAAAGAAGTACATGGAAAGTATATTATGTTGAATTTATTTAGAAAAAACTTAACCATTAACTATCTGATACAATCTAACAAAATACAAATATACAATGAAATATTATGATTAGCAAAATGATAATTTTAATGGTTATCTTAAGGTAGACAAAAAAAAATTGCAAGTGAAAAATAACACCCTTAGATTATTCTGAACAAATAACATTTTCATTTACATTATTTTCAAGCAACATTTTTTTAGATCCGTCCAGCTATACAAAAATCAAATCAAATCTTCAATGATCTCAAAGATCTGAAGGTTTAAAAGTATGATATTTTTAGATCTATTCTTGGGTGTATCCTGCAAACTTCATCATAGAAGGATGGATCATCACCTCATTTAGACCTGGATGTGGAACTGCCTTTGTTGTTCCCATAGAATCCAAAATAGGCCTAACAAATGCCTGAAGAAATAACCCTGTAAACATGCAAAAGGAAAAGCTAAATTAGTAGTAATTTACTAATTTTCATTCAACTTATCTATAATAATTTTAAGTACTTGATTCTATTGTACTTTAAAGATTTATAATATGAAGTTTAGCTATTCAAATTGATTAAATAATTTTAAGTTATAAAACTAATAAATAAGCTTTAGCAATTCAAAAAAATCCACTTCTAAAATTTTAAATATCTTTATTGTATCTATTTACCATTGTTAGAGAGTTGAAAACTATGAATTATCCTCTATCCTATAGGACTAAGAAAAGAAGAACACTTTCAAACAGTGATTGAATCATAAAAAAAAGTCCTAAAACAATGAAAGTTATTGTCAAATAGTGACAAAGATCTGTCCTAAGTCATTTGCACATGGTGATTGAGAACATAGTGAGTAAGAAGTAAAAGAGCACTAGATCATAGCATTGCAAAATGGTCATGAGTTATACAATGAAATTCATTGTTCTTTTGATCACAAAGGAGTGAGATAATAACCAACATACTGATGTGCACATAGAATATTCATAGAGTGCAAACTTCCTTACATAGAAATTACCACATTAGAGTTTGAGGTGAATTGCACCTGGTATTTTATGCTGATAGGATATGTTATAACCTATAGTTAATTGTTGTAGCATAATAAATAGGATAAATAGTTATTCATATACCATCGTTTCAAATTCTAAATTGCTATACCTTATTCTAGAAGCAAATCATAGGGGGAGTCTATACATAAGACATTGTTGTTTCAAATTCAAGTTGATGGCTCTTTCATAATTGTTTGCTTCATTTATTTGACCTAAGATAGCCTATTGTATAGAATATTCTCTCAAAATCACAGCAAAATCCTTTATTCTGGGATGACTGTTTAGAATCTTCCCATCATAACTGTTGTTATATGGATCCTAATCAATATCGAAGGTTAAATTTTCCCCACTTTTATCGATGCGGTTTCCCCCAAATTATTTAATGGGGATTTTTGTAATCAACATAAGTCTTGATAAAATGGCTAAGGGTTAGGGTTTTCATTGATTGTACTGTAGCATTTGCAATGGTATTGAGTTGCAAGGATTACTGGTTCTAATTGGTTCAATTTTCTAAATAATAATATTGGAATCTCTATTGGTGGATGTAGCCTGAATTTGGGTGAACCACATTAAAAATTGTTTCTTGCTATTATTATTTCTGTGTATTTTTCATTCCTCCATTTAATATTTATTTTCATTTAATTGATATCTTCTGCGTGCAATTCCTAACATTAACAATGAACAAAAGCATCAGTCATTAACCTAAACTTTGCAAGAGTTTCATCAAATTCTACTTTTCCACTCTCTTTTTCATTCTGAATTTTATTCCAAATTTCATCCATGAAGAACTTCCTCAGCCTGTAGATCCTGCTATTATCCATAAATTTACTAGGTGTCGAGGATAGCTTCGATTTTTAACCGAAGCAGTAATTGAAAAGATTCGGCCTTACTAGATCAAAATTTGGTAAGGCCGAATCTTTTCAATTACTGCTTTGGTAAAAACTCGAAGCTATCCTCAACACTTGGTAAAGTTATGGATAACAACAAGATCTACAGGCTAAGGAAGTTCTTCATGGATGAAATTGGGAATAAAATTCAGAATGAAAAAGAGTGGAAAAGTAGAATTTGATGAAACTCTTGCAAAGTTCAGGTTAATGAATGATGCTTTTGTTCATTGTTATGATGGAAAAGATTTTGAATAGTTATCTTGAAATAAAGGGTTTTACTATGATTTTGAGAGCATCTTCTATACAACAAGATATCTTATATCAAATAAATGAAGCAAACAATTGTGAAAGAGCCAACAATTTTGAATTTGAAACAATGGTATATGAACAACTATTTAGCCTATTTGTTATGCTACAAAAATTAACTATAGGCTATACCATATCCATATCAGCATAAAATTATAAGTGCAATTCACCTCAAACTCTAGTGTAGCTCAGTATGACAGTGCCTGAGCTTCTAATGTTTCTAGAAAAAACCTATAGCAAAAAAGTGTAGTCTCCATCTGAAGGAACCATTTTCGGAGCTCTTCCCTGAAATGAGGGTTGAAAACATTAGAAGAAAAGAAATACCATAATTCTAAAGTAACATTTTTTATCAAACCAAATGTCAGAAAGTATAATTAAAAAAGACAAATCCTTACAATATGACCGATAAAATTTATGATTTTATCTTTAGAATGTAGGAACTTTCTTTGTTGAAGCTTCATGACCTCAAATTGGATCTGAAATTAGACCGATAAAATTTATGATTTTATCTTTAGAATGTAGGAACTTCCTGTGTTGGACCTTTCACGACCTCAAATTGGATATGAATTTGGTCCAACAAATTTATGATTTTATCTTTAAAATGTACAAACTTTCTCTATTGGATATTAAAGATTTCAGGTTGGATGTCCAATTGGAGCAGCGAATTTATGATTTTATCTTTAGAATAAAGGAACTTCCTTTTTCAGATATTAAAAAATTCCTACACTTAAGTTTTGCTTCCCAGCAAAAACACCCGAAAGTGTTTCACACCGGCTCAAGGTACTCTCCAACTTGGTTATGCCACCAATATCAATCCAATTTATTTTTGATGAATAGGTAGCTATCTATATTAAAATATAAAGATAAAGATACATATTCACAAAAAAAATGTGGATGGTAAAAAGGCACACCTCGAGAGTCACATGGGCAGAGCCCAGAAAACCAAAAAAATTAGAGTCACTTGGGCCTAGCCCAGAAATCAATAATCATAACATATAACATGAAATGGTCATAAAGTGGCCAGAGTAGTGCCAGTAGAGCTAAGAGGGTTTCTATCATCCATCTTTTTCTTTCTCTTTATCTTCCTTACGCTAGGGTGAGATTGCAAGTGCCAAATGCGAAAAACTTTTACCAGATTTTGGCCAACTGTTGATGGTGTTTTTATGCAATTCACAACATAGGCGATGTGTAGGTGCATCACCTCTCTTGAAAGAAAATCTTCCATAATCATATTGCAGAACACTATCCCAAGGCCTCTTGGATGTCAGGTCTTGACAGTGCTTGGAATATTTTTTAGTTGTTTAATGTGATTTGCTAGAATCAAAAAGCGGTCTTATGTGGTTTAAAGATGTAGGAGAATTGGGTCAATGAATGGAGTTCTTTAGATATGAAATTACTACACTTTTGTTGTAGGTTCAGACAACAGTCTTAGACTCCATTGTTTCTTTGGCTTTACAATGTGCAATGAACCTTAGCATAGGTTGTTTCTTAAAAAAAGGAAAAAAGGCAGGGAAGAAGGATGGTTCTTGGACCTGCAACTACTGGTGAACAGTGATCATGGAGGTTCCTACTATGGACAATTTCCTTAAATAGTATTTCACTTAATCTGAATTCTCACAATGTCGTGAAATCTATGCTATCTTCTAAGGACTACAAATATTCATCATTCATTCACCATGTAAATGTGAACAAAGACAAAGTTTAATGAGCAGCTATGAAATTATAGTCCAGGCTAACTTTACATAGTCATTTACCAGCAACAAATGACCAAAAGTATGGACAAGGAAAGCATACACAACAAAAAGCTTCAAAACCAGAGACAACATACTAAGTCCACTAAAGCTAACTGAAGGATACCATAACAGAAAAGTAACCTGAAGTAAAGTTTTAATTAAGGGGAGAAGAATCATGAAACATGTGGAGAAACCCAAAAATACACTAGGAAATGACTGTATTTTCTATTATAATTTTTGCAACATGCCTTTACAACAACTCAACTCTCTTCAAATGAGAGGAGGAGAGCCCTATTTATAGTTTTCAAAAAGCAAAATAAGTGGCCAAGATTTGATTCTATTATGTGTCCAAGATTCACTTTACACAAGGGTTTCACCTACCCCCAAATATATTGCATTTATAAAACATTTCTTGTCTTTTCCCTATTTTGTCATCTAGTGACAACATTGTAGCAATTCGTCCTTTAGCTATTTGCCCTTTGCTGTAGCTACTCTTTGAGGAATTCTTCATCGATGACAGGGTTGCCTTCGCACTTCTTCGAAGTTGCATAATCCATGAAACTCAAGATCAGTGGCTGGAACTTGTCCAACTCCATGATGTCAAATCGCAAAATCTGGTAGGTCCATTCCTGGGAGTTGTTAACGAGCTTCTTCCAGTCGTCATCATATTTGGCAGTATTATCTCTAGAAAGTTTTGATTGGGCGAAGGCTCGAGCAGCAAAACTAATGAAATCCATGGTGATTTCAGTTGACATCCCATCCTCCATGCTCTTTAAGAAGTGTGGCTTCATGCCCTTCAGATTAATTTCACTAGCTGGCAGCTCGTATCCTGTCATTAGCTTGAGGTATCGAGCGCAATCCTCTCTGGCCCATTCGATATACAGAACTACCCATTCTAGAATCTACTCCAGCTTTCCCTTTCGATGGTCAAAGTCCCACTTCCATACATCCACTAACCAGTGGTCATCATCCTTGAAGGCAAGGTCCTTCTCCCAAACCTCACTTGGCAACACAAGTATGGCCTCAATTTTTGGGTAGGCTGCTCTGTACTTCCTTGGGAACCCCTTGCAGACTTGCCTCATACCCTCAAGAGTCCTCTACACTTCCAAGAACTTATTTTTTGTTCGGGCAACCAAGTTGATACCTATGTTTCCTATGTCTAAGACCCGTCGGAACCAGTTTTCCATAGTCTTATCCAAGTTCCTTCTCTTTTCCAATTTGTTGATCTGCTCTTGAGATAACAACTGAGGCGGGGTTAATGACGTAGTGGGTTGCTCATCTAGGGATGACCACTGCTAAATATAGGCCGTCAGATCGGCCACTTGTGCCTTGAGCTCCTCCTTCGAAACCTTATCCTACTGGATAAGGTGTACCACTGTGGCGATCGATTCCTGGAGGTGGTCGCCCTTTTTCTCCCTCATGGCCATTCCCAAGTTGATGATGGAGACGTTATAATTTATTCCTTGTTCTCCAACCACCGGTGTTGCTATTTGTACTGCCCTAGATCCGGAGGCATCCATAGCTACCTTCGATCTGATCTTTGGATTTTTCTCTTTCTTGGTGCTTATTTGTGCTCTGGCCAGTATGGCTTCCAGCCTTGCCTTAGGATCCTTTAAGGTGGGAGTCTTTTGCTTCAACTATTTCTCCCGCCAATCGAGCATTTGGGGCTCTTCCCTGCGTGACTCACCTTGGTTCTTGCTGTTTGTTAGAACCAACATTTTTTCAATTAAAATTCTAAGCCTTCTTATCCATTTAAGCCCATATTTGCCTATCTTTTCATAAAATTCTTCATTTTATTTCCCGTCCATTTTATCATGCATTTCAAATCCTTACCGCTCCCTTGGAGATCATTTCATATGTTATTTACCACCTTACCACTGCCTCCCACAATGGGCTCACGGTATGGTGGTAGCGGTTAGCAGGAAGGCATTAAGTGTTTACCACGCCACCACACATGGTCTAAACATAGACCATGGTATTGCGGTGGGCGGTGAGTAAGCGGTGGTGGTAATGGTCGAAGGTAAGTAGTTAGCGGGCAAAAAAATGTTTACCTTGCCACCACATGTGGTCAAACCATAGACCGTGGTGGATGGAAAAGCGGTTAACAGAGACAGCAAGGAGATAGTGAATGGTTGGCAGGCTGGCAGTGGCGAACAAGTAGCGGTTACCGCGATACCATAGCTGCTAAAAAAATGACTACGGTGATTGCGGTAAATGGTTAATAAGCAATGGAGGTAGCAACGAAGCGGCAAGGTGGTGGTCAGTGAGCAGTTACCTCTATACCGCATAAAGTTGAAATGAAGACCGCGGTAACGTGGTAATAGTGAAGGCAACAACAAACAATCAGCAATAGAGGAGGCACCGCGTTATTGCACACGGTCTAAACATAGACCGCGGTGACTGCGTTAGTCTATGAGATAATCAGCAAGGTAGTAACGAGATAGTCATCGCTATACTGTAACCAGT
Organism: Sequoiadendron giganteum; assembly: GCA_007115665.2. Taxonomy (NCBI): domain Eukaryota; kingdom Viridiplantae; phylum Streptophyta; class Pinopsida; order Cupressales; family Cupressaceae; genus Sequoiadendron; species Sequoiadendron giganteum. Next base: position 614,579,076 of record CM021107.1, on the reverse strand, counting down.
CAACAGGATGACTGCGGTAGAGCGGTATAAGCTATGACAGCCATGAGAAATATTAAAGTAAAAATTTAAAAGCTCGACTATAGTTAGAAACATTTAAATTGTCGATAAGGCAACTTATTTAAATTTTTCATTTCTATTAGAATATCAAATGGTTATGGCAGGTAAAATGAAAAGTTGTGACTATTGAAGTGTAATGTATAAATTTTTTGAAAATCACTTGTAGAGGAGGGATGAGATTTTTTTTCCTACGAATGAGATAATAGGAAAAACATCCTAGAAACAAGGAAAATGGGAACAACTTTGTGACCAAATTCCTTTCTGGTATTTTGTTGATGTGATGTTATAACTGTTAATTTTTTCTCAATTCTCTAAAATTTTGAAATTTTTCGATCATTTGAATTTAAATATCAAGTATATTTTAATTCATCAAGGTGCATTTCTGTACTTTGTGTGATTTTAGTTTATTGGTGTCTGCAAGTCAGAACTAAATTCCTTTAAAGTGAATCACAGTTTTCATGAGATTTTTGCTAATCATTGAAGAAGAGCTAAGTAGGAAAGTATTTCAACACTATTTATGCCAGTCATAAATTGATGAAGTCCTATTCCAGTCATCAGAACTTCACCCTCTAGAGTGTCTAGTAATTTGAATTGTGTCAGAAAGGAAAATGTATATGAAAGTTGTAATATTTTGACTCCGTTACCTGATAGAAAGAAGGCACTGATTTGCCATATCCTAGGAGATAGAATTCATTATAAACAAAATATTCAAAACCTTTTATTTGGGTAATAGGGGTAGTTGTAGTATCCTTTTGTCTATCCATTCCTAGTTGCCATTGTGGGTAGATTGTTTAAAGGGAAATTCATTTCAAATCTGCATATTTCACATAGGTTCACCCACCTAGGTCTTGCAGAACCTAAAGAGTAGAAGGTTTAATTGTATAGTTGGCCTTGTATGCTGTCCAAGAATGTTGTAAGGGCCTGGAAAACTCTTATGGTTAAAACCTACATTTTTGAGAATCAATAGTTTGGCGACTCCATTGGGGAACACAATCTGAAAGTAAGCCTTGTCATAGAGTCAATATCTTGTAGAAGACTCCACTAAGGATAAAGAATTGCAGATTTTATCACTTTTGGAAAGTGAGTGGCGGCTTTGAATGAACAAATAGATTGAGACTGATAAATTGAAATATATATCAAAAAGAAATCTTCCTAGAGTTTAGACCATCACAATTTCTCCCAAAATGCAAGGAAGAAGATCTTTGTACAAAGATGGTGATGGTCCTAATGCCAAAAATAAATGGACAGAGAAGAATGATAAAGGTAAAAAGGTGACTGATGACATGGGACCATCAGACAAAAATAAAACATCAAAAGCATCACTGGAGATACATAATTCATATGGTACATTAGCAAATGAAGACTGCCCTTCCAGAGAACCTTGCACTGCTGAGGAACAGAGGAATCCCTTTTATCAACCAGATCCTAAGAAGGTTGAAGAATTCATGGCTGAATGTAAAGCTGAAAGAGACAAAAGACAACATGAATATGATCAAAAAATGGAATTTCTTGAAGAAAATTGGGATGGACTTGGCTATGAAGTAGCCTCTGAGGAGAATTATGAACTTATGGCCAGGGATGAAATAAATGCAAGATTGGAACATGAGAGACAAGAGGTGGAAAGGGAAAGAGTAGAATATGAGCAGAGGCTCCAAGAAATTAGAGAACTTGAAGAATTGAAATTGAGGAAAGTGCAGATTAGTACTCAAATGGCTAATTTGAAAAAATATGTGCCACCTCATAGGCATGGGAACAATAATGCAAGCCCATCCAATTCATCATAGGCCTACCAGAATCAACCAAGGAATCAAGGTAGATATCAAAATGTTCCACCACAAAATCAAGGAGTTCAGCCACTTCCTTATCAGCAGCATATACCCCCACAAGGTCAGCAATATGTGGCAAATAATAATCCATTGTACCAGCGTTAGTATTACCAAAATCCTCCTCCACAATATGCAACCATGATTAGGCAGTTTGACTTGGCTAGATTACAAATATTCCCTTACCCTATGGACAACAGTTGGAGAAGTTTGGTTCTAAAATTTCCAGGGAGTAGTGCTACTACAACTAAGGAGCATTTAAAGAGCTTTAATGCTTTTATGCAAGATCTAGATATGCAATATGAAGATATACAAATGAGACTGTTTATGATGTCACTAATTGAAGATGCTAGAGACTGGTTCAATAGTCTACCAACGACTTTTATTAATTCTATTCATGTGTTTTATGAACAATTTCTTGAGTAGTATGGGAATCAATATGCACCTGAGTTTGCATTGCATGAGTTGGTGACCATTCAGAAACATCAAAATGAGTCAAATTATGATTTCAACCAGAGGTTTTCTAAATTGCATAATAAGATACCTCCTGGATCTAAATTGGCTAATATATATTGAGTATTTATTTAAAAGCTTTTGATCCTAAGATAGGTTATGAGCTCAAGAATAGGGGTCCCAAAAATTTGGCTGAAGCTCAAAGGATAGCACTCACCATTGAAAATAACAGGAAAGCTGCAGGGATGATTTCCAAGAGGGATAACCCAAGGGTTCCCCAATATGCTGCTCCAAATAAACAAGAGAACACATATAGGAATGAAAGGCCAAGACTACATGACATGCCTTATAATACAAATTGGAGAAATGGAAAGCCAGTGATGGATGGTCCAAGAAATAAAGAGACTCCTAATCCTTTGAAGAAGAGAGGGACATACATGGTTGATAATAGTCCTTGGTGTTCAGTATGTGACATGCCACATTTGTCAAAATATTGTGTAATAGCTCGATCAATGTCAGGAAGAGACATGACAAAAGATAATAATGAAGAAGACAATAAAATTTATTTGACTTCTCATACTCTTCACTTAGCAGAGCAAGGATATTCATCTTCGGAGGAAGGAGGATATGAATATGATGTTGGTCATCAGAAATATAATGTTCACATGGCAGAGTAACAATTTTTTTTATTATTATGAAGAAAGTGATGATGAACAAGGTTTTCCTATTGTATCATATCAAACTAATAGGGGAAATATTAAGAGACCAACTGAGGAAGAAATTAAAAGATTTACTATTGCAGCAGTTGAGCAGGCTAAAAGCAAGTATTGGCTGAGGAATAGAACAATAAATGAAAATGAAGGTGTTCCAAGAGGAATATTTTTGAAAAGTGAGAAGATGTCTCATGAAATATCAAAAAGGACAAATGATGAGCACCTTGACAAAAAAGAACAAAAGTATATCCCCAAAGAAGAAAATAAAGAATCCTCCAAGAACACACAAAAGATGGATTAGACATCAAAGAGGGAGAAAGAGGAAAACAAAGGAGAATTGACAGAATCAAAGAAGGTGATCAGAACTGAAGGTACATCTTTTGATTTCATACAAGCCTTATCTCAATTAAAAATGTCTATCCCATTGCTTGAAATGATGAAAATTAAGGAGTATAGGGAAAGTGCTATTCAATTAATGTCTAGTGGGAGGAATCGAAATATAAATTTTGAACAAAATAAGAATGTTGGAATTGCTGATAAGAAAGGAAAGATAAAAGTTTCAGAAGTTTGTTTAAGTGATGCATTGATAAATACACCTCAAATTGACCCATTTTTTATTACCCTATTCATAAATTGTAAACTGGTAAGAAATTACATGATAGATTCAAGTGCTGCAATGAATATCATGCCTGTAGGGGTAATGAAGCAAATTGGTTTGTGGGTGGATGTTGAGGGTGGTAAGTGTTATGCCATGGATAGTAGGCCTATCCCAGTTGTGGGGATTATGAAAAATGTAGAAGTAAAATTAGCAACCTACCCACAAGCAACTTATAACATTGATGTGACTGTGATTGGTACACCTCCTCAGTTTGGAATGCTTTTGTTAAGACAGTGGACTACAACAGTTGGAGGTAATGTGCAATTTGACTTATCATATGCCACAATACCAGTTAATGATGAAGAGGTAAAACTACATAGAGAACCAAGGGTGAATCAAATTGTTGAGTGTGTCCCTCAAGAACAACTTAATTTCTTCTGTGATGTAGATTTGGGGAGTTTTAGAGTAGAATTCTCTTAGCTAGAACTAGTGAATACTGACCCAATTGATAATCCTATCTCTAAAAATCAGCAGGGTGTGTGGAAAATGTACTTTGATGGGGCATGCAGTCAAGAAGGTAATGGAGCTGGGGTAATTTTCATATCACTTGAAGGTACAACATTTAAATATTCATTTTTTTTGGCTTTTGAATGTACAAATAATGTGGCTGAGTATGAAGCCTTGTTGATTGGTTTGAATATGGCTGTCAAACATAAGATTAAGTTGTTATCTATCTTAGGAGATTCTGAGCTAGTTGTGTCACAAGTTAGATCAAAATATGCTGCAAAGAACAAGAGGCTGAAACAATATAGGAATGATGTGTGGGATACAATGGAACTATTTGATGCATTTTCAATTGATTGGATAGATAGATCTGAAAATTTGATGGCTGATTTCTTGGCTAGTGTAGCCTTAAAAAGAGATGATATTACTCTGGCAAGAGTGTCTCAGGTTGAATTTAAAAACAAGACCAATAGTCCCTGATAACATATATAGTTGGCAAGTTTTTGATGATGATACTGACCTTTTGAAGTTTCTTCATTGTATAGATCAATATGAGGCACATGAGATTGATTTCAATGCTTTTGTGGAAGAAGTGGATGGGAAACAAACTGTATTTGGGAAGGAATTTTTGCAGCTCAAAACTAACAAGCTTCCCAAAGGCCTTGTGGTATTGGAGAGAGTGTATGATGGGAGTGATCATTCTCTTATGAAGTAGGCACCTATTAAAAGAGAATGTCACGTATGGATTTTCATTGAATTATTAAATGCAAACATTAATTATTATGTCAAGATTTAAATGGAAATTAAATGATTATTTAATGATAGTTAAACTGAAATTGAAATGGAAATGAAATTGAAATTGAAATGCAATTATTATGATTTGAATTGTATTTATATTTATTTTGGGGTTTGTCATTACTGATGATAAATCGAGTGCAAGTGAATGTAGAAACAAGTGAACATGATGGAAGGCGAGAACAACTATTAGGTAGAGTTGTTTAGCTGATTGACATTTATGAATAGATGGGATCTCACACACTCACATAGATATATTTTTATGCATTTTGTGCTATCTTGTTTGAAAGTTTGAAAATTGTATTAATTTAATGCTTCAAATTATGAAAATGCATGTGATTTAAATGATGATTTGATGAGATTGACGTAAATTAAATGATTAGATTGATTGTTTAAATATTTATTTATTGTTTGGAAATAATATATTTGAATTTTGAAATTTAAATGCAATAGATTTTTAATTCAAAATTAGATTAAAATTAAAAGGAATAAAGTGTTTTATAAAATTAAATGCTTTTAAAATTGAAATTATGAAAAGAGGAAATATTTAAATTGAGAAATTGAACAAAATCTTAAAATAGCTAAATGGGAAATTGAAAACAAAACTCACATACACTTTGATTATGCATTCAAAATTTTAACTTCAGTTAACATGGTGAAAGAAAATATCTTAATTTATCAAGAGGCATTCAAAAATGAAAACTTGGAGCTTGAATTTGGAATTGGAGATCATGGAATAAATTGTGGATCTCATATTCCTTGTTTAGATCAATGAATGAGAACAAAAAAAGGATATATACAGAGAAAAATCTGAAATTGAAGGAGGACACATAATTTGGAAATTGGAGGAAAGAGTAGAAAATCCATTTTTAAATAAGGAACAGAGCAATCACTTGAGGATCATTGATCTTTGTCAGAGAAAACAGTAATTTATGAGAGACAGAGTAGACTGAAATTCATCTTCCCTTTATCCATACCATACTCAGCAAACTAGATTGAGGAGGATACATGAAGCAGGGAGGAGACACCCACATCAAAGTGAAGGAGGCGCAACAAGGTACCAAGGTGCGGCCAGCTTCTTCACCACAATCTTCCCACTCTCCACCCTCCATGCAGGATTCCCCATCTTCCACGCATAGGGAAGAGGAAGGTGCAGCCTGGGAGAAGGCACACACAACATTTCCTTCTCACTGCATGCCCTCCAAATCATTTCACGGAGGTTGCAAAGCAGCAAGGTGGATATGTACCTCCCATAGGGAATTCTTCCCTCCTCTCAAAACAATTATCTCCCTTCTCACACACCTGCGCACCAAGGAATGTGGGGCACATAGTCTGTAGCAAAGAGGTATCAAGAAGAGGGGGTAGGGAACACAGCAAGTAAAAGCTCCCTTCACACATCACACGTAGCAAAAGACTCTCCATACAAAGGCCATAAGTCCATGCAGCAAAGAGGATACATGGCCAGGGAGACGAAAGATAGTAGATAGGAAGAGGCGCCAAGAGAATAAGATCAGAGGATAGAGGATTCTAGAAAAAGAACAAAGAATAGAGGATTCAAGAAAAGACAGAGAAATTCCACAAATACATTTCCAGAAATCGAATTTTATCAGGTAGGATCTTGATTAAACTAAATGAAATATTAATAAGAAGGAATTTGAAATGAAATTTTATTTGTCATAGATCTTTAAAAACTAGATAAAGGATTTTAGGTGAATGGGAATTTTGTTAATCTATTAAATATCAAACTGGAAGTATTTTTATTCAATTTCCAGAATAGTGATGAGTTAAAAACCAAAAGAAATAAGGAAATTCAGATTGGAATTATAAATTAAAACAGTAAAATGAATCTAGGAAAATTTATTAAATCTAGAAATGATCTTTATTATTTATTGAAATTTAAAACGATATGAACAGAAAATAGATAAATTTTGCTGACAGAAAATAATACTTTGTTGATTGAAAGTAAATGTCAGAATTTAACTTCGCATTTTAACGCTATTTTTGATTGGAGATTAGTGAAACTTGGAAATTTTAACCTTTCAACGAAATTGTCAAAACTAAAACATTTATCAGATTTATTTTAAATCTGATAAACGATTATTATTATATTCAAAGAATATGTTAAACTGAAATATGATTTACTTGAAAACATTCAGAACAATTTTGAAACAACACTAATTAGATGAGTATGAACGAATGAATGTGTACTCTTTTAATTTTGTTTTCATATATATTTAACTTGCATACTGGAGTTACACCTTCATTAAACTTTATTGATTAATTAATTACTCAAATTAAAATATTAACTTTATGTCCTTTATGGATTTGAACAATGGAAAGAAGCTCTATTTAAACTGTTTTCCTTTTAAACAAAGTTTCCAGATTGTTGTTTTTAAAAGATTGAAATAGACTGTATTTGACTGATAGACCATGCATGCTTGATAATGAATTCGCATGTCATGTTTTTGGGGAAAGTTACCTTCTAAGATGGGTGTCGAATATGGGTAAATAGAGAGTGTAGTTTTGCTTTTCCAAAACTGCTTTATTTGTCGTGCATGACATTTTACTTGGCCAAGTAATTTAAAGACCATTGAAACAAATGGATTTATTGCATTCTCTACCATATCCTAGTATCGAACTTGCTTGTTTCTTAAATGAATTAGAAAAATGAAAATGCTTGTGGTATTACTAGTTATACTAGGCACACACCAGATTCCATCTTGCTCGTAGACTGCTTTTTGCTACGAGATTCGTGCAAGGTCGGGTATTTCTTGATTGACTAAGGAATTCGGAGGAAGCATAAGCTTCGAGGTTGGGCAGAAAAAGTGCCTGATCCTTTTTCTTGTCTTCTTATTGAAGATTTTCTTTTGGATGGAAGATTGATAGATTGCATCTTCTTTTATACTTTATTTTTCATGATATATATAATGATGAGTTTATGGCGACAGAATGCCTAAGTCTCGAATTGTAAATTGGATATAATATCATCCAATGTATTTATAATTGGAATTGTGTAATTCAACACTTGTATGTTTTTAGACTGAATTATTATGAAATTATCTTATCGACTTTTATGTCATTGTTTGTAATCGACTAGTTCTTTGATGTCTAAATGAATAAGATGACTTTATTTTGAATATAATGGATCTTATTTAAAGTAATTGTCGAATTTTGGAATTTAAGATTTTCGTACTTTACATCTGCTATCAGAGCAACCAGGTTCTGCACTACAACCTATGAGCTCATTACACAATAATGCGTAAACCTTATCAGAAGATAAAGGTTGAAAAGTTCTTGTGCCAGAACAACAAGAGAAGAGAACTTAAGGAAGTAAAAAGGAAGAAGTAAGTATTAGTAACTTTGGTAATTGGGGCTAGTTAAAGAATCGTCCCTGGAATCAAAATTCCTAAACCATCAAATTTTGATGAAACCTAGGATTGCAGAAGATTATGCAATCAAGTTATGTAGGAAGGTTAGGAAGAATGACCTGTACATACATGACTCTAAGAAAAAGAGAATGAGTAGGAATGTGATAAAAATTGAATTGTAGAAACCTACAATTGTGAGTGAGTCAGAAGCTCTTAGATTAGTGTAATCACTCTGAATCTAAATATGCAAGTCAGAATATATTAGATTGTTCAAAGAAGGATATGAACGAAGGAAGTATCCTCAAGGATTGGGGAATTCATGACTAGAACGTTTGTGTTAAGATAAAGATCTTGTTTGAAGAGAGAGTATCGAGGAATTGAGAAAAGACCAGAACAGTCAGAAGAAACAATCTATGAGGTTATTGAAGTTTGGGAATCAAATAACCTATGTATAATGGTTCCAAAAGGGAAAAGGAATGCAACATGGCCCTATGTGTCAGGACACTAGAAGTTGCAAGGAAAGCAACACTTTGAGTTAAAAAGTACATCAACAAAAGAGGTTTGTGGGTATGGATATTCCTCCATTAATAAGGATATTAGGAAGAAGATAGAATGTATTGGTTGCTGAATATTCATTGGATATCTTACTGAATAATTCAATATGCTGAATTGGTGAGATAAAAGAAAAAAAATAAAAAAAAATAAATAAAACTTGAGAAAAGTGTATTTAAGCTATGCCATGAGGTAAGGATAGGCAATGGAAGGTCAAAAAGAAGGGATAACAAAACCTTTCTAAGGAAGAAAGTATATTACAAAAAAGTTCAACGTAAGAAGGATAAAAGTTGTGGAAACACTAAAGGGGGGAAAGGAAGAGAGGATTGAATCAAGCTAAGTACCCCACCCAATGAAACTTGATTATGACTTCTTTGCAAGTCATAAGGACAACTAAGTCATACATTTTATGACCACAAGGGAAAAAGGACAAATGGAAAGGTTAAGAACTATGATCTTTATACCTTATGATTATCTAATCTAAGGATCAAAGAATATTATTATCAATGCCTTAGAAACGGACAGGCAGATAATTTGATTATGATAGGTAAGATGATCACTTATGGGATTGACAAGGAAAGATCTAAGAGACTTGTGATTGGAAGAAAGTGTCTCTATACTCCTTTATATTTTAAATAGAGAATTTAAATAACGATGTTATTTTGATATGAAATATATTCATGTCATGAAATGATTTTACACTGAAGTTTACTATGCTAAGAAACCTATGGACGAGAAAAAAAATGTTAGCTATTTAAAACATTGAGATGAGATGAGAAATAAAGTAAGTTGTGATGTTACGTGAACCACACCAAAATCTCTTAATGAGAATCATTAGATCACTTAATTACTACAGTACTCTTGAATGAAACCTCAGGTTAAAGATAACCTAATTGGGACAAGAAGTCCATTTAATAAAGAGGGATACCTTAAGATGAGACTAAAACCTATTAAGTTGGATTATGTATGGGATTACTCTTTAACACCTATAATAGGGAATTAAGCTTGATTGAGTTGTATACTGGATCTTGACTATAGCCATATAAAGTGGAGAAATCTATAAACCATCAGACTAGTCAACAATTAAGGATTTCATCCTAAGAATTGGAAGGAAATTTTGGGTTTAAAGATTTTCCCATGCAATTGAATGTCATTGGAATTAATGCGACTCTATAAGGATAGAAGCATAGGAGGGATGCATAGTAAGTTAAAGAAAGTCATATTATTGACAAGACTTTATTTTAAGTAGCTCTTATATTAAAAGAGAAATTTTTACTCAGCAAGAAATGCTGAAGATCTTATGGAGAAGAACATCAGAATTGTTACTGGTGCTCAAAATGGAATATTGAATTGAGACTCACCTTTATAATTAAGAAATCGGGGAGTTGAATGTTTATGCTTGTTGTTTGGATATGCAATTAAATTTGTTATTATCTGGAGATCGATGTTATAGAAAGAGGATTAATACTCAAAATTAGTACCAGATTAAATCAAGGAAATTGGATTGAGATAAAAGATAAATTGAATCTATGGAAGTGATCTAAGGACAAAAGAAAATCTACGGTATGAATGTCCTGAGATAAATGAGAATTATCTTTGTTAAACCCATAACTATTTACATGAATACTAATGATGGCGTAAGATCAAATAGGTTATCACTTAGTCGAAGGATAGACTATTGTTGGATGTAAAAGAACCTATGTGTCCAAAATTTGGAATATACGGGAATGGAACGAGGATAATCATGTCAGGGTTAGGACATCAGATTGAAAAAAGAACTATCAGATAGGGATCCACTATCATATGGAAGATGATAGAGTAAGAAGTTGATCAGAACATAGTAGGTAATATCTAGTATGTCAGGAAAGAAAGACCTAAGATCATCATTGGTAGGACATGTAACTCACTTGAGATTCTAGAAGGAAAATGGTAAAATGAAAGACAAATTAATTTGTCTTTGTTTAATAGAATTAACATAATGATCTAGTGGATGGACTCATCAAAGAAACCAACAGGTTTTGGAAACTCGGAGTATAGGGTTTTGATACTAAATAAAATTCAATGGGTAAGCAGTTGCTTAGTAAATCTGAAAAAGTTATTTCAGTTTAGCAAATAATGATAGGGTTGTGTAAACCAAAATCTTACCATGAGACAGTCATTTGAATAAATGTGCAATATATTATTTTAATCAAATAAGTAAAAATGGTGGACTAAATCTTGAATGAATTATAATTTCTAAAATTAACGTTTGGACTATTATAAGGAAAGAAAGGAAAATCTATTAAAGTTGAAAAGGCGTGAATATAATCATAGACTTGATAAAATGTTAAAAAGGAAATAATAGATAGAAGTGATCGATTGGACTTAATTGATAAGTGTCTCAGAGCAAGGTTATGCTCGAAATAGACAAGTAATTAAGGTAAAGTACTTTATAGTAAGGATAATAATGAGAAGTGGCGAATGAATTTGGATTGTGAGTTGTCTAAAAGTGTAAGTACAAAGGAAAGGATTGGACCCACGATGTAGTATACAATACATCGACATTCCTCTTCCATTTGGGCTATACTATGGATAAACGCATGGACCAATGAATTTTGATCACTAAGTATAGTTATTATTATATATATTGAATGTATTTATAGAATAAAGTTCTTAAGGAGAGTAAGTATGTGTGAAGCATACAAAATTTTCTTATGTGATAATGAGGATACTTGAAGCAAGGTCTAGAAAAGACAAGATTGTTGTGTAAAATAAATGTTTGTTAATCTTACGTAATTTGGGAAACCATCAAAGTTGGCTCCGAGATTTGTGAGACCCTTTGATCTACTGGAAGTTATGAATTCCATCACTTAGACTAATGTTATTGAATGGAACCAGTAGACTGAAGATAGTGCTACATGGGAGGATTCTATGATGATTGACTAGTATTTTTCCTCATTTGATTTCTTAGAGTAGTATTTGCTTAATGCATGAGATACTCGATACTCTGGTTTTTGATTCACATGTTGTGAACTTTGATAGCGTGGATGCTACAATATTTTCTTATGTTTATGTTGGAGAACTATGTTGTTAGTTACTATTTCATTATACTTGATTGAGATACTATCCTTTACCTACTGAGATACTATGTTTATTGATTGAGATACTATGTTTTAATGATGATGATGATGATATGCTTATTGAATGACTAATAAGACATCGAGACGATGTCTCTTCTAAGAGGGGAAGGATGTCACGTATGGATTTTCATTAACTTATTAAATATAGACATTAATTATTATGTCGAGATTTAAATGGAAATTAAGTGATTATTTAATGATAGTTAAATTGAAATTGAAATCAAAATGAAATTGAAATCGAACTACAATTATTATGATTTGAATTTTATTTATATTTATTTCAAGGTTTGTCATTACTGATGATAAATCGAGTGCAAGTGAACGTAGAAACAGGTGAACGTGATGAAGGCGAGAACAACTATCAGGTAGAGTTGTTTAGCCGATTGACGTTTATGAATAGATGGGATCTCACACACTCACATAGATATATATTTTATGCATTTTGTGCTATCTTGTTTGAAAGTTTTGAAAATTAAATATTAATTTAATCCTTCAAATTGTGAAAATGCATGTGATTTAAATGACGATTTGATGAAATTGACATAAATTAAATGATTAGATTGATTGTTTAAATATTTATTTATTGTTTGGAAATAATATATTTGAATTTCGAAATGTAAATGCAATAGATTTTTAATTCAAAATTAGATTAAAATTAAAAGGAATAAAGTGTTTTATAAAATTAAATGCTTTTAAAATTGAAATTATGAAAAGAGGAAATATTTAAATTGAGAAATTGAACAAAATCTTAAAATGGCTAAATGGGAAATTGAAAACAAAACTCACATACACTTTGATTATGCATTCAAAATTTTATCTTCAGTTAACATGGTGAAAGAAAATATCTTAATTTATCAAGAGGCATTCAAAAATGGAAACTTGGAGTTTCAATTTGGAACTGGAGATCATGGAATAAATTGTGGATCTCATATTCCTTGTTTAGATCAATGCATGAGAATAGAAAAAGGATATATACAGAGAAAAATCCGAAATTGAAGGAGGACACATAATTTGGAAATTGGAGGAAAGAGCAGAAAATCCATTTTTAAATAAGGAATAGAGCAATCACTTGAGGATCATTGGTCTTTGTCAGAGAAAACAGTAATTTATGAGAGACAGAGTAGACTGAAATTCATCTTCCCTTTATCCATACCATACTTAGCAAACTGGATTGAGGAGGATACAAGAAGTAGGGAGGAGACACCCACAACAAAGTGAATGAGGCGCAACAAGGTACCAAGGTGCGACCAACTTCTTCATCGCAGTCTTCCCATTCTCCACCCTCCACGCAGGATTCCCCATCTTCCACGCATAGGGGAGAGGAAGGTGCAGCCTGGGAGAAGGCATGCACAACCTTTCCTTCTCACTGCATGCCCTCCAAATCATTTCAAAGAGGCTACAAAGCAGCAAGGTGGATACACGCCTCCCATAGGGAATTCTTCCCTCCTCTCACAACAGTTATCTCCCTTCTCACACACCTGCGCACCAAGGATTGTGGGGTGCATAGTCTGCAGTAAGGAGGTATCAAGAAGAGGGGGCAAGGAATGCAGCAAGTGAAAGCTCCCTTCACACCTCACACATAGCAAAAGACTCTCCATATAGAGGCCATAAGTCCACTTAGCAAAGAGGGTACGCGACCAGGGAGAGGAAAGACAGTAGATAGGAAGAGGCGCCAGGAGAATAAGATCAGAGGATAGAGGATTCCAGAAAAAGAACAGAGAACAAAGGATTCAAGAAAAGACAGAGAAATTCCACAAATACATTTCCAGAAATCAAATTTTATCAGGTAGGATCTTGATTAAACTAAATGAAATATTAATAAGAAGGAATTTGAAATGAAATTTTATTTGTCATAGATCTTTAAAAACTAAATAAAGAATTTTTTGTGAATGGGAATTTCGTTAATCTATTATATATCAAACTGGAAGTATTTTTATTCAATTTCCAGAATAGTGATGAGTTAAAAACCAGAAGAAATAAGGAAATTCAGATTGGAATTATAAATTAAAACAGTAAAATGAATCTAGGAAAATTTATTAAATCTAGAAATGATCTTTATTATTTATTGAAATTTAAAACGATATGAATAGAAAATAGATAAATTTTGCTGATAGAAAATAATACTTTGTTGACTGAAAGTAAATGTCAGAATTTAACTTCTCATTTTAACGCTATTTTTGATCGGAGATTAGTGAAACTTGGAAATTTTTACCTTTCAACGAAATTGTCAAAATTGAAACATTTATCAAATTTATTTTAAATTTGATAAACAATTATTATTATATTCAAAGAATATGTTAAACTGAAATATGATTTACTTGAAAACATTCAGAATGATTTTGAAACAACACTAATTAGATGAGTATGAACAAATGAATGTGTACTCTTTTAATTCTGTTTTCATATGTATTTAACTTGCATAATGAAGTTACACCTTCATTAAACTTTATTGATTAATTAATTACTCAAATTAAAATATTAACTTTATGTCCTTTATGGATTTGAACAATGGAAAGAAGCTCTATTTAAACTGTTTTCATTTTAAACAAAGTTTCCAGATTGTTGTTTTTAAAAGATTGAAATAGACTGTATTTGACTGATAGACCATGCATGCTTGATAATGAATTCGCATGTCATGTTTTTGGGGAAAGTTACCTTCCAGGACAGATGCCAAATATGGGTAAATAGAGAGTGTAGTTTTGCTTTTCCAAAACTGCTTTATTTGTTGTGCATGACATTTTACTTGGCCAAGTAATTTAAAGACCATTGAAACAAATGGATTTATTGAACTCTCTACCATATCCTAGTATTGAACTTGCTTGTTTCTTAAATGAATTAGAAAAATGAAAATGCTTGTGGTATTACTATTTATACTAGGCATGCACCATATTCCATCTTGCTCGTAGATTGCTTTTTGCTAAGCGATTCATGCAAGGTCGGGTATTTCTTGATTGACTAAGAAATTTCGGGGAAGCGTAAGCTTCGAGGTTGGGCAGAAAAAGTGCCTGATCCTTGTTCTTGTCTTCTTATTGAATATTTTCTTTTGGATGGAAGATCGACAGACTACATCTTCTTTTATGCTTTATTTTTCATGATATATGTAATGACGAGTTTATGGCGACAGAATGCCTAAGTCTTGAATTGTAAATTGGATATAATATCATCCAATGTATTTATAATTGGAATTGTGTAATTCAACACTTGTATGTTGTTAGATTGAATTATTATGAAATTATCTTATCGACTTTTATGTCATTTTTTGTAATCGACTAGTTCTTTGATGTCTAAATGAATGAGATGATGACTTTATTTTGAATATAATGGATCTTATTTAAAGTAATTGTCAAATTTTTGAATTTAAGATTTCCGTACTTTACAGAGAAGATATTGAAGAAATAAATCTGGGAACTGAATTAGCACCAAAAAGGGTTTATATTGGGAAGAAAATAAGCCCAACCATCAGAAGAATGTTGAATACATTGCTGAGGAAATACAAGCATGTGTTTGCTTGGTCTTATGAGGATTTGAAGGCATATAGAGAAGATCTTTTTCAGCATGAGATTCCACTTAAGCTTGACACAAAGCCATTCAGACAGAAGCAGAGGCCTATCAATCGAACTCTGGAACCTAAGATGTAAGAGGAGCTAGCAAAGCTCAGCGATGGAGGTATCATAAAACCCATTAGGCATTCAACATGGGTCTCAAATTTGGTTCCGATTAGGAAGAAAAATGGGGACATAAGACTATGTGTAGATTTCAGAAATTTGAATGTGGCTTCCCTAAAAGGTAATTATCCTCTTCCAAACATGGAGGCAATATTGCACAAAGTAACAGGGTGTGAGCTATTGTCAATGATGGATGGATTTTCTGGTTATAACCAGGTCAAATTCAAAGAATCTGAGTAGTACAAGACAACATTCACTACACCATGGGGAACTTATGTTTATTTAAGAATGCCATTTGGTCTCACAAATGCAAGAGCTACCTTTCAAAGGGCCATGGATGTGGCATTTGAAGATCTAATCAATGCTATAATGGTGGTATATCAAGATGACCTCACTGCTTATTCCAAAAGGGTAGAGAATCATGTTGGTGACTTGGAGAAGATCTTCATCAAAGCCTTGGAGTATGGTATAAGTCTTAATCCTAAAAAATGTCGTTTTGTTGTCACAAAGGGTAAACTTTTGGGGCGTATTGTATCAAAAGATGGGGTTAGGATAGATCCTGAAAGGGTAGAGGCCATTGATAAAATTCTCATTCCTAAAAATATCAAAGCAATCCAATCATTCTTTGGCCAAATAAATTTTGTTAGGAGGTTTGTGTCCAATTTTGTTGAGATTGTTAAACCTATACCTAAAATGTTGAAAAAAGGAGAAAAATTGGACTGGACTGCTGAAGCTATGGATGACTTCATATCTATAAAAAGAACTATTAAAGAAGCCCCTATCCTAAAGTCCCCTGATTTTACTAAGCCATTTCAGATTTTTTCTTTTGCTTCATTCTATACCATAGCTGTTGTCATGTTACAAAAATGATGAAGGTCATGAGCAACCTGTTTCTTTTTTTAGTAAATCTTTGTAGGGGTCAAAATTGAAATATGACATTATGGAAAAACAAGCTTATGCACTGGTCAAAGCAACAAAGGCTTTCAGGCCTTACCTTGTTGGAGCTAAGGTAATTGCTTATGTCCCACATGCAGCTGTGAAGGATATCCTGGTATAGATAGAAGTGACAGGGAAGAGATGTAGGTCGATTAACAAAATTCAAGAATTCAACATTGAGATTCAGATTACCAAGTTGGTAAGAGGACAGGGTTTGGCTAGGCTGATGGTAGAGACAAATATTGAAGCAAACCAAATTTGCAATGTAGAAGGTAAGGAAGAAGTTATAGCAAGTATTGAGCATACTCCATGGTATACAAATGTAATGCATTATCTCAAACATATGAAGTGCCCTAAAGGGTTGAATGATAATCAAAGGAGAGCCTTGAAGTTGCAGGCTTCTAAATATGTTTTTATAAAAGGGGATCTATTTTGGAAAAATAGGGATGGTATATTACTGTTATGTTTAGATGAATCCCAAGAAAAATATGTTTTGAAAGAAATGCATGAAGGGGTGTGTGGATGCCATTATTTTGCTAAGACTACTGCACACAAGATTCTCAAGGCTGGTTATTATTGGCCTAGGGTATTCAACAATTCCTTTGCATATGTGAGGAAGTGTGAGGCTTGTCAGAAGTTTTCAGGAAAGTTGAAGTATCAGGGAGCATTGCCACTTAGACCTTTGCAAGTAGAAGCACCTTTTCAACAATGGGGAGTCGATTTCATTGGGGAAATACAAGAAAGATCAAGTGGAGGACATAGGTGGATATTAGTGGCCACGGATTATTTCACGAAGTGGGTGGAGGCTATCCTAACTAGGAAAGCAACGAGCAAAGTGGTAGTGAATTTTCTAATGGAGAATGTTATGACTAGGTTTGGAACTCCAATCAAATTGATCAAAGATAATGGGATGTCTTTTAGATCATATGAGTTTAAATTTTTTTGCAAAACATATGGAATTAGTGTTTCTTATTCTGCCCCATATCATCCACAAGCCAATGGTCAGGCAGAGTCAAGTAATAAAAATCTTTTGAAGATAGTAAGGAGGATGCTGGATACAAACAAAAGGGCATGGGATTCGAAGTTAAGATTGGCTTTATGGGAAGACAAAATTATAGTAAAAAGGGCAACTGGAAAATCTCCATTTGAGTTGGTATATGGGACACAAGCTAGGATGTCGTTGCAGAATCTTTTGCCAGTGTATAACTTTATTTTTCAAGAAGACTTGGATATTTCTGATCCAATGGAGGAAAGAATGGAACAGCTTGTAGAGCTTGATGAAGTGAGAAGAGTTGCTCAGAAGCAGAATGTGAAATTGCAGTCACAAATGAAATACCTTTTTGATAAAAAGGCCAAGAAGAGAAAATTTGAAAAGGATGACTTGGTGTTGATGTGGAATGCTCGGTGTCAGGATAAAGGGAAGCATGGCAAGTTTGAAGCTTTATGGCTTGGGCCTTTTGTGATAACTGGTAAAGGAGGTGAAGATTCATATTTCCTGTAGAACATGTATGGAGAGGAGTAGGAGTTGCCTATACATGGGCAGTTCCTAAAGCATTTCTTCTCTTAAGGATCAATAGAGGGTCAAGGATTGCCAATGCATGGACAATTCTTAATAACCCTCTTTAAATATTATTTCCATGCACAATAGTTTAGGAAATTTCGAAGGGTCTGGGTTTGCTAGTACATGGACATTCTCAGGAACTCCCTTTTTGAAAGCTTTGCTTTCTTTCCATGTACAATAGATTAGGGTCACTTCCATCTTCCATCCCCTTCATTTTTTCATTCCTTCCATCCTCCATTGCCTTCATATTTTGGACTATTCATATCTTGGTCTACTCTCCTAGTTGTGTTCTAGATTCTTGCAGTGATTTGTTAAATCACCCATCCCCAATAGGAGCCACTGTTAGAACCAACATTTTTTCAATTAAAATTCTAAGCCTTCTTATCCATTTAAGCCCATATTTTCCTATCTTTTCATAAAATTCTTCATTTTTTTTCCTGTCCATTTTATCATGCATTTCAAATCCTTACCGCTCCCTTGGAGATCATTTCATATGTTATTTACCACCTTACCGTGGCCTCCCACAATGGGCTCATGGTATGGCCATAGCGGTCAGCAGGAAGGTGTTAAGTGTTTACCGTGCCACCACACGCAGTCTAAACATAGACCGCAGTATTGCGATGGGTAGTGAGTAAGCGGTGGTGGTGATGGTCGAAGGAAAGTAGTTAGTGGGCATAAAATTTTTACCGTGCCATCACATATGGTCAAACCATAGACCACGGTGGTCGCGGTGGATGGTGAAGTGGGTAATAGAGACAACAAGGAGACAGTGAATGGTTGGCGAGATGGTAGTGGCAAATGGGTAGCGGTTACCACGATACCGTAGATGCTAAAACAATGACCACGGTGACTCTGGTAAATGGTTAATAAGCAGTGGAGGTAGCAGTGAAGCGGCAAGGTGGCAGTCAATGAGCGATTACCGCTATACCGCATATACTTGAAACCAAGATCGTGGTAATGTGGTAAAATTGAAGGCGACGAAAAACAGTCAGCAATGGAGGAGGCACCGTGTTACTGCGCACGGTCTGAACATAGACCACAGTGACTATGGTAGTCTATGAGATAACCGGCAAGGCAGTAATGAGATAGTCACTGCTATATTGTGGCTAGTCAATAGGATGACCGCAGTAGAGCAGTATAAGCTATGACAGCCACGAGAAATATTAAATTAAAAATTTAAAAGCTCAACTATAGTCAGAAACATTTAAATTGCCGATAAGGAAACTTATTTAAATTTTTCATTTCTATTAGAGTATCAAACGGTTATGGCGGGTAAAATAAAAAGTCATGACTGTTGAAGTGTAATGTATAATTTGTTTGAAAATTAGTTGCAGAGGAGGGATGAGATAATAGGAAAAACCTCCTGGAAACAAGGCAAATGGGAATAATTTTGTGACCAAATTCCTTTCTAGTATTTTGTTGTTGTGATGCTATAATTATTAAGTTTTGCTCAATTCTCTAAAATTTTAAAATTTTTCGATCATTTGAATTTAAATATCAAGTATATTTTAATTCATCAAGGTGCATTTCTGTACTCTGTGTGATTTTAGTTTATTGGTGTCTACAAGTTAGAACTAAATTCCTTTAAAGTGAATCACAGTGTTCATGAGATTTCTACTAATCATTGAAGAAGAGATGAGTAGGAAAGTATTTCAACACTATTTATGCCAATCATAAATTGATGAAGTCCTATGTCAGTCATCAGAACTTCACCCTATAGAGTGTCTAGTAATTTGAATTGTGTCAAAAAGGAAAATGTATATAAAAGTTGTAATATTTTGACTCTGTTGCTTGATAGAAAAAAGGCACTGATCTGCCATATCCTAGGAGATAGAATTAATTATAAACAATATATTCAAAACCTTTTATTTGTGTAATAGGGGTAGTTGTAGTATCCTTTTGTCTATCCATTCCTAGTTGCCATTGTGGGTAGACTGTTTAATGGGAAATTCATTTCAAATTTGCATATTTCACATAGGTTCACCCACCTAGGTCTTGCAGAACCTAAAGAGTAGAAGGTTTAATTGTATAGTTGGCCTTGTATGTTGAACAAGAATGTTGTAAGGGCCTGGAAAACTCTTATGGTTAAAACCTACATTTTTGAGAATCAACATTGTCCTCCATCCCGAGTTCAGTGGCTCTAACAACAAAGGCCCCCTTCTTAGTTCCTGCATCCTCCTTCTCCTCATCAAATTCCTGTTCGAGCATTATACACTTAGTGGGGGACTTGGTGCACAATTGCTCGTTGGAGGGATCCTCCTTTTCAGCACCCTTTTCTTCTTCATTTTGGCCGTGTTCATGTTCCTCGAGCTTATCTTCTTTCTTGTCTTCATGGAGGGATTCTTCTTCGTCATGTTCTAGGGTTTGGCCATGCCCTTCAATTGGAGATCTACTACCTTCAGTCTCTAGAGCAGTAACTTCTTCATCCACCGCAAGCCGATCCTCATCTTCCTTATCCTTAATTTCCTTAAGCTGCATGCTCCATTCAGCCTCAAGCTCAGGATCATGGGTTTCCCGGACTAACTCAGTGTCAAGCTCCTCACCACCCTCACTGGAAGATTCATAGGCCACCTCATTAATATCCCGACATTCAAACAAAGGGTGCTTGTGGTATTCAAATTCTTCATCTTCTGGCCTCTTCATAGACTCCAGCTGTCATTGCTCAAGCTTGTCTGATATCTGGATTGTCGCCTCCATTCTTGGTGGTTCGGTAGGGGGAGGTAGAGCTGGAGTGTTGGCCATATCTTGAGTTATTGCAGCTTGCACCATTGGACTAGTAAGCATTCCTGAGAGCTCAAATGGCATATTTTGCATGTACTTTACAAAGGATTATGGGAGGCTGAGGACAGGCATCGTGGTGGCGAAAATGAAGGGAAGGGAAGGAAACATAGAGGAAGAAGACATTGAAGAGGTCGTGGTGGAGGACGAATCCACCGGTATGACCTGCATAATTGGAGAGGTGGAAGCAAGGTGGATAGAGATGTCCACCACAGGTGGGGAGGAAGCAAAAACTATAAGCGAAGTATGTGGGGTGGTGGGAACAACAACAACAATTGCAGCAGATGGAGGCCTGAGTAGGTCAAATTCTTCTCCCCTGATCCCATGGAGTGGATCTTTGGGTATCATAGACGTCTCTGCGCCTTTGATTGTTTTCCTTTGTTTCTTTGGTGGCTCACCCTATGATGCCTTTCGAGCATAAACCTTCAGTTTGGGTAGCTGCTCACTAGCTTCTTTTCTCTTTTTGGTTTTGACTAATGGTGGGGTTTTGGATGTTTCCCCAATTGTAGCGGGGTCCACTCCACCATCAGAGCCACTTGGTTCACTTTCGAGTCCCTTAAACATTAAGGCAACTCCTTTTTGCTTGAATCGGGCTACCTATTGGTCGATCCACACCTTTGTTTGGACCTCAACGGGTTTGGTGAGTATGTCGAGCTCATCAAACTCTCGCTCATCCTAGTCAATCATAGGCATTGGAAAATTGGCTACGACATCATATCCCAGATCGATTACCATGCTCTCATCTTCCTCAAGTTGATCAGGAACCGGGCACAAGTTTATTCTCCGCACGTAGAGGGCAGTCATGGGCATGTAGTGCCATAGCTGCACTTCAAGATCATCTCTACAATTAGCCCAGAAATCCTCAACATTATGGAGGTGGGCATACTCATGTCCTAGTGCCTTTTTGATATGACCATATGAGTCAATTCATGGCTGAGCTGTATATTGCCTAAAGTGGTATTCGACCAACTCCCTTTCTGAGTATCCTGCACACTGGGAGGTATGAATCTTGTACATTCCTTGGCCGAGCCCAATGGAGTAAGGTGTACCCGCTAGATGTTTTCTACTCAAGATATTATGAATGTGCCATAACTTCCAAGTCAGCTCCAACAGTATAATCTGGTCATTGGGGTACCGGGGTAGATTGTTTGGTCTTTCTGTGAATCTCTAGGCACGGATGTAATCGAACTTTGGAAATTGTATATATAGGAAGGTGTATTGCCTGAGGAGGGCCTTGGAACTATGGGAAACTCTTCTTTGAAAGTTGCCTCCTAGAGACCAAATGATGTAGGTGATGAATGCGTCGTTCACCCTACAATAATCCCTCTTGAAGTTTCGGTACTGCAGTTGAGGGTACTTATCATAAGGTTTGAGCTCTGCTCCCGATGCCTCACTGGGTACTACAGTCAATCCATGATATTTCCACTAATCAGTGAGGGAGTACACCAAGAAGGATGTCATGAAGAACTTGGAGGTCTTCTTCACATTTGTAAACTATTCATGGAAGCAATCACTGATTATCTCCCCCCAATAAAAGGCAGTGTCGTCACCATGGAGAATTTTCTCCGCAAAGTAAAACATCCACTCCTAGAAGAAGGCCATAGCAAGGAGACCCATTACTTGGCTTAGTAAGGTCACAAGGTCATGGCAATCCTTAAATAAATCACTGCGAAAAATCTCATGGGGAAGCTTGCCGACTCTACCTCGTTTGTCCTTCAACCAGTATTGATTGATTAGTTTCTTGAATTTCAACGGATCTTGCTCCCATAACTCCTTGCATTCTTCTATGGTGGGGGTCTCCATGCTCTTAAATACAGGGATGTGGAAAGTCATCCTTATATGAGGCAGAGACATATCGGTAAGGATATTCCCATCTCGGTCCACTATAGTTCTAGTCTTAGGCTGATATGCCTCTACACATGCCATTACCAATTCTGGGGCCACCAAGGCTGGTGGGAAGCCTGCAGCTTTGGGAAGTCCATTGCTCCTTATCAATCTTGCATTCTCTATTTTGGGATTCACCCTGACTCTCTATGTGAACTCATCAATATCAACCTGATCGATATTGGTATTTGTGACATCTCTCCAAAGAGTAGTGATTCGAGACTGTAAGGGAACCCCTTGAAACTTGTATTTCATATGATCCTTGTCCTCCTTGCCCCGTGGTCCCTTGGTTGTTCCTTTCCCCTTTTCCTTGGAGGCACCAGAAGTTCCTATGCTGGATTCCATAAATCCTACACAAAGGGATGTGAATCGGTAACTTCAAATATGGGAAAACAGCTTCAAACAACTCCCTGCACATCAAGGTTAGATCTACAATATTTATTCATATTTGATAAACATCCATCATTTGATAAGACATCATTAGAAAGCAAAGCAAGTGACCCGGGCTTCTAGGGCCGGAGTTTCCTCGACAGAATGCCGTTTGGAAGGGCAAATGAGGCATGGGACTCCCAAAGGTACTTCCCGATGTTGGATCCATTCAATTGAGGGTTGGCATGAAAGAAGACCTAATTTTAGCAAGTGGGTCGAATTCCATTTTGGATTTAGAGGCCATCTAAGCCTTCATTAAGGCATTCGAGTATTAGCTGCAGGGAAGCCGCTTGAAACGGCGCAAGGAAGATGGAACTCCGGCCGCCGGATTCTGGAGCTCGGACTGTCGTCATCGGGAAGAAGTTATGAGTTAGCCGTCCAAGATGGTAAAATGTAAGAGAAAATTTGGGAATGGAATTCCAGAGGGTAATCCCCAGAGACAATTTTAGGAGTTGGGAAAGCAAGGCGGTGAACAACGGGTCGGGACCCAAAGGTCGGAAAGTCATTTCGAATTCACCGTTTGGGATGGCGATGCTAGAACGGAATCCCGAAGATGGAATTCCAAAGTCCAGAGTCTGGATTGAGTTTGGAATTTTATTTCTCTGCGTACATTTCTCACTCGGCAAAAAGTGGGCTAGGGTCCGGGAGTCGGAAAGTCGCTCCAGAATAGTTGTTTGGAACAGTGAAAGTGACACGAAATTCTGGAGGTTTGGTTCTAGATATAAATTGGACTTTGGTTTTCCTTGTGAATTTGAATGGACCTTATGCACTTGGGGCCTGAGGTTCGGAAGGACGCTCAAGGCAAGCCGTTCACAACGGCGAAGTTAGCATGGAATTTCAGGAACAGAACTCCGAGGGTCGGATCTCGAGGACAGTTTGTTCCTTGGCTGATATTCAATTTTTTTGCAAGTTTGAAACGGGCCTTGTGGGTCCAGGATCCGAGGGTCAGAATGACGCTCGAGGGAGGCCATTCACAATGGTGGGGGCACAATGGAAACCCACGAAGGGAAATCTGGAAGTCGAGATCCGAGGCGAGCTTGGCCACTGTCAATTTTTTAAGTTTAAGTTTTGCGCCAACGACCGCAGATGAGTCCGGTCCCGGGTAAGGTGGTCCCCTGTTCCGAAGAACAGTGATGGGGAGGTCCAACTCCAGTTTAAATTTTGACCCCCAAAATGATCGATCTCACACATTTTTAAAACATGTGTTTTATGGGAGGGTGTTAACATGCTAGGTTTCGAATTTACTTTACTCCCTTACTTAATTCTAAGTTCAAATTCTTTGAAAAAGAGGAAAACAGGTGGGGTGGCAACCCTACCTCCAAATCCTGGAGAAGTTCGATGCCGGATTTTGCAAAGAACCAGCGAAGCGAGATTGTGGGTGCGGAGACAAAAGATGCTGGGGCATCGGTGGGCTTTCGAAATTTCATTGTCAAGTGAAAATGACAGGCAAAAATAAGTTTATATAACCCAACGCATAATTAATGTTGCAATTTAATTCTTCGTACATTTGCAGATGGGGTTGGTAAGTTCAAATTTTTGGACTGCGGTGGGGAGCCTGGAGTCTAGAGGTCAGGGAGACGTCCAACCATGACTATTTGAAACCTGCGCAACATTAAGTCACACGGCGAACAAGGACTCAGGATCCGAGGTTCGGAAGGACATTGAACATCGGACGCCAATGACAACAAAGTCAAGATGGAAACCCGAAAAGGGAAACCCAAGGGTCTAGGCTCGGGAGGGGTCATGAACTTAAGAAAGGCGTTCTGACAAGGGAAACCCGAACTAACTTCAGATTTAGCATTTTTCAAGGGGGGCCAAGTTTGGTCAAACTTAGAATGTGACTTTGAGAATATGTTGACCCTTTAGGACACAAAATAGGCATGTGAAACGAGGCAAAGCGGAAAGGGCCCAACAAGAAAAAGAGGGAAGAGAGTGTCCCCATTTTGAAGGGGGTGTGTTTGCAACAGGCACAACAAATGGCGACTCCACTGGGAGAATGCTCTCGACATTCTGAAGATAAATACTCATTCCGAACCCACGATCTTTTGTTTTGCACATCGAAACCATTTTCAAAGCTGAACTAAGAACAGGTTAAGGAAGGGGAGATTGAATCATGTTGTGGCATCATAATGGAGGTGTGTGCATGGTGAGTTTATTTAACTTCCTCGAAGATAGCACGAGCAACCACTAATCAAGAGAGATAAGCTACATAGTTTGCCTATCCCCAAAAGTAACCTAGACATCGCTTTGCTACCATTCAGGTGTCCATAGCCCCAATAGAGTTGTCATTGTGACCCCATGAACATAGCTCTACTATCAACTAGGAATCCATAGCCCTGGTAGAGATATTCACACACCCATATAGTTGTTATTTTCATTTTGTTTATTCCTTTTATTTGATGTTTCTTTTCAACACTTTCCTTTTTTCTTCTGGTCAATCGTGTAAGCAATGAAGCTCACTATGGGCTTGGGAATCGCAGTGGTCACTAGAGCAGACTTTAGATTTTTCACTTATCCCTTCTTCCTAGTAATCACCATACCATTTGTTGGAAATTTTAAAATGTGTTTCTGTGTGTTCCATGATGAATGCAGGGGATTCAAGCGGATAGCCATCCTAGGTTAGTTCAGAGTTCGAAAGTTGAAAACCGACGCTTAGGGGGCTTTCAGAGGTTAGAAATAGGGAATGAAGCCTTATCCAGAGAACAACGCAAGAGTGAGTAGTGGGGCCAATCGTTTATCAAGCCAAGCATGGCCACCACAGCAAAATGAGAAAGCTCTTCCAAACAAGACAAAATAGTCAGGACCGCGAGCAAAACCGAAGGACAAAGCGGGAAACCTATTCTAACCTATGTACAATTATTTAAGCAGAAAGCTCTAAAAGAGCTTAGGCCTAGAAGTAATGCTTAAGGTGCTGCCCATTGATAGGCAATGAGACATATTCACTAGTCAAAGTCTTTAGGCCGAAAGCGTTGTTTCCCAGGATTTCAGCAATCTAAAAGGGGCCAAGCCAAAGCTTGTTGAATTTGTTATGTCCCCCATTCCTTTCATGGGCCTTATCCTAGTAGAGGACCAGATTGGAAATGCGGAAGGCCTTGACCTTGGTTTGGCAGTCGAACTACCTTTTGACTATGCCTTGATGTTTGGAAAATTTTTCTATTGCCCAGTCTCGTACTTCTTCAAGGTGCAATAGCTCGATGAGGCGAGCTTCTCTGCGGTCTCCTCCATAAAAATCGTTGACAAACTGGAGGGTAGGGATTTTCAAGTGTATGGGAAAGATGGGCTCTAAGACATGGATGAGATGATATGGGGAATCTCTGAGGGCAGCTTTGTGTTGGGTACGATTCACCCGTAGGGCGAAATGAAGTTGAGTATGCCAATCCTTGAGATTCCTATCTAACAGCTTCTTGATCACCCTGATCAAGTTCTTGTTGGTGGAATCAGCAAGTCCTTTTCCTTGAGGGTAATAATTAGATGAAAATTTGAGGGCAATACCATAGTCGAAGGCCCAATTCATGAATTTTAATAAAGTAAACACAGGGCCGTTATTGCATACCAGAGCATATGGGTAGCCGAAGTGATTTAAAATAAAGCTTTCTAAGAAATTGGTTACTACTTCAATTGTACATTTCCTATAAGTTATTTCTTTTTTCCATCTAGTGCAATAATCAGAAGCGGTTAGAATGTACTTGTGTCTAGCAGATGATGGAGAGCTTACTGGACCAATGAAGTTGAGACCCCATTGTGCGAAAGGTCTTACCTCCAAAACAGGTTGCAACGGGACAACGACAATTTGGCACACGTGGCAGGTGCGGACATGACCATGGGTGTCCTTGAATACGGTGGGCCAATAGTACTCAGCTCTTAAGATCTGGTGTGTGGTTGATGGGCCAGAACTATGACCATATGGCACCCTATAACATATAGCTATTGCTTTTCAACCTAAGGGCTTGTCTTTGGACTCCTTGTAGATGAGGTGGACATTTATGATTCAGCAGGTAGTACACTATATCGTCATACCACTCCCCTAAGGAGACATTCTCCAGTTGGTACTATTTTACCATGAGTTTAGGTCCAACATTAATAACTACCTCTACCATCATTCGAGTGAGCGCCCATCCTCTTACCAGCTTCATCTACTAGATTTCCATGCCATACTCTTGCAACAATGCAATCCACTTTTCCCTTCGCTCCCCTAACTCGTTCTGCATAAGTAACATTTTCACTGCTGGGTCGAGAACTATAGAAAACACCTTGTTGTGCAAGATATAATGCCTAAACTTCTTGACTCCCTTAACAAGGCCATAAGCCTATTTTTCAACGTTATGATAGCATAGTTCAGCATCTTTCAGGGGGGCGCTCATGAAGGTGATTGGATGTTTGCTCCCCTTGTCATCCTTTTGCATCAAGATGCTGGCATAGGAATGATCTGAAGCAAAGGAGTATATGTAGAAGGGTTTTAGGTAATTAGGTCTGACCAACACAAGGGCGTCAACAATTGCCTTCTTTATTTCCCCAAAAGCTTGCTTTGCTTATGGGGTTCATTCGACCTTGGCATCTTTTTTTAGCATGGCATTGAGCGGTTTGACTATTTCCGCGAAGCCTGTAATGAACTTGTGGATGAAGTTAATCTTTCCAAAAAAAAATTGAGTTTTTTTTGCTACCTAGCAGCTAGATTTTTATGATAGACTGGACCTGTTCAGGGTCAATAGAAATTCCCCATCCTGACAAGACATGTCCAAGGAGCTTCCCCTCAGTGACCCCAAAGATGAACTTCTTTGGGTTAAGGAAAACCCCAAATTCGTGGCACCTTTCAAAGACCTTGCATAAATCAGGGACGTGACTACCCCGTTGTTTTGAAAGTCCTATTAAATCATCCATATAGATGATGATGCACTTGCCGATCAGGTCTTTGAAGGCGATTTCCATGGCGCATCGGAAGGTGGCGCCAGCATTGATCAATCTGAATGAAATTCATCTGTAAGCAAAAGTTCCCCATTTGGTGGTGAATGTTGTCTTGTGTCGGTCTTCATACTACACCATGACCTGATTGTATCCTGAATATCCATCTAGGAAGGACATCATCTAAGAGCCATTTACTATCTGTAGCATCTCATCCAATGAGGGTACATAATAGTTGTCCTTCTCCAAGGCTCGTTTCAGGTTACGAAAGTCGACGCACAATCTGATTTCCTCATTTTTCTTCCTAACAGGCACTAGATTCACCACCCATGTGGAGTGTCTAATCAGAAAAATGATCCTAGCTGACGGCAACTTTTGTACTTATATATTATTTGTTCCAGTAAAGCATTGACAGGGCATTGCCACTACTGGAACGGTTTTGCATATGGTCTGAGAGGGATGGTGTGTGTGATAATCGAGGTGTCATATGTCTTGAGATCATCATAGCTCTAGGCAATGACATCGTGATACTTTTCTATAGCTTCAATAATCCCCTTTCTTTCTTCATGGGCACATACCTTACCGATGAACACGTTCTTGGTGTTTCTAACCATTCCTAGATTGTAAGTGTCACATTGGCCGTTGATGGTATCCTTCTTAGCTTGTTGATCTTGATCTTTGATCTTATCAAGGTCAAAAATTCGCTCTAATTGAACCATTCCCTTTGGGATGGTGTTGGTCTTTAGGTTGATAATCCCCTCAATATCCAAGTCTGCCTCTTGGGGTTCAACCTCATCGATTATCTGTGTAGCAAACACATCCGAATTAGTGATGAAATCTAGGATATGTTTGTCATTATTGAATACCTAGAAATTAGATAAATTATCTGGCACTGATGGGACAGAAGTGAGTTCCACCATGAATCTTCTGAGGCCTGATAAGGACAATGGTTGTAACGTGCTTGCTGCCTACACCAGGGCATTGGTAGTATGATTCCGAGCATGAGGGATCAATTGAATGTTGAATACATCTAGCCCTTCTAGCAGATCCCATATGTGGTGCCGATAGTTAGTGAGTCTTCGATCATAGTAGGAATAAAGCTTCCAGACTTGTTTTACAACTAACTCCAAATCTCCATACACTTGGAGCATCTTGATACCTTTTCTCAATGCCAATAAGAGGCCCAAGACCAAGGCCTCATACTCTGCTACATTATTGGTATATTAAAACTAAATCCTATGAGCAACAAAGTATGATTTACCTTTGGGACTGATCAATTTGAAACCTACCCCGACTCCATGCTTAGATTTGGGTCCGTCAAAGCACAACATCCAAAATCCAAGAGAATACTTGGATGTAGGACAGACAACTCAAACTTTCACCTTCGGTGGGGGATTCATTTCAGTAACTACTTTAGAAGGTATAGGGATGGAATGTGTTTGTTCATGTAGTGCAGATCCTATTTTCTCCTTCGGAGTAGCCTATTTTTTAACGTGTTCAATTGCTATTTGACATAAGCAGCATTCAAACTCTGAGTGAGTAGTATTGTGTACCATGCACTAGTTAGGGGGTAAGAATTCCTGAAAGTTCATTCAAGTTCCTAGACTAAGTTGATGCTGAACGCAATTTTCCATGAAGTCCTAGAAACCATCAAGCAATCCCCGAGTGTCACTCTCTCCTAGTTCTTCATCATCGGATTCGATCAGCACTTCAGTGCTCTGAAAAACATTAGCCAAATAAGTAGATAGGTTGCATAGTACAAGGAAGACCTCACTCGTTCCTTCTCCTTCAAGGCATTCTTGCCTGTTTAGGTATGACACTGGGGAATAATTTCCTAAACCTATTTCGGCATACAACAACTTATTCATGTTGTTGTATTCAATGATCATAAATCTCATTCGTGGCTCTCGATTGATCCTGATTTGATTCAGAATTCCTTTCCATGGCAGCCACATATGCGAGTAATCAGTGGAAGCATATCCATTCAATGCTCTCATGAAATCCCTTCGTAGGATTATACCGTACATATCTGGGATATCAGCCACCTGAATGTCTATAGTCTGTTGGATCGGGGGGTCGGCAGCAACCTGCATAGGTATTCTATTAATTTCTCCTACTATATTCATTTTAGTTTTGTCAAGTTGCATTACTTTTCGCTGGGAGGCGATTGGTGTTATTCTGAGTGCCCTGCACATGCTCAGGAGCATGACATTAGTTGAGGCCCTTGAATTAAGTAGGAAATTGTGGAGGTTTTTCCCAAACACGCGAATAGTGGTCAGAAAGGGAGGAGTCTCAAATTTCCCTTGAAACAATCCTCCGAAAACTTCCACCTGAGCGACTTGGCCCTTGTCCTTCTCATTGCCCTTACCTTGGGTTTGTACCTAACTAGTGACCCTATTGGGCTATTTGTTTGCTTGTTGACCTGCTGGCGGGTCAACCTTACTGTTGAAGATTTGCCTAACAATCGACTCATTTTGTCAATCGTCAAAAGAGACCTTCTTTACTGGAGTTTCCTGAGTTGACCCCTATGGTGAAGTCCCATTTATCATTCTTAAAAAGGCATTCGTAATGACAGGCACCTTTAGAAGTTCAAATGCCGACACACTCAGCTTCACCTTTTTAAATTCTTCAGCAATATACTCCCCCATCTGCTCAACTTCTTGATCATGGGGATCGTTTTGGGAGGAGCTAGCGGCTTGGATTTAGCTATTGTTTTTTTGTTTATTTCTGCTGGGGTAACGCATGGGCATATGGGGAAAACCTAGGTTATTATTTGCATTAAGATTGGGAGGGGTGCTGAAATTATTTGGTGGAGTGGAGGTCGTAAAAGGACCTCTAGCATGACCTCCAGCTTGTCTATTTTTGACGTTGAAAGGGGTAGTCCATTGGTGAAATATTTGGACCTCGTCTTCCCTAGGTTCTCCTTCGTCATCCCTATGACCATTATCTATTGAATTAAAGAGTTTAGCTAAAGGACTTTTGGAACTTACCTCTTCCGCCTTGTCGCTGCTATTCGAATCGATGCCCTCTAGTTTTGGTGTGTTGCATTCCACCCTTAGGAAAGGAGCCTGGTTCAGTACCAATATTGAGGAATCGTATGGGTTGGACGGGACAATGTCTCTACACCCCAAGTTGTCCACTGCATTATGGACTTCAACCTTAAAAATCTCAATGGCAGTTTGGAATTCTGGACAATCCAGTTTGGAATGGCAACTTGTTTTGTGAATGTGACACCAACCAGATAAAGAAGCCTCTGCCAAGTAAACTCCACTTGCGGGGTTTTCATTGTTGTTGGGTTGATCAAGAGGTGTGGGAATGCCACCGTTGTTGGGGTGTGTATTCCAAGTCTAGTTTTTCCTTTGGAAGGGGTGTGTATTCCAAGTCTGGTTTTGCCTTTGGAAGGGCCTTCTTTCAAAGTTTTGGCTTGAATTTTGATTTTGGTCATAATTATGCTCCGACGACATGCTAGCATCCCGATTGTCTCTATTTTCACACTAATCTCAATTTTCCCTATTAAGGTTGGCCTAGATGCTCTTTTGTGACACCTGTAGCTCGTTGTTTTGATTCCTTAAGTGCGTCATTTCAATCAGCATTTTCTTGATCATTTTTGTGAGCTCATTGATTCTATCTTTTTTGGTGTTGTTTGGTTGCAACACGACTTTCTGAAGGAACACGGGCTATGCCACCGGTTGATTCTGATGAATGGGTGGGAGTTCTATTGCCTGAAGGTACATAGGCACTTGGGATTGTTAAGGATGTGACTATTGCTATTGGGACAATAGGTAGTGAGGTACTAGATATGCCTGATTCACTTGTTGCCCCGGATACAGAACCAGAGGTAGTTGTGGTACTTGATTCAACAAGGGTTTCTGATGCTGTAAAGCTTGTGTGATCCCTTGTATCTACATTGGATGTGTGGTTTTCCCAAGAGATGGCAGCAGACTAGATATGTTCTACCCCAAATCCATGTTGGTGATAATGGCTTCAGCATATGCATCGACCAACCTAGCGGGTGGTGGTCTCATTCTTTTCACCAAGGCAGAAGTGAGGTTGTCCAATGCTGCATAGTAAATAGGCAAGACGACAACATCGTTGAAGACATATAGGGCCTACATCTGAGTGTACGCTCTATGGAAGTGGTCATTGAATGAGTTGATTGTTTCATTGATTTCCTTTTGAACTGACATGAAGTGTCGATACGAATCTGCGAGGCTGACGGGGGTCTTGAACTTCTGCAGAAATGCATTCTTCAGAAGATCCCATGTGTTGATGGTTCGGGCTGGAAAATTTATGCATAAGTAGAAGGCCTCTTCCCCTAAGGAGTAGGGAAAGAGCCTGTAGGCCATATCTTCATATATGATCTGCATAGTCTTCAGGAAAATTTTGAAGATCTTGACATGCTCCTCGGCTATCCTCTATGGATCTTAGGAGTTGAACTTCGTGCATAAATTCTCAGGATTCTTTGGCATATCATTGTAAAGGTTGAAGGCGAGAGGAGACGGGTTATCACCCAGCCACACCATTGGAAAAGGTGATGGAGGTGGATGCACTAGATTGGTCTATAATTGTGATGGGGCGGCAACATCTGAGAGGGCAGTAGCAAGGTTGGTGAGTGTGTTTGGTTGAAAGGTAGTGTTCAACTCAGATGCAGTGGCAACCCGAAAGGCTTAGGGATTAGATGAGTGGGAGGTGGTATTACCAACAAAGGTGACGAGGATGTTGGCGAAAGAGGAGTGGGCTGATCCAGTGAATCAGTGATAAATGGTTCCCTACTTTTAGCTCTTTTAGCTCAGATGGAGCCTGTAATTCTTGAAACTCTCCCTTGTTTGGTGTAGATATCAAGACTCAATGGAATCTCTCAGGGGAGAATGAGTCAATTCGATCCATCTTTACCTATTGGCCCTCCTTCTAGTGCCAGTTCTGTTGATGGTGTTTTTATGCACTTCACAACACAGGTGATGCATAGGTGCATCACCTCTCTTGAAAGACAATCTTCCATAATCAAATTGCAGAACACTATCCCAAGGTCTCTCAGATGTCAGGTCTTGACAGTGCTTGGAATATTTTCAGTTGTTTAATGTGATTTGCTGGAATCACAAGGCAGTCTTACGTGGTTTAAAGCTATAGGAGAATTGGGTCAATGAATGGAGTTCTTCACATATTAAATTATTGCGCTTTTGCTGTAGGTTCAGACAATAGTCTTGGAATCCATTGTTTCGTCAAATTTGGCTTTACAATGTGCAATGAACCTTAGCACAGGTTGTTTCTTAAAAAAAGGAAAAAAGTTAGGGAAGAAGGATGGTTCTTGGACCTACAACTACCAATGAATAGTGATCATGGAGGTTCTTGCTATGGATAGTTTCCTTAAATATTATTTCACTTAATCTAAATTCTCACAATGTCGTGAAATCTATGCTATCTTTTAAGGACTGTAGATATTCATTATTCATTCACCATGTAAATTTGAACAAAGACAAAGTTTAATGAGCAGCTATGAAATTATAGTCCAGGCTAACTTTACAAAGTCATTTACCAGCATCAAATGACCAAAAGTATGGACAAGGAAAGCATACACACAATAGAAAGCTTCAAAACCAAAGACAACATACTAAGTCCACTAAAGCTAACTAAAGGATATGAGAACAACAAAGTAACTTGAAGTGAAGTTTTAATTAAGGGGAGAAGAATCATGAAACATGTGAAGAAACCCAAAAATACACCAAGAAAATACTGTATTTTCTATTATAATATTTGCAGCATGCCTTTACAACAATTCAACCCTCTTCAAATGAGAGGAGGAGAGCCCTATTTATAGTTTTCAAAAAGCAAAATAAGTGGCCAAGATTCGATTCTATTGTGTGGCCAAGATTCACTTTACACAAGGGTTTCACCTACCCCCAAATATATTACATTTATAAAACTTTTCTTATGTTTTCCCTATTTTGTCATCTAGTGACAACAATGTAGCAATTTCGTCCTTTAGCTATTTTCCCTTTGTTTTAGCTACTCTTTAAGGAATTCTTTGTTGATGATAGGGTTGCCTTCACGCTTCTTCAAAGCTACATAATCCATGAAACTCAAGATCAATGGTTGGAACTTGTCCAACTCCATGATGTCAGACTGCAAAAACTTGTAGCTCCATTCCTGGGAGTTGTTAACAAGATTCTTCCAGTCGTCGTCATATTTGGCAGCATTATCTCTGAATTTTTTTGATTGGGTGAAGGCTCATGCAAGAAAAACTCATGAAATCCATGGTGATTTCAACTAACATCCCATCCTCCATTCTCTTTAAGAAGTGTGGCTTCACGCCCTCTGGATTAATTTCACCAGCTGGCAGCTCGTATCCCGTCATTAGCTTGAGGTACCGAGCGCAATCCTCTCTGGCCTCCCTCACCCATTTGATATCCGAAGCTACCCATTCCAGAATCTGCTCCAGCTTTCCCTTTCGATGGTCAAATTCCTACTTCCATACATCCACTAACCAGTGGTCATCATCCTTGAGGGCAAGGTCCTTCTCCCAAACCTCGCTTGGCAATGTGAGTATGGCCTCAATTTTTAAGTAGGCTACTCTGTACTTCCTTGGGAACCCCTCGCAAACTTGCCTCGTACCCTCAAGAGTCCTTTGCATTTCCAAGAACTTATTTGCTATCTAGATAGCCAAGTTGATACATGTGTTTCCTATGTCTAAGACCTGTCGGAACTAGTTTTCCATAGTCTTATCCAAGTTCCTTCTCTTTTTGAATTTGTTGATGTGCTCTTGAGATAACAACTGAGGCGGGGTTGATGTCGTGGTGGGCTGCTCATCCAGGGACAACCACTACTGAATATTGGCCATCAGATTAGCCACTTGTGCCTTGAGCTCCTCCTTTGAAACCTTATCCTGCTGGATAAGGTGTGCCACTGTGGTGACTGAACCTTGGAGGTGGTCGACCTTTTTCTCCCTTATGGCCATTCCCAAGTCGATGTTGGAGATGTTATAAGTTATTCCTTGTTCTCCAACCACCGGTGTTGCTATTTGTACTACCCTAGATCCGAAGGTATCCATAGTTACCTTCGATCTAATATTTGGCCTTTTCTCTTTCTTGGTGCTTATCTATGATCTGTCTAGTTTGGCTTCCAGCCTTGCCTTAGGATCCTTTAAGGTGGGAGTATTTTGCTTCAACTGTTTCTCCAGCCAATCGGGCATTTGGGGCTCTTCCTTGGGTGACTCACCTAGGTTCTTGTTGTCCTCCATCTTAAGTTTAGTGGATTTGATGATAAGGGCCCCCTTCTCAGTTCCTACATCCTCCTTCTCCTCATCGGAGTGTTGTTCAAGCATTATACACCTAGTGGGGGACTTGGTGCGCAATTGCTCATTGGAGGGATCCTCCCTTTTAACACCCTTTTCTTCTTCATTTTGGCTGTGTTCATGTTCCTTAGGCTTAACTTCATGTTCTAGGGTTTGGCCATGCCCTTCAGTTGGAGACCTATTGCCTTCAGTCTTTGGAGTAGTAACTTCTTCATCCACCGCAAGCCGATCCTCAGCTTCCCTATCCTTGATTTCCTTAAGCTGCTTGCTCCATTCGGCCTCAAGCTCGGGATCATGGGTTTCCTGGACTAACTCAGTGTCAAGCTCCTCACTGTTCTCACTGGAAGATTTGTAGGCCACCTCATTGATCTCCCGGTGTTCGAACAAAGGGTGCTTGTGGTATTCAAATTCTTCATCTTCTAGCCTCTTCACAGACTCTAGTTGTCGTCGCTCAAGCTCGTCTGATATCTACATTGTCACCTCCATTCTTGGTGGTCTATAGGGGGAGGTAGAGCTGGAGTGTTGGCCATAGCTTGAGCTATTGCAGCTTGCACCATTGGACTAGTAAGCATTCCTAAGAGCTCGGATGGCACATTTTGCATGTACTTTACAAAGAATTCTGGGAGGCTGAGGATAGGCATCGTGGCACTGAAAATGGAGGGAAGGGAAGGAGACATAGAGGAAGAAGAGACTAGTGAGGTTGTGGCAGAGGATGAATCCACCGGTATGACCTACATAATTGGAGAGGTGGAAGCAAGGTGGACAGAGATGTCCACCGCAAGCGGGGAGGAAGCGGAAACTTTAAGCAAAGTATGCAGGGTGGTGGCAACAACAACAACAATTGCAGTGGATGGAGACCTCAGTGGGTCAGATTATTCTCCCTTGATCCCATGGAGCAGACCTTTGGGTATCACAAATGTATCTGCACCTCCGATTGTTTTCCTTTGTTTCTTTAGTGACTCACCCTCTAATGCCTTTCGGTCATAAATCTTTGGTTTGGGCAACTGCTCACTAGCTTCTTTTCTCTTTTTGGTTTTGACTGATGGTGGGGTTTTGGATGTTTCCCCAGTTGTAGCGGTGGCCACCCCACCATCGGAGGCACTCGGTTCACTTTCGAGTCCCTTAAAGGTTAAGGCAACTCCTTGTTGGTTTAATCGGGATACCTGTTGGTCGAGCCATGCCTTTGTTCGGACCTCAATGGGTTTGGTGAGTATGTCGAGGTTGTCAACCTCTCGCTCATCCCAATCAATCATAGGCACTAGAAAATTGGCTATGACATCATATCCTGAATCAATCACCATGCTCTCATCTTCCTCAAGTTGATCAGGAACCGGCACAAGTTTATTCTCCGCACATAGAGGGCAGTCATGCGCATGTAGTGTCATAGCCACACTTCAAGATCATCTCTACAATTAGCCCAAAAATCCTCAAGATTGTGGAGGTGGGCATACTCATGTCCCAGTGCCTTTCTAATATGACCAGACAGGTCAATTCGGGGCCGAGTTGTATATTGCCTAAAGTGGTATTCAACCAACTCCCTTTCTGAGTATCCCGCACACTAGGAGGTATGAATCTTGTACATTCCTTGGCCGAGCCCAATGGGGTAAGGTGTACCGGCCAGATGCTTTCTGCTCAGGATATTATGAATGTGTCATAACTGCCAAGTCAGCTCCAACAGTATAATCTGATCATTGGGGTACCGGGGCAGCTTGTTTGGTCTTTCTGTGAATCCCTGGGCATGGATGTATGTGAACTTTGGAAACTATATATATAGGAAGGTGTATTTCCTAAGGAGGGCCCTGGCACTATGGGACACTCTTCTCTAAAAGTCGCCTACTAGAGATTGAATGATGTAGGCGATGAATGCATCATTCACCCTACAATAATCCCTCTTGAAGTTTCAGTACTGCAGTGGAGGGTACTTATCATAAGGTTTGAGCTCTGCTCCCGATGCCTCACTGGGTACTATAGTTAATCCATGATAGTTCCACCGATCGATGAGGGAGTACACCAAGAAGGATTTCATGAAGAAATTGGAGGTCTTCTTCACATTTGTAAACTATTCATGGAAGCAATCACTAATTATCTCCCCCCAATAAAAGGTAGTGTCATCACCACGGAGAATTTGCCCCGCAAAGTAAAACATCCACTCCTAGAAGAAGGCCGCAGTAGGGAGACCCATTACTCAGCTTAGTAAGGTCATGAGGTCATGGTAATCCTCAAAGAAATCATTGTGAAAAAGCTCATGGGGAAGCTTGCTGGCACTACCTCGCTTGTCCTTCAATTGGTATTGATTGATTAGTTTCTTCCATTTCAATGGATCTTGCTCCCATAATTCCTTGCATTCTTCTATGGTGGGGGTCTCCATGCTCTTAAATGCAAGGATGTGGAAAGTCGACATTATACTAGGCGGAGACATATCAACAAGGATATTCCCATCTTGGTCCACTATAGTTTTGGTCTCAGGATGATATGCCTCTATGCATTCCATTACCAATTTTGAGGCCACCAAGACTGGCGGGAAGCCTCCAGCTTTGGCAAGTCCACTGCTCCTTATCAATCTTGCATTCTCTATTTTGGGATTCACCCTGACTCTCTGTGTGAACTCATCAATATTGACCTGATTGATATTGGTATCTGTGACATCTCTCCAAAGATTAGTGATTTGGGACTGTAAGGCACCCCTTGAAACTTGTATTTCATTTGATCCTTGTCCTCCTTGCCCCACGGTGCCTTGGATGTTCCTTTCCCCTTTTCCTTGGAGGCACCAGAAGTTCCTCCATCGGATTCCATAAATCTTGCACAAAGGGACGTGAATCAGTAACTTCACATATGGGAAAATGGCCTCGGACAACTCCCTACACATCAAGGTTAGATCCACAATCTTCATTCATATCCGATAAACATCCATCATTTGATAAGACATCATTAGAAAGCAAAGTAGGTGACCCGAGCTTCCAGGGCCGGAGCTCCCTCGGTAGAATATCGTTTGGAAGGGCAAATGAGGCATGGGAATCCCAAAGTTACTTCTTGATGTTGGATTCATTCAATTAAGGGTTGGCATAAAAGAAGACCTGATTTTAGCAAGTGGGTCAAAGTCCATTTTGGATTTGGAGGCCATCTGAGCCTTCATTTAGGCATTCGGGTATTAGCTGCAGGGAAGCTGCCAGAAATGGTGCAGGGAAGACAGAACTTCAGTTGCCGAATTCTAGAGCTCGGACTTCCGTCATTGAGAAGCAATTACGGGTCACCCATCTAGGACTGCAAAATGTAAGAGGCAACCCGGGAGTGGAATTCTAGAGGGTAATCCTTGGAGACAATTTTAGGAGTTGGGAAAGCCAAGCGGCGAACAACGGGTTGGGACCCGGAGGTCAGAAAGTCGTTTTGAATTCGCTATTTGGGATGGCGATGCCAAAACGGAATCCCAAAGATGGAATTCTGGAGTCTGGAGTCTAGATTGAGTTTGGAATTTTATTTCTCTACGTAGATTTCTCGCTCAGTGAAAAGAGGGCCAAGGTTCGAGAGTCAGAAAGTCACTCTGGAATAGTCGTTTGGAATGGCGAAAGTGACATGGAATTCCGTAGGTTTGGGTCCGAATATAATTTGGACTTTGGTTTTCCTTGTGAATTTGAATGGACCTTATGTGCCCAAGGCCCGAGGTTCAGAAGGATGCTCAAGGCAAGCCATTCACAACGATAAAGTTAGCATGAAATTTCGAGAACGAAACTCCGAGGGTCGGATCTCGGGGACAGTTTGTTCCTTGGCCAATTTTCAATTTTTTGGAAGTTTGAAATGGGCCTCGCGGGCCCAGGATCCGAGGGTCGAAAAGACACTCGAGGGAGGCTGTTCACAATGGCAGGGGCACAACAGAAACCTGTGAATGAAAATCCAGAGGCCAGGATCTGGGGCGAGCTTGGCCAATGTCAATATTTGAAGTTTAAGTTTTGCTCCAACGGTCGTGGACGAGTTTGAGCCCAGGTAAGGTGGTCACCTATTCCGAAGAATAGCGATGGGGAGGTCCAACTCCGGTTTGAATCTTGACCCCTCAAATGATCGATCTCGCACGTTTTTAAAGCATGGGTTTTATGGGAGGGTGTTAACATGCCAAGTTTTAAATTTATTTTACTCCCTTACTTAATTCTATGTTGAAATTTTTTGAAAAAGAGGAAAATAGGTGCAGCGGCAACCCTACCTCCAAATCCTAGAGAAGTTCGATGCTAGATTTTGCGAAGAACTAGCGAAGCAAGATTGCGGGCACATAGGCGGAAGTTGCTAGGGCATCGGTGGGCTTTCAAAATTTTGCTGTCATGTGAAAATGATAGGAGAAAACAAGTTTATATAACTCAAAGCAAATTAATGTTGCAATTTAATGCTCCGTACATTTGTAGATGGGGTTGGTAAGTTCAAATTTTAGACGGCGGTGAGGAGCCCGAAGTCCAGAGGTCGAGGAGATGTCCAACCACGACCGTTTGAAACCTACGCAACATTAAGTCACACAGCGGACAATGACCCAGGATCAAAGGTTTGAAAGGACATCGAATGTCGGACACCAATGAAAACAAAGTCAAGATGGAAACCTAGAAAGAGAAACCCGAGGGTCTGGGCCTGGGAGGGGTCACAGATGCCAAAAAGGCGTTCTAACAAGGGAAACCCGAACTGACTTTAGATTTAGCATTTTTCAAGGGGGGCCAAGTTTGGTGAAACTTAGAATGTGACTTTGAGAATACGTTGACCTTTAGGATGCAAAAATGGGCACACAAAATGAGGCAAAGCGGAAAGGGCTAGGCAAGCAAAAGAGGGAAGAGAGGGTCCTCGTTCCGAATGGGGTGTGTGTGCAATAGGCACAACACCAACTAGAGCCATTGTCAGGAGTAGTATTAGAGGGACACCTAGAACTACCACCACTGCTCC
Organism: Sequoiadendron giganteum; assembly: GCA_007115665.2. Lineage (NCBI taxonomy): Eukaryota > Viridiplantae > Streptophyta > Pinopsida > Cupressales > Cupressaceae > Sequoiadendron > Sequoiadendron giganteum. Next base: position 614,538,743 of record CM021107.1, on the reverse strand, counting down.
CTGCAACTCCTTTAGAGGGCCACCCATGGCCAGTCCATGGAGGAGGAGAGCAAGACCATCGAGGAGGGCAGGAACCACACCGAGGAGGAGGCTATAGCAATCTAACTTTTCCTGAATTTTCCATACCCAAATGTTGCATCACAAACTATTCTTCCTATACATAAAAATTCCACATATTAATCCCTTCTAAAATAAAACTCAAAATCATCATAAAACCATAATTAATAAATCATTTCAGCTTCAAAAAGAACCCGATGTCATTTACTATCAAAACAAAAGTTGTATAAATCACAAAAAATCCATGAAGCCAACCATCCAAAGAGGAAATAAGAAATGAAAGGATTTGAGCAATATAATTCCAAAGGTTTATGTTGTAATGGTAATGGAATCACCATAAGAGCAGAACTGAGGAATAAATTCTTGTGACTGTAATTATGTGATCCATAACTCTATTGGTCATGTGACACAATTGTGCTATAACAAATACATGATGCATTCATGTGTGACCCAAGTTTAATGTGTCTATGTTGTGATAGAAATGGAGGCACTCATATGAGCACAATTCATGTGCAAATCACTATCATCACAATTAGGTGTCAATCATCATTGGGTGCATTCAGGTTGACTCAAGTTTAATAGGTTACAATGTAATGATAGCATGATCCAAGAGTGATTACTTCTTGTTGCAATAAAGATCCTATAACTCTGTTTGATATGCTAAGTGGTGTTATATCAATTATGTAGTGCATTCAAGCACAACCCATGTTTAATGGGATATTCTAGAGATTGACCAATATTTTCTAAATCTTATGAATTTTACTTAAAAGTGTACAACTTAAACTACAAACCAAGTTTGTTACATACTTGAATGCAATCTTGGGTTACCAAACTATAATAATGTGATCTGCTAATAACCATTATGGAAAGTATTAAAACAAGACCCATGCTATATAAGATACATTTACCTAGTCAGGTTTACATACCTTAATGATCAAACACAAGCTTCCCACACTCTCTAGGATACAATCCAAAATCATACCACAACCTTGTCAAGATAGCTATTTTTCTGACCTAAGATTTAAGATTGTTTTTTAATACCAACAGAATCATTGGTAAGAGCATTAGGGTACAAACCCTAGGCCTCCATAGAAACAAAAACCATAACTCTAGTGGATTAGTGAGGTTGAAATACTAGAAAGATTAAGATATTGTAGCCAATAACAAAATCTTGCAATCTAAAGATTGTAGCCAATAACAAGCACACTATGTAGCTCAGTGACATTTGTAAATGCAATATATGGTAAGAAGAATGACAGTCACTTGAGGTGTGATAGTCAAAAAGAGGCTGAGTAGTGACAAGATAATAAAGCTCAAACCTTGCATAGTAAAGTGGAGATTTTAACAATGAGTTTTCATACCCCCTTACCGACCTTAAGGGTTTTTAAAATGCTATTGGTAGTGTTAGACAAGGAAAATGCAATCAAAGAATGATTTTCCAAATGAAGTAACAATGGTAATCATAGGTTCAATTTTTCTTCTTAGCCATTGTATAATGGAGGTAGTGGATTGCATGTTTGAGAAGTGTTTTGAGACTCATCAAAGATGGGGGAATAGTGAATAATACCTTATGGACTATGAAGTAGTGACAATAAGGTTGAAGGATCTTAAGACCCACAATACCATGAAACAATGAGTCCCCTATAGTAAGTAAGTAGACAGTCTATAGGGAATAGTTTGATTTTATAGAAGGATGCTCATGAAAGGAATCTTCAAGTGACAGTGAGTGAGTTGTTTGAGATTGTAGCTAAGGGTGCAATATCCATTCTTAAAGGCAATTAGCAAAGCAATAAATGTGCAAGAAAATCAAATTGTACACAACAAACAATTCATAATGTTATCTTGCATAATTCCTTGAGTTTGAAGATAAAAATATCATTGTATCTTGATGAAAGTAGTGGCCTTAATGGTCAATTATTGGCAACCATGATTTTAAAACATGCTATTGTTCTTATGGAGGCAACATTTTAAGCAAGGAAGTGAGTGGTAGTTTGGAACAATGGTAGGTATGAAGGACTTGCTTTATATGCATACTATGCGGTCTAGCTTAAGACAACATTCTTAGAAGATATTGAAGGTGGATTATGGAACTTAAGGGTTACCATGATAAGGATTAAAAAAAAGAATGAGATCTATTTAAAAGCCACTATCATGAAGATATTAAAGATGTCACATCCAAAACCCTACAAGTTGGAGTAATTAATACAGTGCTAAAGAGGACAATATGTTGGAGCAGATTTAGGAGATCTCCATATTATCTAATCACATGTAAATACATCATTTATTTATTTTTTATATTAAAAGAAATAATTCTAAACCCTATATAGGATACATTGATACTTCAAAAGAATCTAAAGGAATTTGAGATTATGCAAATATATGTCAATTAAATATCTAGATCACAAACAATAGCATGAACAATGTAACCCTTGTTGAGCAGAGCAAGAATGAGATGAGCAAAAATGAATCCTATGCCTCCTATCACACACATCTCCTTACCATTCTCTGTCATTCTTTACTCAAACACTTCTCCATTTTTGAAGGCTATGCCTGAAAATAAGGTTTTGACAAAGGTTTTAGAGTATGTTTATTAAAATTAAAACTCCATTATGGTGGGCTATGCTTGAAAATAAGATTGCAACAAAAATTTTAGAGTATGTTTATTAAATTTTTAGATTATTTTGGTGGGCTATATTCTTGATTCCTTAAATGATTTATTCAAATGAATTGTGACTAAATAAATGACTAACTGTTTAGTCATTTTTATTTGTGTGACTAAATAACTTTTAGCCAATGACCAAATTCGTCATTTATTTACTCATTTATAGTTGAGTTGCAAAAAAATGGTATAATTTAGTCATTTTTAGTTATTGCGACTAAAAGTTTTAATCACCTAGTCATTTATTTGCCAAATTTTACTAGTGCTCATTTGAAAAAATGTCAACTTTGGCTATATTAACAAGTTTCAAGTGGATGCCATGGTGAGACAAAAAAATGTCTCATCTATTAGCCAAATAAAAGAATATATTTTGCTTAATTATGGAGTTTATCAAGACTGAGCATGATGAGAAAAGTAAAATATTTTTAGTTGCAATAGTCAAAGATTTCATCATATCTTAAAAATTACGATCTGGGTTCTTGAGACTTTTAGATAAAAATTTGAAGACAAGAAGTAGAAAAAACTCATTAAATTTCACAAAAACCTAGTTCGTGGCTTGAGAGAAAAATTCACCAGAGTTTGATGCTCCAGAACTTTACTTCCATGCTCCAGAATTTTCAGAATTTGTTCATTTGTTTGCTTCCATGCTCTGAAATTTTCGAAACTAAGTATGATAAAGGTTAAACAGTTAAGAGATAATAGTTGCAAGTGCTAAAGAAAATTGGAGTGACTTGGACAAAATTTGAGAGAATATAGGGGCAGTTGCAAATATCTATGGAGTTGTTCAACCAATTTATGAGTAGTTGAGAGCATATAGGAGCAGATTTAAGAGTTTTAATGATAAAAAAGGTCAAAGAAAGGCTTCTTCAACATTGTAACACCTTTTTGGACTAGTTTAAAGGGTTGAAAAGCAATGATTATTGTTTTGGATGACCAAAAGAGATTGAATCAACAAAATGGAGTGAAGACTTATCCTTTCTTTCTCCACACATGTTCTTATTTTCAAGCAAGTTGTTGCACATTTATGAGGCTCATCTTTTAATTATATAAATGCATTGTAATCAAGAAATCAAGGGGGGATTAGAAAGATATTTTTTGGCCTGAGGAAATATGATAGTTTGTAGTTTCATTTCAAGTAATGTTTTCCAAAAAATTTAGAGTAAATTTGAATTCAAGCAAGCTTTCATTTCCAGCAAAGTGTGAAGTAGTTTAACATTTTCAATTCATGCAAGTGTGCTTTATATTAGTTTCCTTTCATGCAACTTTACTTTCATACAATTGTGCCTTATATTAGTTTTCTTTCATGCAACTTTCTTTTTATGCAAGTGTGCTCCAAAATAGGTTTGATTTCTACAAATTTGATTGTAGAATAGACTATCAAGCAAGTTTTCTCCATTTTCTTTTGCATAAAGCCATGGACACCGCTTTGGATTGATAAGTTAAATGATGAGAAAAGTAAGATATTTTGAGTTGCAACAATCAAATATTTCATTATATTTTAAAAATTATGATCTAGGTTTTTGACATTTTTGGACAAAAATTCAAAAACAAGAACGGGAAAGAACCCATTAAATTTCATGAAAACCTAGTTTGTGGTTTAAGATAAAAATTTATCAAAGTCCGATGCTTTGAAACTTTACTTCCATGCTCCAAAATTTCCATAATTTGTTCATTCATTTGCTTCCATGCTTTGAAATTTTCGGAACTAAGTATGATAGTGGTTGAGAAATTAAAGGACAACAGTTGTAAGCATTAAAGGAAATTGGAGTGACTTGGACAAAAGTTGAGAGAATATAGGGCAGTTACAAATATTTAAAGAGTTGTTCAACCAATTTATGAGTAGTTGAGAGCATATATGGGAAGATTAAAGAGTTTTAATGATAGAAAAATTCAAAGGAAGGCTTCTTCAACACTCTAACACCTTTTTGGATCAGTTTAAAGGGCTAAAAAACAAGGATTATTGTTTTGGATGACCAAAAGAGATTGACTCAGCAAATAGAGTGAAGAATTATCCTTCCTTTCTCCACACATGTTCTTATTTTCTATCAAGTTGTTTCATAGCTATGAGGCTCATCTTTTAATTCTATAAATGCATTGTAATCAAGAAATCAAGGGGGGATTAGAAAGACTTGTTTTGGCTTGAGGAAATATGATAATTTCTAGTTACATTTCAAGCAATGTATTTTCAAAATTTTTAGAGTAAATTTGAATTCAAGCAAGATTTTCCTTTCATACATGTTTGCCTTATATTAGTTTCTTTTCATGTAACTTTCTTTTTATGCAAGTTTGCTCCAGAATAGGTTTGATTTTTGCAAGTGTGATTGTAGAATAGACTGTCAAGCAAGTTTTCTCCATTTTCTTTTGCATACAGCCATGGACACCACCTTGGATTGATAAGTTAAATGATGAGAAAAGTAAGAGATTTTTAGTTGCAGCAGTCAAATATTTCATCATATCTTGAAGATTATGATATGAGTTCTTAATATTTTTAGACAAATATTCAAAAATAAGAAAGAGAAAAAACCCATTAAATTTTATGAAAACCCAGTTCGTGGTTCGAGAGAAAAATTAACAAGAGTCCCATGCTCTGGAACTTTACTTCCATGCTCCAGAATTTCTATAATTTGTTCATTCGTTTGTTTCCATGCTCCAAAATTTTTAGAACTAAGTATGATAGAGGTTGAGCAGTTAAGGGATAATAGTTGCAAGCATTAAAGAAAATTGGAGTGACTTGGACAAAAGTTGAGAGAATATAGGGGTAGTTGCAAATATCTATGGAGTTGTTCAACCAATTTATGAGTAGTTGAGAGCATATAAGAGAATATTTAAGATTTTTAATGATAGAAGAGGTCAAAGGAAGGCTTCTTCAACACTCTAACACCTTTTTGGAGCAGTTTAAAGGGCTGAAAAACAAGGATTATTGTTTTGGATGACCAAAAAAGATTGACTCAACAAAATGAAGTGAAGACTTATCCTTTCTTTCTCCACACATGTTCCTATTTTCTAGCAAGTTGTTGCATAACTATGAGGCTCATCTTTTAATTCTATAAATACATTGTAATCAAGGAATCAAGGGGGGATTAGAAAGATTTGTTTTGGCCTGAGGAAATAAGATAGTTTCTAGTTTCATTTCAAGCAATGTATTTCCATTATTTTTAGAGTAAATTTGAATTCAAGCAAGATTTTCATTTCAACAAAGTGTGAAGTAGTTTATCATTTTCAATTCATGAAAGTGTACCTTATATTAGTTTCCTTTCATGCAACTTTCTTTTTATGCGAGTGTGCTTCAGAATAGGTTTTATTTCTGCAAGTTTGATTATAGAATAGACTGTCAAGCAAGTTTTCTCCATTTTCTTTTGCATACAACCATGGACACTACCTTGGATTGATAAGTTAAATGATGAGGATTGCAACGAACCCATCACCCCACTCCATAGTAAAATCTGATTTAATTTTGAAAATTTAAAAATGGTGATTTTTCTTAATATTTTAAATTCAAAATTTCAATAATAGTGGAAGTGGGCAGATTATGTTTCAATTAAAGGTTTGGCAGGATTTTGATTTTTTTTAAAAATCCTTAAGTTTAAAACTTTGGAAACAAAAATTTGTTGGTTTTATTTAATTTTATTTAGTGGTGGTTAGAACAGTACATGTGCTAAGCACAATGAGTATGTGCATTAATGCAATGTAACTAGGGTTGTCTAGGGACCTCACCCCACCACTATTAATGTTCTCTTTTTTTATTTAATTTTTCAAAGATTTTCAGTAAAATATTTTAATTGCAAGATTTAATTTTATTTTTTATGTATTTTAAAAAAAATAGTTTTCACCTCTATAGACCTGTACTATCATACGATGAGTTGTTGGGGGCAATTTTTTTTGCCTTTTTTCAACTTGGCCAAAATAAGTCAAATTTTATGTCATTTTTCATCTTTCAACCATCCTGAATCCAATGTTGATGTCCATTTTGTCTCAAGAGGTCATCTGCAAAATTTCCTCTACAAAACTCTTATATAAAAACTCAATCTAATAAAACCCTTTTGACCCAAAAGCCCAAATTTGCATAATAACACTTGCAACATGTGTTCCATATCTTGCAATACCTTAGATCTAACATGCATGTCCATGGATTCAAATTTGCACAAATATACTCAAACAAGGGTTATAACCTGGTGGAGCTTTTAATTTTTTCCCCTTGTAGGTTTATTTTGTCCTCGACTCTAGTTGGTTGGGTTTTGGGTTCTACAAACAAGTATGGGTCATGGGTTTTCTTTTCGAGCGTTGACTTGTTATTCATGGTGGTCAGTCGCTTAAGTGATGTTTTATCCCTTTTTGGTCGTGACTTTACTGGCTCCTTTTACTCATCCTTTTGGTCTTTTGCGTCATGACCGTATTATATTTCCATAGAGTCAGGTTGATGAATTGTTTTAGATTAACCTCTAAATAATATTTTTGACCTTGAGGGTCATTTCCCCATCTACCTAGTTGGTCCCCTTCTTTATAAATAACCTTTTCGCATGTGCAGATTGCATGACCATCGGATGGAGTGATTTTCATCTAGACCGTTCCTCTCAAACCTCACAAGGTTTCTGCTAATGTCATAAAAATGGTGCAAGGCATGCGAGATGCTGCCACCTATCAAATTTGATGGTGGGGACCAGTTTTGCTCACTAGACGATGATGGGTGTTGATGCTGACAGTTGTCTCTTTACCGACGCATCTTGGTCATCCCTCGCTAACCTCGCGTAATTAAAACTTCAGTTTCAATAATGTTGTGAGGTGTGTGATTTGTTGTCGTGTGGATGTCGATGTTTTACTCTAGATGACCAAGGTGGGGCCTGTTCCATGCTGATGTGGTGCCCGGTAGGTGAATTTTCTGCCCGTTTGATGACTGGAGAATGGACGTGGCATTTTCAAATTGTTTTGACTTAATCTGAGCCATTCTCTTGGCCAACATTGCTTTTGATCAACGGTTCATATTTGAAATAAACTGGTGTTGTACCATAGCCATTTTATCTCATGTGAGTGAATAGTAATGGTCGAGTTTGACTCTGCTCCCATAATTAAATGCCAAAAGATCAACAAATTGTTATTTTCGTGTTGTATCTTTACACTGAGGAAGAATTGTCTGGTATAGAGTGAAGCAAGCCGTTGCTACGATTTTCCAATCTCATTACCCTTGATGTTTAGGAAATGAAACCGTAAGTAGCACGTATGCCATTTCTTGTAATATTAGAAGATTTTATGGTTGCTTGCTGAACAATTAGTGATTGTTTCCCATTCCGTTCTTGAAGAATTGTTTGAATAGATTTGCTTTTAGAGCTTGTCTAGATAATTGTTGGGGATTCTAGAATCATGAGGTATTTTTCTGTTTAAGGCTAAAGGGAGAAAATTGTAATTGCTTGCCATCTGAAAATAAGAAAACCCTAGCTCGAGTTATCATCTATCCAATATAAATGGCACCTAAGGCTTGAAGTTTTGGTTCTGAAACCACTACCAGGTCTTTCTCCCAAGATATTATTGATTTGTTGAAGCCCTCTACTAACAAGAAGCAAGAGGGAAATGTTTTTTTCTATGGGCCCCTACTCTTGGAGGGGCTAACTGACAAGCAGTGTGCAATTCGAGATGTCGAGTTACCATATACTGGGTGGCAATTGTTCTCCAATTGATTTGGCAACAAGAATTTTTCTGTCCCTTTGTGTAACCCATGGAGATTAGAATTGGGTAAGTTGGTGGTGCCTAATGTCTACTTGGATGTATATATTTTAAAGGATTTTGTTGCAAGATATGACCCTGTGACCCGAGTTGTCAGAACTCATGCTGGTGTGCAGATGATTAAGATAACCAGAGAAGAAATCACATAGATTTTCAAGTTACACAAATGGAGTCAATATATGGTTCCTGTCAACCTTTAGGTTTTCAAATAAGATTATAGAAATACTAAGGGTTGTTTCAAAACATCCCTTTTGAGACCTCATTTGGCTGTCTCGGGAAGAGGAAAAAATCAAAAGAAGGTAGTGATCAACAGGAATGAGCCTGAACCTTTTCCTGTGGACTATTTCTCTAGTTATTTCAAGAAGACTATTTGTGCTTTATGTCAAGTTCTTGGAGTCAGTTTAAAGACAACCTTGCCTACTGATATTATGTATATGGCAGTAAATCTCCAACACCCAGGTTTCAACGTAGTGTATGATTCTTCCACTTACCTAGCGGAGAAAATGCACACAGGTTTGGTGGCTCTAAAGGAGGGAAGGAATTGGATTGGATTTAGGTGGTTTTCCCTATTAATCCACATGTTTCTATATAGGGGTCAGGTTGTGTTTGAAAAAGATATGGAATTAAAGAAGAAGGAAGTTAGTATTGAAATGCCTGTCCAATATTGGACTAGGATTCTTGACATGCATGATCATAATTTTGATTATGTAACTTTCCATAATGTATTTGGATCTAAATTAAGGAAGTCTTTGGTTCTTGATCCCCCAAGGATTCCAAAGGAAATTCATGATTTCTTGAGGCCAATGGAGAGGAGACCTGAATTGAACTTAATGCACAATTGGGGAGACATTATCCCCTATCATAACACAATAGTTTTTAGGGTTTTCGACACCAATGTCAATCCAAGGGTTCTACCAAGGGAGGTACCCCTTAGAATTGGATTTCTGGAAATCATGAGGCAGTTAGGAGGCGCTCAAGAACTACACTTGCCAGTTGAATAGAAGAAAGGTTCTTTCTTCCTTGAATATACAACATTTTTTGATTTTTTTATGGCAAAGGGAGGATGGAAAGAGTTACACATATTACTTGGGCCTTGTAGGCTAAGCACTGTGCACCCTAGGAATCATGATCCTGAGGGTTTTATCTCTCAAATGAAGGCAAAGCATTGGACAAGAACCTTTGTCCATAATTTCTACTTTCCTGAGGACATCATCAGGAATATTTTTGATTTGGAATTACAAGAGGAGAGAAAGGAAATGTACATTGCCTACTCTAAAATGGTAAAAATTAAGCAGGAGATAATACCTGGTTTCAATCCCATACCTGATGCCAAAGATGAAATAAGCAAGGCGATGTATGCCATTGATAATTTTGAGAGTTTGGTTGGGGTTTTGAAAGATGAAAGGGTTGTGGAAGAAAGGAGAAAATCACAAACTATCGAGGAGTACCTTGAAGTAAGATTGGAGGAGAGACCTACTTATCAGCCCCAAAAGAAGATAAAGGTTTTTTCTAGAAGAAGGGGAAGTAGGGCTGAAGATGTTGCTAAAAATATTGTACCATCTTCTTCAGGGCAGTCAGTGCCAAATATTGTTGATTTGGATTCTCCTCTGAGGTTTTCAGAGAAGGCCTTCCCACCATCACCAAAGAGGCATAAGGTTGAAAGAGTAAGGATGGTTGATTGTGATGGTGATGAGGATGATGACATTATTGTGACTCTAGATAAATGCATCAGGAGATGCCATCAGACCCAGTTGACACTACAACAAGTTCAGGGGCAGTTACTTTGAGGTTAGGAAAAGATGAAATCAAAGGTGTAAAAAGTAATGATGATTTGATGATAGAAGCCTACAAAGAGCTCATGATGGATGACTCTTTTATTCAAACCAACACTTTTAAAGACTTTGTATGGAGGGCGCATCTCTCACTATATTTTGAGAAGGTGGCACATGAGAGAAGTCTGCATCCAGAGCTCCTAGAGAAGGTAATTCAATCTAAGGTCAGAGAACAAATGAGAGAAAAATTCAAAGAAATAACACCAGAAGAGGGTCGAGCATTGGTACAAAAAAGTGGAGTATTGCTACTTCCTGAATGGGATATCACTGATTTTGTGGTGTTCAACACAATAAGAAGGTCCAATAGGCCATTTCTTGCAATTGATGAGGAGGCTACATTAGCACTCAAAGGATCAACCTTTAGTGAGGAATGGGATGCTTTGGCAATCTGGTCTCTATCCACTAGGTCTAAAAAACCAATTTTTGCAGAACCATCTAACTTCAGTGGTCACTTGGTTGTGAGGAGAGTTGCTAACACCCCAACATTGGAAGCTACTGATATGGTCGTGAATGTTGCCAAATTCACTAGAGAAACTGTTGAATATTTGACCAAGGATCGGGATACTCTGAGAGGCCAATATAATGAAATTATTATTGAATATAATAAGAGTCAACAAAAGGTAGTAGAGTTAGAAACTGAATTGGATTTATTGAAGCAACAAATGGATACCATGAGGTCTCAAAAGAAAGCCAGTTCTAGCCACACTATTTCCGACCCACCAGTAGAGTAGTCTCAACCTTCTGCACAAGCACGGTCTTTGGCTATTGTTCCATATAATATTGGACAAGTGCCTATTGCAATTGAGAGGGCTACTATCTCTAGAGGGGAACTCTCTAGGGAGAAATTGATTCATCAGGTTGAAGAGTATAAGGAGATGGTAAAGCAAATCCAGGATGCAGTAGGGAGAAACAATTCAGTAATAGTGGACACTGTTTATAAACATTTAAACAAAAGGGTCTAGAGTAAGCTAAATAGTGTTCATGCAAATTATGTCCTAATGTTGCAAGCACTAAAAACGTTTCCAAGGGATAAAGAATTGGCCATCCCATTGCTGAACAAATGGAGCCCTAGAATGGAGAAGTTGAAATTCATGGCAGTAGAGGCAAAACAACATGGGGATAAATATCCTATTGTTATAGCAATATATCAATTGGTCAAATGAATTGTTGAGCAAAAGTTTAAGGGATTTTCTGCCCCTATGGAGTCCAAGATTAAGTTTAAAGGATGTATATGATAGAAAGGACTTGACCCCATTGCCACATATTTTGCACAGTTAGGATGAAATCAAACCCCTAAAGGTTTGGAAGGATCAGATGAACAATATAATGATGGCTCAGACACATGAGAGATGCAAAAATGCTGACATCCGCATGCTAGAGAATACATTGGAAAAGTTGTCTTTTGTCATTAGTTTCTTAGAAAACTTTGATAAAAAGGCCACATCGATAATGGTGAAGTATGCACCCTATCAAAACAAGGTTGATCAGGTTGTGGCTTTCAGGTGGCCCTCCGAGAAGGATTTTGAATTATGGGAAAAGGTGTTCACTGATAAACTTGAATTATGAATGTTATAGTTGAGAATTGCAACTTGGTCATGTATAATACAGGTATGGCCTTAGATATTATATTTTAAAATTGCATTCTCCTTTTGACTTCAAGTACAGGGTGTTGAGGTGGAATAAGTACTATAACGGTTAAGCATGCCTTTGATATAAAGTGAGTGTCCTTTGGAGTGATGTTTTCTTTCCTCCATATCAACTAATGATGATTCTTGTCTTATGCTCTCCACTCGCATAATAGAATTGTAATTGAATTAGGAATTAGCGGTCCAATTACAAATGGACATGTGTACTCTCTAGCCTAAATCTTGTTGGCTCCCTTGTTTTATAAAAGGGAATTCTGGGCCGAGAGATTGTTCTGTTGAAATATCCAAAATATGAGAAATAAGAGTCTAGTGATACAGAGAGTATGAATTGTAAGTCCAAGTTTTAAAGTTTTGAGTCAGATTTGAGAACTTAGTTAATCATGGGGTTCTTGAGCATGTTTGTATCAAGCTCATAAATATTTAGAGTTTATTTTCTCTGCTATTCTGTTATTTTGCATGGATTATTAATGAAATATTGATCCAAGATGATTTTCATTGATCTTCATTTGTTCTTTACTATGAATTATGTTTAACTATAGCTCTAGTTCAAAGGATTGGTTAAATGCTTTAGTTAACCAAAAAGTTCATGCAATATAACAAATAGGATTCATAAAGAAGTAATAAACTCAAGTATAGATGTATGGATTGTAATGCAATTCATAATAGATCATAAGTGTTCAAGATGAAATTTACCCTATAGTTTAGTTTTCTCTTTTGACTCCATGCATTGGGATATGGCACTGGAATTCTGATCATGTTTTATTCTTGCATGTTTTGTGTTATGGCCTCAAGATATTTTATTCAAACATTTCCTATCAATTTACTTTAAGTTGAGTTTGCGATTCTCTGTTAATTGGACTCAAGCCTTTTCAAGGAATAGCCAATTCTTGAAGGATTTCATCCTTTAACAATAATTGGGGAATCTATATGTTGCTTACCTATGTGCAAATGAATCATTTAAATGATGTATGTTAAGAGCACATGTTAGGGAATACCCTCTTGGATTTTACAGAGTTTGAAGTGTAGGATAATTAGCCTTATTGCTATTCTCGTTAAGTTGGCCATAATTTTCTTAGACTTTTATTATTGAATGTGGAAAGTTCATAGGAGCTTCTAGGAAATACGTGTGGGTTGCAGTAAAAAATGCCAACATAACCAAAAACATGGAAGCTCACACCCCCCATCAACCATTAAAACTCTAATACCACTTGTTAGGAAATAATGCATCATAACCCAAAATCTTAATCCATTTCCTACATAGCCCCATGAGAGATAAACATGCAGTAACCATAATGCAAATATCAAATAGACAAGCCACAAGATAATACAAGATATATCCCAAGAAAAACATCAAGAGGGAAAAACCCAACCTCCAAAAGCATCGATACTCCATCTATTATTTAGGAATAAAGTAATACAAGAGTTACAATGAATACCTCTGAAGCATCAAGCCTCTCCAATGCATGCTCATATACCCAAACATGAATGCACACATCCCATGCTATGCTTCATATATGCATTCCTCAGAAAGACTGAATAATGACAACCCATTCACCCAACCAAGATTAACCACTAAACATGTGCTTAATTTTATAGATACAAGCTCACACAAATACAATCAAGTAGTAAGATAAAACCATGGACATCCTTTAATAACTCAAAAAAAATCTTATGTATGGAGGCAGATTTCTCTATGATTTTCATCATTATTTTTTCATTCATCCTCTTCTCCACATCTTTCTCAGCTTCTTCCTTTAGACCAGAAATATAATACTTGAATGAATTAATGAGCAATTTAAAATTTTCCATACTAGATAGAATAGGATTAACATTGGAGCCTGGTATGACCTCTTGAAATGCCTTGACTACTTCATTTATTAACTCTCTTCTCTTCTGGTGGGTTTCTATGATCTTGTTCCTTGTAGATGTATGGAACATGTCACCTAACCGAAGCTTGTGAATAGGAAATATCCTATCCAGTCAACACTTCCTTGTTGTATCGACAACTACAACAACTATGAAGACACAACTAGTTGAAAGCTAGGCTGAACTTTCAATAAGTTTTTCAAAGAATATTTGGAAGAGCCAAAAGATTCACCAAGAACCTTTGTATCCTCCAAAACCTTATTCTTTTCCTTTACAGTCTTTTCATAGTCAATTGTTTCAACCTTATTTGCATCTCCAGATGCATCCTTGTCCTTATCATCGTCTTCTTCATGCTCTTTTTCCTTCTCTTCACCATATTTATCTATTCTGACTTCCTCTACAATGTTTTCAATGTTTTTTAGAGGACTGACTTCTTCTTCAGTAGGAGGAGGAGTAACATTTTACTGTATTGAAGAAGGATTAGTAGTTTCCTTTGCAATATCTTCTTTGATCATTACATTCTTATCATCTTCTTTGGTCATGTACTCCCCTTCTGGAGGAGTGTTATATTACAACTTCTTCATTGACATCATGCTTATGTTGACATCATCTGCACATACTTCTTCCTCTACATTTTGTTCTAGAGCATTGATGTCAACATTCACATCTTCTTCAACCATTAGAGTTAGTCCCAACTTCTACACAATTTCTTCTACTTTATCATTGATCTCTTTTTTGACTCTCTCTAGATCATTTGGTATTTTCCCATAGGGACTCTAATTATTTGTTTGATTATCATCTCCTTACCATATATAGTATCCAATGTGGTTGTCATCTTTGGAGAGTGGAGAACCAACTCTTTCCAAGGATTCATATTTTAGCCTTTCATGCCCTTGTATTGCCTCTTGTATTATTTTCATCAAAATATTCCATACCTCATCATCAACAATATCCTTCTTGATATTTTGCATCTCAACTTCAAGCACGAAAATGTATTATTATGGCCTCAATGATGGTGGCCTTATCCACCTCATCTGAATCTTTGTACAAGGAAGCTATCTCTTTCAACATTTAATTTTGCAAAATACTATTAAATAGTGCCTCAAGTTTCATTAGGGAGTGATGCCTTACCAGATCATATTGTTTTTGCTTTTTTATTTTCACCAGAGACTTTTTCTGACTTGTCTCCTTTTCTTTCTTCCTTCTACATTTCTCTGATATGGATTATGAGTACCTCCTTTTCATTTTCAATCCCATCTTCACTCTCAATATCAATTATATCAAGTCTCTTTCTTTTTATATTGACTTCACCTTATGAAGCCTCTTTTCTTCCTCTCAGGACCAACTATGGTCCTTCTTCCATTTCTTCTTCCTCAGCTACATTTATCCCAATATCTTTCTCTCTTGTATATTTTTTTCATTCTTCTCTTTGTAGGGAAACATGAGGTGCAGTAGTGGTGGTTATCTTCTTCTCTACCCTTGTGGCATGCACAATTGGAGGGGATTTATGCCTTCTTAGAGGATTGATGGTAGTTTTTCTCTTCTCTCCAGTAGCAAGTAAAGCCCCAAAGGACTTTTATAGAAAGGGAGGTGTAGTAGCAGTTATACCTAATCTTCTTGAACTCCTGGAAGCTTCTCCAATACCCATATCTACTTTGGATCTCTCTCTCTAGCACACCATACTTTCACTTTTGAAATGCCATGTTCTTGTGCATATATTTCAACCATAGCATCAAGATTTTTCTTGATCTGTGGCTCCTTTTGTTTCATATGGACTTCCATGGATTTTTCTTCAAAAGTCCCATACCTAGGATTTATCTCATCTTTCAAAATCTTTAATAGAATATCTGCATATTTATTAAGATTAGCCTCTGTTACCTCATAACCTAATTCAGTAACCCAAACTGATATTGGTTCCACTACCTCCATAATAAAATAATTTGTGAAAACTAGGAATGTAATATCATTTTTTTACTTTTCCATAATTGACCTAGGAATCCTCTCTCTCTCATGCATTATTCTTTGAAATACTACAAAGAAAGCAATAAGGGCATCATCCTATGCATTGTTTTCTCCAAGGCTCCTCATGTAATCTACAATTTGATGTGCAACGCGCCTTCCACTTACCTAGTTAACCTTTCCAATTATAGGAACCTCCTTCAAAAATTAGAAGAGTAAGAACATTACCAAAGTTCCATACTTAAACACATATTTCTTCTTTTTGATATCCTTTAGATTTTCCATCAACTATTTCCTAAGTAACTCACACAAGTCATAGTTTGCAACATTCTCTACCATATCATGTGCCACATTGGCTACGGTGGAAAAAACAATTTTGTCTCAATATGTGAAGTAAATATTGTAACCAATGACTATGGAAACATAGCTAACAATAGGGTTTTTGATAGGATTTATAGTAAGGGATCTTTGATCAAATTTAGCCCCTATTTTCTCCATCACATCTTTTTTTTAATAGAATTTAAAATGGGGATGGGTCTGGTTGAGCATAAACCGATGATTTCTCTTATCACCTCCTTAGTGATCATGTGCAACATATCAGTCTAGATAAACTGATCATGAATTCTACTCAAGGTTGGATTCTAATCCACTTGTCATCATAGAAAAAATTACGGAACCACTGTCATACATCTAGTTTCTTCTCGGCTAGGTTTTTGTATTTTGGCTTTAGGGTAAATTCCTCACTAGTTAATTCATTTTCCCATACATCCCTTTACTTTCCAAGAGAATTCTCATCCATGTTTCCATGAATGTATGCCCTAATATCCTTAGTTGGTAAGACCCCATACGAAATGTGCGATAAAGTGCCTAATGGGTCATCTTCTATGGCTTTTGTAGGGTATGTTTTGAATTTATTTTGGTGTTTCTCTGTAACCTCTATAACCTTAGGTGTATCCATAACAATGTAGATTCAAACTAACTTCAAACACAAATTTATGAAAGCTAGGGCATGCAAGATTTGCAAAATACCTTTTTAATTCTTTCGTCAAACTAGGATTTCAATGCCTTGAATCTCAAATCACATTAAACTCTCCAATTTCTCTTTTCACTGCTCTGCACCTCTTTGAATGCCTTTGGAAAAATGATTTTTCCTTAGAAAATTTTCTTATAACCCTTTGATCTACCAAAATTCTACAATAAATGCTTCTATTCATAAATTTAGAAACCCTAAAACTATATGCACAATCAGCTTCTAAAGCTCCACAATTTTCGACAATACCATATTTTCTTCTGCAATCTTCATCAATAGATCAAATATGTTGGTCTTCATCTCATATATATCTTTGTGTTGTAGCCTCAACACCTCTTTTCTAGTGGGGGATAAAAAATATCCATTAAAGATCCCCCTAAGACATAGCTCTTGGCTTAGTTTATGGAAGAAACATCTACACTGGAGGATGATATAGATTCTCCTTTGTCATCTGTCTCTTCCTTTTTCCTCCAAATCTTTTCCATTTCCTTCTTTAATTCAATCAGATCAACCTTTTTGATTGGTTCATTCCTCTTTAGTGGATTATCCTTTCTTATGTTTCCACTTCTCCAAAATTTAGCAATATGTCCAAGTCTATTGCAATTGTGACATAAAACATTCTTTTGAACACTATTCCTTATGTTCATTCTAGATCTACATTGATTAGATTTGTGTCCAAATCCATATCATGTATAATAGTAACCATTGAAAGGTTGAACCATTCTTTCATTGTGAATGCATTCATCATTTGAATTTTGTATTCATTTGCTCTATTTCCAAATGTTTTTCATGTAAAACATTGATCAGTAAAGGATGAAACATTTTGATTCACTTTGCTTCTACATTCTATTGCTCTATGTCCAAATTTATTGCAAGTATAACAAAAAACATTGAAATATGGGTACCTTTGAGCATTTGGTTGTCTTATCAGAGGTCTCTTGGCTTCATTTATTTGATTCTAGATCTTTCCATTGTTCTTCTTGTCTTCATTCTTCTTGTCTTCATTCTTCTTTGGTTCATTGATCTTCTTTTCTGCATCACATATTTGATCTATTTTTTGAGCTTTCACATTTTTCAAATCCAAAGCCATATTTGTTTTTGGATGCTTTATGACCTACAATAAACTAATCAAGGATTTTAGAGCTCACCTTGAATTTGTCTTCATGATTTATTGTTTTCTCCATATCAGATCTCAAATTTACCACTTCTTGTTCAAGCCTTATGCACTCATCAGATTTTGTTTTCACCATTTCATTCACACATTCTTCAACTCTTTTCTTTTCTTCAACTTGCACTTTCAGTTTGGTGATGTTTTCATTTGCTTGTTTCAACTGTTCACTGAGTTCCTTATGCCTTTCTCTAAACTTCTTGATTTTATCTCTCAATTTTTTGATGCATTCATTTTCTTCTTTAACATTTCCCTTCAAATCTTCTTTTTTACCTTCAATCTTGTCAAGATCTTCAAGAGAAAATTTGAGTTCTCCATATTTGTCAAGCATGCATTCTTCTTCTATAAAATCAAAAGTAGGAATATCTTATGGAGGAATAGGAAAATTTATATCAACCATGTGTTCAATCTCCAAGACCTTCCCAAAGCATTTAAGCTCCTTCCAAGGAACCAAGATCTGATACCAATTATTGAACACCCATAATATTGAGAGGGGGATGAATTAGTATTCTCTTAAACCATTCAAACATTAAACATCCAATCATTAATGCATATTCAACTATAGTAAGGAAAAAAAGAATGAAACATCCACAATATCACATAGCATATGAACACCATAAATTTTACGTGGAAAACTTAAAATGGGAAAAAACACAACGAGGGTTATCTCACAATATATTATAACTGGTTATAGTATATTACAAAAATTCTCATTGTAGGTAGAATCACCGTCCAATTAGACTCACTATCCATAAAGAAAAAGATAGAATATATAAGGTGTCTCATAACCTATTTTGAACTATTACAATTGCATCTAAAATATGCAAGAATATAGTTCCAATGAAGCATAATAACAATCTTCACACTAATTCTAATTCAACTCTCTACAATGCTCTTCATTCACACAACTTAGATCCTCTACAACACAATTCACATTGCTCTGCTCAAATTCACATCACACACAATACATGTCGCATCTATATCATCATATACCTCAAAAAAATTTAGCGTATATATCCATATCTAGTAGAACATCAATTAGGTCGGCCTAATTAGATGTAATACCCAAAATATATCTTGTCGGCTCCAAAAAATTTCATCCATATTATGTGCCACAGTTCAAAATTCAAAACTCCTTAAGATGGGTTGACATGGACCTAAATTAGATCCCACATAAACTAGCAATACATATTTACCCTTCACATACCTTCAAACATATTAGTTCGGCTTCACATAAGACCTAAATACAAAAATCTTCATTTGTGTATCCACATCTCAACACATGGACCCCAAATTTTGATACCATCTGGAATTCAAACTCAACAAACATTTGGAAACTTATATTCAACACCACAAGGACAAAAACTCATTTGCAAAGATGTGCAAAATCTCCCACACAAATACTCTATATAGAAAAATCACTAATATGCCAAACTAAACTCTGTTATTCATATCTCTCAATCAACTTCACGAAACAAGATGAAATCTTGGATTTAGCTATATATAACATTCACAAAATTAATGTTAGAATTTTGAAGTGTTATTTTCATTTGTAGAGTGGCGTGGACCCAAAAATTGATGCATTGTAACTCTAAATTGGTATATTTGACATGTTTAGTCAAATTTCTATGCAACTAAACTTTCCGGACCAAATCAACTTGCCAAAATATCTTCCTAAACACCTCTAAAACTTGTTATATTTACCCAGAGTGATCCGCAACAATGTTGACATCAATGACAACACAAAATCTTATCATATATAATCCATACTCACAGTGCCAAGCAAAATAATTAATGAAAAACTTCCTCAAACTTCCAAAAAATGTATTCATGGAGACTCAATAAGTGTATTGTAGTGTTTCCACTGTTAAATAATAAATTGAGTGCAGATACTTTTGGAGGCTGGGTTTTTTCCTCTCGAGGGTTTTACCAAGGTATATCTTATGTTATCCTATGAAATGTATTTTATCTTTGTATATGGTTATTATATAATATTGTATGCATGTTTCTATCATGGGATATGTAGGAAATAGTTTGATCAACATGTATTATTTTCTTAACAATAGTAAAAAGATTATTGATATTTTACATATTATAATACTTGCAATAAATTTGTGGTTTAGGGGCACCCTAGGTCTTCATGCCTCCAATTGGCCGAAGTTAGAATTTTGTTTTATTTTATGATGTTTGCATGTAATAAGGTCTGAGAAGACCATTTTATGCTTGTTTAGGTCTAGTTTGAGTGGTTAAGGGTGAATTAGAGTCTAGTTGCAAAATATTTTTAGGTTGCACAAATGTTGTCAAAGCAACTTTGCATTTCGTTGTCAAATGGGAAGTTGAACAGTTGGAAGTTGAAATATGGTTAGGAACCATTGGTATTTTTTTGGAAAATGTTCAAAATGTCTTGTATGGTCAAAGAGGAGTGGGTTGTTGAAGTTTTGAAAAGAAAGCAATAAAGGAACATTGTTCTTCTGAAAATCGGAACGTGTTCTTTCATGTTCTCATGAATATTATAGTTTGTACAGACCATTAATGAATCTAAAACCTATTGGATATTGTTGGAACTTGAATCCTCTAAATTTTGGTTTTCGTTTCATCGATTTTCATTAAGTTTTTTAGAAGTTACAAGCATTTTTCTAAAAATGGTCCAAAACCCTAGGTAGGGTTCCTAGTGGACTTGTAAAATGCATTTCTTGTCATTCCCAATGTAGAGATTCCTAAAAATTGGTGGAATGACTTATCATTGTATATATTTTCATTCCTCAAAATTTTAGGTTCTAGGGTTTTGATTGACACATGTTTTGATGATGCCCTAGGTCTAATATCTATATGTACCAGGCTGATTAGAGATTGGAAATCAAGTTTGATTGCATAGAACATTGTGATGATACCTTGGTGAAAAGGAGGGAGTTGGGACATGTTGAGAGGGGTCTAATAGACCTTGAAACAAGGTTTGGTGGTCAATTGAGAAGTTTTGATGAGTTATTTTATGACTGTCCTAATAAGGATTGTAATATGACAATGTTAACCTAGACTGTGATTACAACAAGCAAGAGTCTTTTTTTGAATGTAAGTATTGAAACCTCTTTGAAAGAATGTTGTAATGTTTCTCAAACTAGTGAATGAGTGTGTGGATTCATTTTTTGAGTTTGGCCAAATTACCAAAGAATTCTCATACTGAGTGTCTTATCCAAGCCCCTACAATACCCAAGTCAATGTGTATTGAATCAAGTCATACAATAGTCATAATGGAAAATTGAAGGTGTACCAATGAGTATCTAAGAGAAATTGTTGAAGAGACCTCTAGGAGTTGAGTTTGTTGTTAGTGTCTAACCCTTTTCTTTGCATCAATTTGATTCATGTATCTGAGTTTAATAATTGTAGATTGCACATGACATTTGAAAAGCCTCATTGTAGTTTGGTAAGAGTAAATTGGTGATTGTTAAAGGATCTCCAATTGGGACTTTTTTTAGGCTTAATTCCTCCACATTTTATAATTTTACAAATGTAACTAGAAAATTTGAAAATGCATATATAATATGACACCAATATTTTTTTTATTAAATATAGTTTATCAAAACCCAAAAAGCTTATACATCAGTTATAATCATGGCATAACAATCTTTATGAATAAGACTATCTAGATTGTGATTGCCATGCAAGGCCAAAAAACATGAGATATACTAATAATTTCTTATATTTCTACCTTACTATATTAACATGAGCACTTTATGAGGAAGCATTACAGTAATTCCTACTCTCACTACAATTATCCATTTCAAAATATCCTAATTGTGGCTCTAATGGAACCCTTGAATTTTGGTTCCATTTTTATAACTTTGCAAAATTTGGTCATTTTTTATGTGCCTAAACTTAGGGTTTTGCTCATGGCTCTTGCCATTGGAGTTTTATTGCTCTATTTTAAAACCCTAAGTCTTTGGTTAGGTTGATGTTATGTTCTATCGTTGAGCTTCTGCTACCCTTTCCTGGTCATCTTAAAACATCTTGAGTCATTAGCACTCGTGGGATGACTGGCCCCTCATGCATAGGTCTGACATTTATATTGTGTAAGGTTTATCAAAAAACCTTATTTGGCCTTTATATATTTTGAAAATATTATGTTCTAAGTCCTAGAGGCCTTTTATACGTCATCCTAGGAAGGTCCCCATCTTAAAACAAACTTGCAGGCATGTGCTAAATTTTCTTTACTTAAGTCCTGTATCACTCATCGTTGATAGCTTTTAAGTTGATGTTCCCAATGAAAGATGAGCAATGCTCGGTGTTTCTTTGATTTTATGCATTATAGATTTGTTTTAAATGTCAAAAGTTATATTAGTGATATGCAATGGACTATGTTATTGCGGGTATAGCTGATTGCTCATGTATTTGGTAATAAGGATTAGCGATGCGCGATGGCTTTTGGTGCCCTTTGTATTTTCTCATATCGCTCACCGTGGATTAGTTTTAAGATTGATGTTTCAAATTGGCGATGAGCGATGGGGTCATTTGTTTAAAATTTCTTTTGCTAATCTGAAATGCTCTTATGAGAGATGTATCTTATGCCATTGATTTTTCACGTAAGTGCACATGTCTTGATCCTGATCCATTGCCATTTCTCTCATTGTTGATGTGATTTGGAGAATGAAGCATGAATTCGCAATGTGTGATGGAAAGGGAATGTGTTCAAGGATGAGTCTTAGATGTGAAGGCTGAGATCTTATCGCATGAACACTCACATCACTATTAAAACTTGCATAAGGTAAAGTGAATCCATGATGCGCGATGTGCGGTGAAGATCTCCAAAAACGGCTATGATCCAACGGTCTATTTTTTATCATGCCAGTGCCCTCATCGCTAATTGAGCCCTGAGGGTGTGGGGCAAATCCACGATGCACGATGGGATGTTCTAGGGAATATTCTCTCCAAGTTTTGGCTCTATGTGCTTCATCAATATAGATGAAGAGGCACAAATCAAGGTTGATGATACATATTAACTATCAGATTATGGGTGACTAATGAAGATTAAGGGAGGAAGTGGCAGATTTTTGGCCATTTTCACCACTTTTTAGAAAAAATTTATAAAAGGCCAGAAACGGTGTTCAAGGTTTCCATTGATGAAGTTTTAAATCCTCAAAGATCGATGTTCCAAATTCAAAGATGAGCTACTTAGTTATCAACTCACTCATGCGACAATCTCTTCAATCATTAATTGTTGCATGCTCCAAATTGTCTATTTAATACAAAGTTCTTGTCATTTGATCTCACCGGTTCTAGTCTACAGAGAATGTGAAGTGTAGGTTATCAAGGGAGTGTGTGGGTGTCGAGTTTTCAATTACGAAGGATATTGATGTTTTATCTCGAGTGAGTTGGTCTTTTGTGTGGGCTCTATTTTATCTCATGCTTGAGTGCATCTAGGAGTTTTATATTTTTGGGGATTGTTGAAATTTTTGAAATCTATGGGTGTGCTTTCCTAAAATTTTAATTTAGGACTTAAGTTTGATTGTCTTCCCTCAATTTAGATTTGGTATAGCTTCTACCCCATGTTTTGCAAAATGGGTAAGTCAGGTGAGTCAATTCAGCCAACTAGGAGGTCTAGATGGCTTAGTGTGTTTGAATGTCATGAGGATATGTCTGTGGATGAGCAAGAAGTCCCTATGAATTCTATGGCTTTAAAGGGTAAAAACAAGGCCCATCGTCAAAGGAAGAAAACAATTATCCAAAGTACCTACAATTTGAGAAATAGGACCATTTCAGAAGAAATGGTCAAGTTCAAAGGCAAGGAGTCGACTAAGTTGGTGAAGAAGGCTAGTAAAAGAAAAAATAGTCACAAGGCTTGCTTGGGATAATATAACTCTCCCATCATTCTCTTTGATAGCCTTTCAGATGATTAAGGTGACACTGACTCAGGGTATAGCCATTATCTTCTCTCTCTGGTATCGTATGATAACTTTGATGAGGATGTGGTGATGGTTCCTCCAGTTGCATCATGAACAAGGGGTGTTCAAGCTTACTCCGATGCTGACGACTCAGAGTAGCGCCTCCTTATTTTTATTTTTGATGACACCATTTCTATTGCATCAGGATTGTTCCCTTCAATTTGTCCATGATTTTGGTCTTTTAATCTTTCATGCTGATGTGGATGTTTTCTGACGAATATGATTTTTCTAGAAAGTGTGTAGGCTTTTTCCTCCATTGCTTGTGAAGAATATTTTTGCTTGGCGTGGATGCTGCAACAACGATTAATGGTTCCCTATGGGTGATGTGGCTACTTTCCTTCGATAAATTTTGGAGAATTTTTGTCTTTTACTTCCCCTTATTATGCAAATGATTACATTTAACCATCTAGGGGAATATCTTGAATGCAGTTGAAATTGGTTTTGAAATGAAATGTGAAATGTAATCATAATTTAGCTAGATGCTTGTTGCTCCCTTATTTTATAAAAGGAGTTTAGGGATGATTACGGGGATTGAAGTTTTTGGTCTCATAATGGTCTAGGTTAGCATGCTAATATCAGAAGGAAATATAAGTGTAAATAGATAGACTGATGAATATACCAGGGAAAAGTTTAGGGTATGAGTTATGATGCAATGGTTTTAAATGGTTTTACAACAACATCAATAATATAAGTACTAGTTCTAAGATATATGTTCTCCTGTGTAATTCCCTTGCAAATCATGAATGAAATTGTTAATGATAGTTTCATTTGTCTTCCGTTGTTTAAATTGAATGAATGATTTTATTTATGCCTCAATTTAAAGGATTGATTTAACACTAAAGTAAGGTCATGGGTTTGTGAGGAAAGTGTGTAGGATTCGGTAAGAAGCTATATTTTAGACATAGTGAGTTGAATGGTACAAGGTACTATATCAATTATCCAAAATTTATGAAGTTAAAGTGATATGGTATTACTAATCAATTACAGAGGTGACTCCATCAACCCAATGGACAAGGGACTGGTCTTTTTTCATTAGCTTGTCTTAGATTAGATTGAGTTAGTAACACACATAGCTAGAGGCTTGAAATGAAAATAAAATCATAAATGCTTTCAATCACAATGTCCCAACCTAAAGTGTTACATTATTCCTTGCAATGGATGATAGTTTGTTGATAAGTTAGCCAAAACTTCAATGAATGTTGGCCACTTGCACTCTAGAGGAATTCATCTGTGTATTGAAATGCTCTTGTTCAAAGAGTATAGTATGAGCATGTTTAGGACTACCCTCTTGAGTCTCATTGAGCTCAAAGTGAAGAAGTAGGGATCTTAGAATCCTTACTTAGGTGTTGGTCAATCCTTACCCTTACTAATAATTGAATTTTGGTAGATTCATAGGTGAGGTGTGATATCAAGTTTGGTACATAAAAAATAACCAATAGAAATGGCGACTCCACTGGGGAAGGATTTGAGAAAATTATGATAGAAGATCATTTTTCCTTAAGATTCAAAGTATTTGTTAGAGAATTATTACCCATCTTGGCTATGTGTCAACGAGTCAATCCTCTGGGATATTAAAGGATTTTGTTGTATGTCCTTTGCACATTTGTACATGTTGTCAAGATTTGTCAAAATTCCATGAATATTGGTAGAAATTCCCACAAGAAGTGGGTGGCGACTCTTGAAATTCTTTGTACCAGTGTATATTTTTTTGAGAGATTCTAGTAAAATGGAATGAAAGGTTGCTGGAAAATAAGAAGGTGTAAAGGACTTGTGCATGACTTTGTTGATTAAGGATATTTGAAGTGATTTTTTTTGGTGAAAGAAACTTCATATTATGGAAGTTTGGTCCTCTATAAAGGAGGTGGTGACTCTATGCATAGGAACCTAGGGAAAGCTTCAAGAGGGTTCCAGATATGTAAGGTTTACCAGTTAGGGACACAATTCAAGAATGGTTACAATATATCTAGGTATTTTCCCCTACCTTAGGTTTCAAGAAGAATTTAATTTATGAAAAGGCTATGTTGAAAAGGTTTGGTGAAAATTTTGTTTCCCTATTATGTGAATTAAGCACAAATAAAGGGATAGTATTTCTTTTGCATACTCTTAGGGTATAATATGTAGTACCTAAGTTGGGTTGATGAGGTATTCTTACTCCTGAATTTTTCCTATTAAAAGGTTTTAAAGCATGGATAAGTTTGAGCTTTAAAATTATGATTAAAATTAAGGAATGAAACAATAGATTGTCGATTGAGAAGTTGACTTTTGAAGATTGAATAAGGGTACAGGAGAAATATATCAATCCCCTATATTTCCTTGTGGAACATCAAGTAAAAATATGCAAGGCATGAAACCCTCACCGTGTCATCAAAAGAAGTCCTGTATGGAGAGATATAAACCATTAAGTTTCAATGATATTCAAGGTTTTCCTAATGATATTCCCAATGATATTAGGAAACATTTTCCTAAATTTCCAAGGCAAAGTAATGATTCAACCTCTAAACACCTAAGTGTATTCATAGATTTGATGGGTGAATTTGAGATAGATCACGAGGATGTTGTCATGAAGCTCTTTGCTCAATCTTTAAGAGAAGATGCTAGGGATTGGTTTTCATATTTGCCACTATATTTTTTAACTTCATGGAATGAATTCATGATAGCATTCATGGAATAATTTGGTGAAAGGGTTAGTCCTAGTGAGGTAAGAAAAAGATATGGAAATCCGAAAGCATGAGGATGAGATGGTTCTTGCTTTTAACTTGAGATTCATAAAAGAAGTAAAAGGTATCCTTGAACACCTAAGTCCTAGTGATGCAGAGTGTTTAATTGTATATCTAGGTGATTTTGATAATAATATGAGTTATTTGATAAGGAATAAGGAACCTAAAACATTACACTAGGCTTGTTACATTACTAAGGATATTGAAAATATCATGAAATTTTCAATAATGAGGGGTTATATGGCTGCAAGTGTTTGTTGTCTTGATGCATGCCATATAAATGTTATAGGTAAGGATGAAAAGGATGAATAGAGTAATGATTTTCTTAATAAATTATCTAGTTCATCATCACAAAATTTAATCATAAATGGATGCAAGATGAGCTACAAGAAAAATTGAGTAATAATGATCAAGCATTGTTCAAATTATATAGTATGAAGAGACATGAAGGGGAAATTCCCTATGAGTTGCTAGCAAGATTCTTGGATTCCTTTTTGGATATCCCTAAAATGTTATGACCTAAATATTTGATTTGTATTGACCTATTATGTTACATGTATGAGCTAGGGCTTAGTACTTTTCCTAAGGAGTTAAAACCTCAAGATTTTGATCATATAATTGGTTGGATTAGGATTGCTGAGGAGGCTAAATGTGAATATATGCAAAAAATGATCTCCAAGGATGAAAAGGATGCTCCTCCTATTGTTATTGATCAAAGGTTTATTCAAAGAATGGATAAAGAAGTTACAGAGGAAGAATATCCATCTAGTAATAAACATGATGATATTGTCATACTTGCAAGTATTGCTAATGTACCTTTGAAGGTGGGTGACCGGGATAATGAACATGAATATCTTGATTTCTCTCTTAAGAAATATGAACCTATTTGTAAGGTTGACCGAGGGGAATCCTTCTTGCCTGAATAGTTCAGCTTTACCAATACTTATGAGGTTATTCCTGCGCCATTGGACAAATAAATAGCATGTGATGGATTCTTGGGGTGCAATCCAGCTATATCCAAACTGGAATGCCCTGGAGATGGGATAGACAATGAAGTTCTAGATAAGGGTGTTTGTATATAAGGTCTTGAGCTTGAGGTTTATGTTAAAAATAATGGGATTGGTGATGCAAGTCAACAAGGTCCTATTCCCGAGTACTTGTATAAAACAAAAATGGAATGTACTAATTTCATCACAAAGATGGACATGATAGTTTTCAAGAAAGAATATGTCGAGGAGACTTGTTTGGTTGAAAATGAGAAATGTTTAAGTTATAGGAAATCATACAAATATGAGCAAGCAAACCTATCAACTGATGATGCACTGAACATCTTAGTATCGACCACATTAATTCTGATCTACTGAACTCATGCTTTGAGACATTTTTTAATTTGAGCAATGATTTGAAGAAAGGGTGGGAGTGTATTGATGATCCTGAAATAGGAGTATTTTTTAATGCGAGGGAAAGTGTGGATAATTAATTTTTAAAGAAATATCCCCAATAAAAGCAAAAGTGCTATAGGGATTGTCAAATCAACTCCCCGAGGAAGTGAAGAGTATGGCAACACAACTGGTTTATGCTACTCTGATGAATATGAGCACCAATTTGAATAAAATCCTATGTATGAACATTTTTTGTTTATCACACAAGGTGAATGTTTGTTAAATGTGGGACAGACGCTAGATGACAATGACCTTCAAATTCCGGATGTAAAATGGCAATGCCATTTCAAAGGGTTAGGTCATATGTCTTTGAATGGAAATCCTAAAAGGAATGAGCATGAGGGTTTCCATATTAATGAGAAAAATGAGTTGGGTATCAGTCTGTATGATGATAATGATCAAGTGGATTATGAATTTTTTATTTTCCTTGTTCAATTGGATGAACATTTGGTGAAATATAATTATAAACTAAGCCAGATGGGATGTTCTACTGATCATGTATTAATATTTCAGCTAGTAATTGGTCACAGTTCACATAGGGACATGAATGAAAGAGATGATTATAAGTTCTGACACAACAACATGACCAATTGGTGGGTGGTTCATGATAGTTTTTTCAGCCTTTTCATAATGTAAGTAGTGGAGAACAAGGCTTTTGACAAAGGAAAGCACCAGTTTCAAGGTTGGGAGGCCTGGGGCCACCAATTAATGTTGAAGCTTAATAAAGCTGTAAAATGCAGGTTGAAAGCTTGCATTTCATATGAAACTTCAAGAGGGAGGGATATCAGGTCTCTTGTTTTGGCCCTATAACTTGTGTAAATACTATACATATGTTGTTTGTCTTTGGTTTGGTTTTCATGCCTGGTCCTTGATTTTGGTTCTCTATGCTCAGTCTGCTTCACCTAGAATTCTGGATTCTTTCTCTATTCACTAAGGAATAAATTTCCCCAACTGGAGCCACTGATGGAACCCTTGAATTTTGGCTCCATTTTTATAAATCTACAAAATTTGGCCATTTTTTATGTGCCTATACTTAAGGTTTTTCTCATGGCTCTTTTCATTGGAATTTTCTCGATCTATTTTAAAACCCTAAGTCTTTAGCTAGGTTGATGGTATGTTCTATCATTGAACTTTTGATGCTCATTCCCAGTTGTCTTAAAACATATTGATAGTCATTAACACTCATGGGATGACTGGCCCCTCATCCCTAGGTTCAACACTCTTATATTTTATAAGGTTTATCAAAAAACCTTGTTTGGCCTTTGCATCCTTTGAAAATATTGTGTTCTAAGTCCTTAAGGCCTTTTATACATCATCCTAGGATGATCCCCATCTTGAACAAAACTTGCAGGCACATGCTAAATTGTCTTTAATTAAGTCTCATATCACTCATTGCTAACAGATTTTAAGTTGATGTTCCAAATGAGCAATGAGCGATGCATGGTGTTTCGTTGATTTTGTACATCGTGGATTTGTTTTAAATATCCAAAGTTATATTAGTGATATGCGATGGACTATGTTATCGCTGGTATCACTGATTGCTCATGTATTTGGTAATAAGGATTAGTGATGCATGATGAATTTTGGTTCCCTTTGTATTTTCTCATATCACTCATCATGGATCCATTTTACGATCGATGTTTCAAATTGGTGATGAGCGATGGGGTCATTTGTTCAAAATTTATTTCACTAATATGAAATTCTCTTATGAGTGATGTATCTTGTGCCATTGAATTTTCACTTAAGTGCATGTGTCTTGATCCTGCTCCATCACCTTTTCTCCTATTGTTGATGTGATCTAGAGAACAAATTTGCGACACACAATGGAAAGAGAATGTGATCAAGGATGGGTATTAGATCTGACGGATGAGATCTTATCATTTGAATGCTCACATCACTATTAGAACCTATAGAAGGTAAAGTGAACCCATGATGCGTGATGTGCGGTGAAGATCTCCAAAAAGGGCTATGATCCAATGGTCTATTTTTCATCGTGCCAATGCCCTCATCACTAATCGATCCCTGAGGGAGTGGGGAAAATCCACGATGCATGATGGGATGTTCCAGGGAATATTCTCTCCAAGTTCCAGCTCTGTGTACTTCACCGATATAAATGAAGAGGCATAGATCAAGGTTGGTGATGCATGCTAACTATTAGATTGCAGGCGACTAATGAAGATTAAGGGAGGATGTGGTAGCTTTTTGGCCGATTTAGCTATTTTTTAGAAACAAGTTGTAAAAGGTTGGAAATGGTGTTCAAGGTTTCCATTGATTAAGTTTTAAATCCTCAAAGATTGATGGTCCAGATTCAAAGCCAAGTTGCTTAGCTATCAACTCGTTCGTGTGATGATATTTTCAATCATTAATTGTTGCATGCTCCAAATAATTTATTTAATACAAAGTGTCTATCATTTGAATTCACCAGTTCTGGTCTATAGAGAATGAAATGAGTTATCAAGGGAGTGTGTGAGTGTTGAATTTTCAATTACAGAGGATATTGATGTTTTATCCTAGGTGAGTTGGTCTTTTCTATGGGCTCTATTTTATCTCATGCTTGAGTGCATCTAGGAGTTTTATATTTTTGGGGCTTGTTGAAATTGTTTAGGTCTATGGGTGTGCTTTCCTATAATTTTAATCCAAGACTTAAGGTTGATTTCCTTCACTCAATTTAGATTTGGTATAGCTTCTACCCTATGTTTTGCAAAATGGGTAACTCAGGTAAGTCAATTCAGCCAACTAGGAGGTCTAGATGACTCAGTGTGTTTGAATTTCATGAGGATATGTCTGTGGATGAGCAATAATTACCTATGACTTATATGGCTCTAAAGGGTAAAAAGAAGGCCCATCATCAAAGGAAGAAAACAATTATCCAAAGTACCTACAATTTGAGAAATAGGACCATTTTAGAAGAAATAATCAAGTTTAAAGACAAGGATTTGGCTGAGTTGACGAAGAAGGCTAGGAAAAGAAACAAGAGTCACAAGGCTTGCTTGGGAGAATATAATTCTCCCATCACGCTCTCTGATAGCCCTTTAGATGATGGAGGTGACATTGACTCAAGGTATAGCCATTATCTTCTCTCTCTGGTACCGTATGATAACTCTGATGAGGATGTGGTGATGGTTACTTTGATTGCATAATGAACAAGGGGTGGTTGAGCTTACTCCAATGTTGACAACTCAGAGTAGTGCATCCTCCTTGTTTTTTTTTTTTATGACACCATTTCTACTGCATCAGGATTGTTCCCTTCAATGTGTATGTGATTTTTGTCTTTTACTCTTCCATGCTAATGTGGATGTTTTCCTACAGATATGATTTTTCTAGGAAGTGTGTAGGTTTTTGCCTCTGTTGTTGGTGAAGAATATTTTTGCTTGATGTGGATGTTGCAACAAAAACTAACAGTGCCCTGAGGGTGATGTGGCTACTTTCCTTTGACAAATTTTGGAGAATTTTTGTCTTTTACTTCCCCCTATTATACAAATGATTACGTTTAACCATCTGGGGGAATATCTTGAATGTAGTTGAAATTGGTTTTGAAATGAAATGTGAAACGTAATCATAATTAGCCAGATGCTTATTTCTCCCTTGTTTTATAAAAGGGATTTCAGGGCTGATTATGGGGGTTGAAGTTTTTGGTCTCAGAATGGTCTAGGTGAGCATGCTAAGCTCAGAAGGAAATATAAGTGTAAATAGATAGACTAATGAATATACCAGGGACAAGTTTAGGGTATGAGTTATGATGTAATGGTTTTTAAATGGTTTTACATCAATATCAATAATATAAGTATTAGTTCTAATATATATGTTCTCCTGTGTAATTCCCTTGCAAATTATGAATGAAATTGTTATTGATAGTTTCATTTGTCTTCTATTGTTTAAACAAAATGAATGATGTTATTTATGCCTCAATTCAAAGGATTGATTTACCGTTGAAGTAAGGTCATGGTTTTGTGAGGAAAGTGTGTAGGATTTGGTAAGAAGCTATATTTGAGACACAGTGAGTTGAATGCTACAAGGTAGTATATCAATAATCCAAAATTTACCGAGTTAAGTTGTTATGGTATTACTAATCAATTACAGAGGTGACTCCATTATCCCAATGGATGAGGCACTAGTCTCTTTTCATAAGCTTATCCTAGATTAGATTGATTTAGTAACACACCTAGCCAAAGGCTTTAAATGACAATAAAATCATAAATGATTTCAATTACAATGTCCCAACTTGAAGTGTTACATTATTCCTTGCAATAGATGACATTTTATTGATAAGTCAACCAAACCTTCAATGAATTTTTCCCACTTGCACTCTAGAGGAATTCATTTGTGTATTGAAATTCTCTTGTTTAAAGAGTATCGTATGAGAATGTTTAGGATTACTCTTCTGGGTCTCACTAAGCTCAAAGTGAAGAAGTACAGATCTTAGAATCCTTACTTAGGTGATGGGAAATCCTTACCCTTAATGATAATTAAATTCTGGCAGATTCATAGGTGAGGTGTGAGATCAAGTTTGGTACATAAAAAATAACCAACAGACTCAATATTTGATAACTTTATGTTGGACCTCACCACCTCCACCATCAAGTCCCCATCCTGATTTGCATGAAATCTTGGTCCACCTTGTAGTCTAAGATCCTTCTTCAATGATTCTAGGTTGTACTTTTTGTTGTATTTCCTTTGGAACTCCAAGTAGATCTCTTTGAATGAGATGCTATCATATGCGTTAAAAGGATAATGCCTCACATATTTTATCTCCTTGTTGACTTCCACCTTTTCATCTTTCATTAGCTTAAAAATAATTTATTTGAAAATCTCCATAGTTACTGTTTCTTTCATTACAATATTGAAAAAAATGAGTCTTCTAGAAAAATCAGTAAGCACTCTCTTTTTGCCTTGAAATTTTTCCTTATTTCTTGCTTTCCATACAAACCATAAAATTTAAATAGATAGTAATAGTAGCCAGAATAAATTAATAGATTTCTCAACCTCCTCTATTTTCCCAAATAGAATTTATTGTATCTTGATCTTTCCTAATTCCCCTAACCATTCAGATTAGCAAAAAACATAAACCTTATTTCTTT
The DNA here is from genome assembly GCA_007115665.2 of Sequoiadendron giganteum. Taxonomy (NCBI): domain Eukaryota; kingdom Viridiplantae; phylum Streptophyta; class Pinopsida; order Cupressales; family Cupressaceae; genus Sequoiadendron; species Sequoiadendron giganteum. The sequence goes on along the minus strand of CM021107.1, from coordinate 614,505,638 downwards.
TTCAAAGAATCAATCAAAAAAATATGAGTAATATTTTCAAGTTTTATACATAATGCACATAATTCTAATTTTGAAACAAAAATAGGATAAGGAAATTTATGTAATAACAAAAACCACTTAAAACAACCTTTCTTTGGTTCTAAAATAATATTCCAATTCCATTTAAAAAATTTGTTCTAGTTTTTTTCTCCTTTCTTAAAGTTCCAACATTTGTTAACATGATCAATTACATATTTTGATTCACTCATTGATTTATAAATGGTTTTAGGATTTAGATATGTGCCATCTTCCTAGTCGTAACTAGCCAAAGTATCACAACTTGCATTGCCATAACAAACTTTAGTATTGACTGGAAGTTATATACTTTTTCTTGATTCTCTCATCATAGAGTTTGTTCTCCATTATGCAGAAGGAAAACCATACTCTATGCTTAGAGTGACCCAATAATTTAGTTAATCATTACATATAATGTCTCCAAAACAATTAGTAAATTTATTTTCCCAAGCTTTAGTCGAGTATCCCTATAGTAATCAAGTGGATTTCCCTTATGGTACAAGTTCCACTTGTATATTGAAGTATTGACACATTTTTTTGTTCTTTGTCAAGATTTATTATATTTCTTATTTTCTCCCTATCCTTCCAAATATTTTTAAATACAATTGAACCATTAGGAGCTACTGTGAATTTACCCACTAGAAGGTCACCTATAGGGATACAATTCTAGTTTTTAGCTTTTTTAGGTGCAACTTTCCGAATATTATTTCTAACTAAGACTTTCCATGGTTCGTTACCATCTATTGAGTTGAGGGTCCATTTGGTTGCAAGAGCCACACCTTGAATTTTTAGGTCTTTTAGACCCAATCCACCATTTTATTTCCTTAAGAAACACGAACCCCATCCAACAGTTACATGTTTCTTTTTATTACCATGACTGTCAAACCATAAAAACTACCTTATTTTATTTTGGATTTCTTCAAGTTTATAGCTACAAAATAGCCATATTGAAGAATAATACAGAGTATAAGAAGAGATTTTTTTAGCACATTTGAATTCTCCTTGCTAAATAGAGGTATTATTTATTCCAATTATCTAGTTTCCTTTCAATTTTTCTTTTTACCCAGTTCCACATATCTTTTAATTTTGGATTAATCATAAATAGAATGCCCAAGTAATTCACTTGTTTATTTAAGCCACCCCACTAAATTTATGTATTTTTTAAACCACTTAGGAGGGTTGTGATTCCAACTTAACATTGTATATTTTTATTTAGAATTTTTTGTCCTCGAGGCCTCATAAAATGTATCCAACTTTTACATTAAGAAACCAAGGTTTTCTTCATCTAGGATAACAAAGAGGGCACTGTCATTAGCAAAGTGTCTATTCATCAATTCATGGTCAATAAGAATATTCAGTCCCCTTACTTTGGGACTATATAATTTATCTCTTAATAAATAATAAATGACTTTAGACACAGTTATAAATAGTGCAAGGGCTAGGGGGCATCCTTGTACTATCGATCTCTGGAGATAGATTTTCTCTATTAAAGCCCCATTTATCTCTACCTAGGAATTTGCATCATATTGAAATAGTATGTTAACCATTTTAAAAAATTATATTGGCAAACCAAAGGATTCCAAAGCCATTAGGAGGAAAGGCCACTTTTCTCTATCATAAGTCTTCTCAAAATTCAGTAGAAGCATTCCAATATTTTGGTTGGAATCTTTTCCATAGCTTCCCAACTCATTATCAAGTTCTCTAAAATATATCTTCCTTTAATAAACCCAATTTGGGTGTAACTAATGAATGAGGGGAGTATTCCCTTCAATCTCAAAGACAACACCTTTACAATAATTTTATATGATGCATTTAATAAAGTAATTGGCCTCCATTTTTATATTACATTTTTATCTGAATTTTTTGGGAATTAGTTTAATTATTCCTTTGTTTTTTTATTTTCTTAGAGAACCCTTATCTATTGCTTCCTTATTGTAACGCCCCACCACGTAACCCTAAAGGAAGTTGCAATGCTATGAAAGTGTACAATTTTTTTCTTTTAAAATGTAATAATAACATGAAAGGTTCACTAACTATCGGCAACATCCTCTAAGGCACAAGACTAAGGTTACATCTGATTCCCATAACATAAACATAAATACATTCATAGCATATGATTAACTACTTATGAATTTAAAGTACATACATTCCAAACATTGAAATTGCATCACATAGATTAGAAATGCATAAAGATCCAAATATTACATTAATTCTCAAATAAGGTTTACAACACTCATTCCCAGAATGAGGAAGATCATACATAAGAGCTACAAATTACATAAGACCTCCTCGAATACAATTGAGGAGTAATATAAATACAAGAGTCAACTGATACAATAAAAAAATCTTGGAATAAATCAATAGGCATCCACGAGCTCTCCAACTGAAAGATCTCACTATCACGAACTGAAGGAAGGGGACCCAAAAAAGTAGGGTGCATGTTCCTCCCAACCAAGTGGTACCCGAAGGCCCACCCCTTGTGCTAGGAGATAGTAACCCAGATTCCTAGACAATACCAACTACCTCTAGACACAGGCTAGCACATACTAAACTTAACCAAATACTAGAATAACACTAAACATTGGGTACATTGCTTCCAGAATAAAAATAATCAAGTATGTCAACTGAACCATTCACACAAATCGTTGTTGTAGGAAGAGTGTCATCACACCAAATCAACATGGGTTACCCACTATGGATCTTCATAGGTTACTAACCCCTATCTGGTTAAACCCTGACAACCTCAATTGATCCCCGACACCCATTCTCACTCATGCGGGATCAACATACCTTTCAAATAGACAAGGTAAATGATCTTCGCCATTCCAGGCCTTCCCACTCATCCCAAGCCCAAACGAGCACTTGAGTCCATGAGTGAGGCTATCTTATCTTAATTAGTATGAGTTACTACCCAATACCCTAATTACTTTAAATTATGTTATCACTTGATTAACTACTTTCGAAAGGTTGCCTGGTTTACCTCTTTAGGGCTTTGGCCCCTAATGAAATCCACTCTTCTACTTGACAACACACAAAAAAAACCAATACCAAGGGTGACATTGTGCACAAAATTGGATAATAAATTCCACACCAAACATAGGGGGAAACACATAACAAAATCCACTCCAAACATAGGAGGCAACACAAATAATTCCACTCCAAACATAGCAGGCAACACATAAAAAAAATTCTACTCCAAACCTAGGAGGCATATAAATCATAAATTCCACTCCAAACAAAGGATGCATCAAATCCCCGTTTGTGGTAATCAGGTGATTTATTGATAATGAAAAACGTACTAACCAAGGGTAACAAAAAGGGATGACAAAAATATTATAACAACCCCCAAATCTATAACACAATTGGAAGTATTATAACACTTCTAAAACCAATTTCCCAAAAAGTGAACAGAGGAAAATTACATACAAAGGCATTTAAACAGGATAAAATGTGAAAATGTTGGTAATCACAAGGGGTCTTACGTACAAATGCTGGAAGCTCTAAACTCATCAGATTTTAAGATATAGTGATGCTCAAATTTCTAGTTCTAACCATTTAAATGATGAAATACCTGGAATGGACCAATCCCTTAAACTGGTTTCTGGTCGACTTAGGCTATACCTTCAATCTTGCAAAAAGCAATGCTCTAAGGTGTTAAAGATTTTTAGGCTATAGGCATTCATTCAATGAGATTGAATGAATATATAGTTGAAGTAAGCACATGAATATGAGGTACAAGTTGACCTTGCACAACATTCCCGCAATCAAGAAGTTGCCCTCCTTCTAGTGCCAATCCTGTTGTTTGGTGTTTCTTCACAACAACAACTCAGACAGAATAAAATTTATCCTATCTCTCTTGAAAGGCTGGTCTCTATGATCAAAGAGATAACCCCAAGGTCTCACGGGTGTCAGATCATGATTATGCAGTAGAACAAACTCAGTGATAAAATGTGAAAATGTTGGTAATCACAAGGGTCTTACGTACAAATGCTGGAAGCTCTAAACTCATCAGATTTTAAGATATGGTGATGCTTTAACTTCAAGTTCTAACCATTTAACAAAAGAAACAACAAAAGATGAGGGTTTCAAAAGTTCTAATTGTTAACACTACTTCTAAGATTAATCATGCAAATGATGAAATACCTAGAATAGACCAATCCCTTAAACTATTTTTGGTCGACCCAGGCTATACCTGCAATCTTGCAGACAACAGTGCAATCTTCTAAGGTGTTAAAGATTTTCAGGCTGTAGGCATTCATCCAATAAGACTGAATGAGTATCTATAGTCGAACTAAGCACATGAATATGAGGTACAGGTTGACCTTGCTCAACATTCCCACAATCAAGAAGCTTCCCAAGATATGAACCATGGATTGCTACAACACCCCAGGCATTAAATCACAAGAATTACTAACTAAATCTAAGATACATCCAAACATTTCCAAGCGATTTGAAAGATAGAACAAGAAACATGCAAGATTATTCAATGCAAAGGAGACACCAGTCATAGCAAAATGTCTGTACTTTGTATTAAATCATCATATTAGTAACAATTCTGATCTGTTACAACACTTGCTTGAAATGTGAAAACTAACTTTTAATCTTCTAACATGCTACTCTACTGCTAACTCTAATGATTACAAGTCCTTTGACTTAGTCTGCTAATCCAAATCCTAACCTAGCCTATTCCAACCTTTACAAATAAGGTAGAGTGACATACTTATAGAAAAGCAGGCCTGTGTGAAATAGAGCTAGGGTTACAAAGAAACTTGGCCACTAATTAAATCGACCTCGACAACCAGCAATAACCCGTCGTCAAGCATTGAATGCAGAAAGGACCCTGATTAGATTGAACTGGGATCACACAAAGCCAGGGGAATGGATCCTCAAGCCACACCCACCAAAATACTTCACCCATGCAAACAACCACACATGTGAAAACTCCAACAGGAACACGAGCCACTAATCGGACCCTCTCTTGGCCTATTTCTATGGTTTTCCCCCCCTCTTTTTGTGCTTATCTTTGAAAATCTTGGGGTTTTGGTCTTTGGTGCTTGCCTTGGTTGTGGGTGCCTTTTGTATTGAGTTCCTGGTGGTTTTGGAGTCTTGCGGATGTCCTCTCTGGGGTGGTCTTCTTTTGCCTTATGTTTTCTCCATTGGTGTTTTTGTTTGGGTCCTAAGGGTTGGTTTTCTCCCTTAGGTTTCCCTTGTTTTTCCTTGTTTCTTTTTGTTATGCTAGAGGCGGAACCCGGATGGGACTTAACTTTGAACTTTGGCTAAGTTCTCAGTTTTGTTCACATTCCCGTTCTGACTCCGCTTCCTACCTGCTTGCTCGCTTCCTTCTTCATTTTGTTCGTTTTTTGTCCTAAGGGTTGGTTTCCTCAGTTTTTTCTTCGCTTCACTTTTTCCTTCGTTGGTCGGAGGCAGAACTGGGATGGATCTAAACTTTGAACTTTGGCTAAGTTCTCGGTTTTGTCTTTGTTGTCGTTCCGACTCCGCCTTCTGCATTCTCATTTTTCTGTTGTTTTGTTTGTCTTCGGCCTTCGGGTTGGTTCTTCGCCCTTGTATTTTCTTCGGTTTTCTTTTCTATCATTTTGTCAGGGCTGGGACCAAGATGGAATTTGGCTTTGAACTTTGGCAAAGTTCACAGTTTGTTTCCATTCTCATTCTACCTCCGCTTCCATCGGGGTGGGTTTTATTTCCGCCTGTCTTCCTTTGGTTCCTGTTTTGGTCCCTGTTTCGCCTCCGCCTCCACTGGGGTTGGTTCCGGTTATGTTCCCGCCTTTTTCCCTTTCCTTTCCCATTCCCATTCCGCCGGGGTGGGTTTTGTTTTTGCCTATTTCCCTTAGTTCTGTCTTCGTTCCCATTCTGTCTCGCCTTTTCCTCCGCCTGTCTTGGGTCTCTATTCTTGTTTTTCTCGTGGCTCCACCTCTACTTGTCTCTGGTTCCGCCTCCACCTAGGTTTATGCTTGATTTTCTTTCCTTAGGAACTCTAATCGATCTGCTTGTATTTTGATGATGTCTTGGGCATTAATGGTGGCCCGTTTGATTGCAGTTTGGATCGAGTTGGGGTTGTTCGATGTACTTTGAAGATTTAGAATGATTTGCAGGTGCAGTCAAGTACACTTTGTGGTTGCTATTAGTAATTTAATATATCAGAAGAGTAGTTTATTTCCTGTTTAATTGCCTTTGTATGTAATTTTCCCTTGTTCACTTTTTGGGAAATTAATTTTAGAAGCATTATAAGACTTCCAATTGTGTTATAGATTTGGGGTTTTTTGTAATATTTTTGTGAGCCCTTTTTGTTACCCTTGGTTAGTACGTTTTTTGTTATTTTTAGTAAAGAAATTTAGCAAGTAAATAAATTAAATAAATTCCCTTTACAAATAGAAAAGGAAAAATCTAACTAATCTGTACTTCAATTCCTCAAGTACTTTTAATAAAATAATAATTTTTACTTAAGGATTATTTCCACCAAACCTTCTATTTGTGCATAATTTTTACTTAATTTTACGTTTTTTAGTAATTTTACAATAAAGAAATTTCCCAAGTAAATAAATTAAATAAATTCTCTTTACAAATAGAAAAGGAAAAATCTACCTAATCTATACTTCAATTCCTCGAGTACTTTTTAATAAAATAATAATTTTTACTTAAGGATTATTTCCACCAAATCTTCTATTTGTGCATAAATTACATGCACCCAATTAAATAAAATTATTAAATATATATTTTAATATATACACACTGAATATATACATAACCATATATACATATATAATTATGTATATACTAATGTATATACATTATATATATATATTATAATTACTTAAACAAAAATACTATTTTTCTTTTAAGCCAAATTGTATACATAATTAATATATATATAAATATATACATATAAATAAATATATATATTATCACATATATATATATACTTATATATATATATACAAACATTATATATATTTTATTAAATATTAATCCGAAGAACATAAAAATTGAAACACAAATTTTGAAAGAAGTGGATGAAAAAAAGTATGGCATCGACATACAGGCGACCGCTCCAAATCAGGGGGGGTTGCGCTACTAAAGGCAATGCTCCCTCCACAGTTATGTGGAGGGCTCTGCCTATTGGCAGTCACACCCTCCCATATGTGGAGGCAGTGGGGTGTGCACAACCCCCCACCCAACAATTAAGATTTTTTTGTAAAGATAAAACTTGCAGATTAAATAAAAATAATTCGCATATAGACATTTGTCCGCTAATCTTCCAAATTGGATTTTATCAGTACTTTCATAGGGATCTATTAAATATAAAAAATATATACATATCTATATATATATTTTAAAATGTATGTATGTATATATATATATTCATCCACAAGATAGTCCAACTGGGCAAATAATTTTCAGAAACAGTCATCTACAAGAAAATACAAATTTTCAGAGAGAAGTAATTTTCACAGAGGTCTTTTTCGTAAATTTTCTTCAAACAAATAATTTAATCGAAGGCATTCATTTCCTACAGACATCAAATAAAATTATGAATCGGAGTAAAATTTCTCTACAAAAACTTCTACCCAAATTTTCTCAAGAAATTAATTTCTACAGAAGAATTTTTTTTACAGAAAGTTAAATTTCTTCCCGCAGAGAATTTTCTAGATCTCTAATTGTATTCTTTTGGGTTCTTCTATGTTTACAACAATCCCAATTTAAAACTTGAAATAGATCCAACATAAAATTTCATTCTACAGAGGATTTCATTTTCACAAAAGATTTCACATACAACATTTACAATTTTTACAACTCAAAAGCTTAACAAATTGCACATACATTATTTTTCTAGATAGTAATCTAAACTAAGAATCTTTTCCAATAAGAAACTAACTAGAATTGAAAGAGGAACCTAAAATCCAAGGTCTGTGAAGATGTGAATTGACGTAGCGCCTCCTCTAAAGATCCAAGTTTTTTCTAGATCGACCAAAGCTTCCTCCTGAACAATAAAATACCAGAACACAAAAACTTTCCCAAGACTGTATATTTTCAAAATTTCCACACAACATGCAATAATCAAAACTTAATTTCTAAAACCTTTTTTCCCCACCAAATATCCTCTATCCTTCTTCCGTGAAGAAGCTTCTCACCTCTTCCCGTTACAACCATTAATTTCTCCTCGTGAATTAATTTTCCCAACAAACCTCATAAATTTTTCAAACACATGTTGAAAACCAAAATATCTTTTAAAACCAAATTGCACAAAATCCTCAAGATATTTTTAAAATTAAAACATTTAATAATTTCTAAAATACTTAACATTTCTAATTTAACTTAATTCAACTATTTTAATTAATTAATAAAATAATATAATCCTAATATTAGATTATTTTACCAATTAGATTAAATTAATTAATTAATTAATTACCATATTCTAACATAATAAACCAGATTAATTTAATAATCATCTAGAATATTTTAAATCCATTATTTACCTTTTACAAACTCTGCAACATGATAATTTCAAAACAAAATTAAACAACATTTAACAAACAAAACCAACTAGAATCGTCGACAAACTATGACTAGGGTAATGGCTTGACACAAGAATCCTAGCTACTATCTCCCAATCAACATTATCGTTGGGCAATGGACACGCTCAAACCTATGAAACCAGGTGGAGTCAATGTCATGTACCTGCAAACCTGTAAACAAGGCATTTATCGAACATGCATATATACATCATAATAGAACACACCGTGAAGAGAGAATCATGGAATTGCAGGGCGCTCGCAAGCGAGTGGTGCAATTTCATGCCCTTCACCAATGCAATATCATAAAACTAATGATTCTAACATCAATAATTTACTCATGTGCATATAAAAATATTATTTCAAATAACCACTATGCTAAACCAAAGCATGTCATAATGATAACATCAAAATAAGGTACCATCACATCATAACATAAAATCTGCATCACTCTAAAGCTAGCGATCAAATAATAATCAAGCATCATAGTATAACATCTAGTCAAGGTGTGGCTCGATGTGAAGGGTATGGCGCCTTGAAAATGCTACTTAACATTTCAAAAAAATCTAGTCAAGGTACAAAAAAAAAGCATAAAAAAGACATGCACACTATCTGATCCAATGAGAAAAATGGAGGGGTGCTACATCCTCCCCACTAGGGTCAGGCTTACTTCTAGAAGCTTGCAAACAAATAGGGATAAATCTCCCTCATCCTAGCTGCATCCTCCTAGGTAGCAAAAGTATCATCCTTAGGATCCCACTAGACCCTCACCTATTCAATATCTCGACCCCTAAGGGCGAGTCTCCTATGTTGTGCATCCACTACCAGAAACCCCAACAACTGCACCCTAATACCCAAGCTAGCAGTTATCAACTGCAATAAATGCTCGGTGAGACCTACCCACATCACCTACCATCGGCTCAGAGACTTCTAGCCCCTAACCAAAACTAGTAGTGTTTCTTTGCAAAAAATGCCTAGCAATGTGGCCCTGCTAACCACAAAAGAAACACCTTGATTCATGTCCAAAACCCCTATCACCTAAAAGTGCACTGGACTGCTATACACTACCCCAGTTAGTCACAGATTGTGAACTCTGGGTTGACTACTCCTGATGGTTGTGCTTATTGCACCACCAATTATGGTTCTTCCTAGGTTGAGAACTGTCATCATCTTGATGAGATTGGGAATCCTTATGTTTCCCCTGTGCACTCTACTACTGTCCACTCTGAGTAGGAACCTACTGAGTCCTAGGTGGTCCAATTCCTTGAGCTTGACCACTACGAGCACTAGGCCCTGCAACTGATACACTGCCAATCTGCACTCCTGTATGGTCACCCGATTCCAACTCTAAGTTCTCCTCAACAAGCCTCGCCTTCTCCACTGCCATCTCTATGGTTTTGGGTTCGAAAACCCACACACCTCCACTGATTCAGGTGTTTAAGCCCCTAAAAAAATGTTGGTCAAACAAGCCCTCATCATCCCTAATGTCATCGAACTACTTGAGCTCATAAAAATGATACTCATACTACTCCACCGACATCACCATCTCTCGCAAGGCATGGAACTCATCACCTCAGTGTTGACTCTAGTGATTAGAAAGAAATTAGGCCTTGAACCTCTCAAGGAACATGTCCCATGACACAAAATTAATATCGATTCAAAGCTTCTGCTCCTCTAACCTCCACCAAGTAGAAGCAAATCCTCTCAAATGCATAATCGCACACTGAGCTTTGGTATTTCTACCATAGGGGTGCATCGTAAAGCATCGGTTTAGGTCAATCGACCAGGTATCTAGCTTAAGACCACTAACAGATCCATCAAAGGTGGGTGGACATGCTCTAACAAAATCCCTCATGTGTGTAGCTATGACTACCTCAGACTGAACTGGTACCTCCCCCTCACCAATATTACCCTGATCTCCACCCTGTCTCGACCCAAGGTGAGCCAATGCCTCCTCTAATATCTTGCGTAACTATGCATCTTCAATCCCTAGAGGATCCTACTGCTAATCTCTACCCCTAGGGCATTCTGAGATATTTGATGCTCCTCACGATCATAATCATGTGGAACATGAGGAGGGGAATCATGCTAACTCCCTCCGTGATCGCCTACATAGCTGCGACCCCAACCTCTACGTCATCCTCATCTGGGAGGCATGATCCTACACAAACACACCAAGGTATTAGACAAGGTACACACTTAAAACCTTCAAAACTAAAAGCTTAATGGGTTCATCCTAATCCAAGAGTACCTAGTGTTTAAACCCGGGCTCTAATACCATGTGTAATGCCCCACCATGTAACCCTAGAGGAAGTTGCAATACTACGAAAGCGTACAATTTTTTTTCTTTTAAAATGCAATAATAACATGAAAGGTTCACTAACTATTGCCAACATCCTCTAAGGCACGAGATTAAGGTTACATCTGATTCCCATAACATAAACATAAATACATTCATAGCATATGATTAACTACTAATGAATTTAAAGTACATACATTCCAAACATTGAAATTGCATCACATAGATTATAAATACATAAAGATCCAAATATTACATTAATTCTCAAATAAGGTTTACAACACTCATTCCCAGAATGAGGAAGATCATACATAAGAGTTACAAATTACATAAGACCTCCTCAAATACAACTCATGAGGAGTAATATAAGTACAAGAGTCAATTGATACAATAAAAAAAGCATGGAATAAATCAACTGGTATCCATGAGCTCTCCAACTGAAAGATCTCGCCATCATGAACTGAAGGAAGGGGACCCAACGAAGTAGGGTGGACATTCCTCCCAACCGAGTGGTACCCGAAGGCCCACCCCCCATGCTAGGAGATAGCAACCAGGATTCCTAGACAAGACCAACTACCTCTAGACACAGGCTAACACATACTGAACTTAACCAAATACTAGAACAACACTAAACATTGGTTACATTGCTTCAAGAGTTAAACTAATCAAGTATGTCAACTAAACCATACACACAAACCATTGTCGTAGGAAGATCATCATCACACCAGCTCAACATGGGTTACCCACTGTAGATCTTCATAGGTTATTGACCCCTATTTGGTTAAACCCTGGCAACTTCAACCAATCCCCAACCCCCATTCTCACTCATGCGGGATCAACATACCTTTCGAATAGACAAGGTAGTTGACCTTCGCCATTCTAGGCCTTCCCACTCATCCCAAGCCCAAATGAGCACTCGAGTCCATGAGTTAGGCTATCTTATCTTAATTAGTATGAGTTACTACCCAATCCCCTAATTACTTTAAATTATGTTATCACTTGATTAACTACTTTCGAAAGGTTACCCAATTTACCTCTTTAGGGCTCTGGCCCTTAATGAAAGCCACTCTTCTACTTGGCAACACATCGAACAAAACCAACACCAAGGGTGACATTGTGCACAAAACTGGATAATAAATTCCACTCCAAACATAGGAGGCAACGCATAAAAAAAATTCCACTCCAAACCTAGGAGGCACATAAATCACAAATTCCACTCCAAACAAAGGAGGCATCAAATCCCCTTTCATGGTAACCAGGTGATTTACTGATAATGAAAAACACACTAACCAAGGGTAACAAAAAGGGCTGAAAAAAATATTACAACAACCCCCAAATCTATAACACAACTGGAATTCTTATAACGCTTCTAAAACCAATTTCCCAAAAAGTGAACAGAGGAAAATTACATATAAAGGCAATTAAACTGGAAATAAACTACTCTTCGGATATATTAAATCCAATTTCCCCCCTTCAGTAATTTTATAGTAAATAAATTGCCCAAGTAAATAAATTGAATAAATTCACTTTACAAACAAAAAAGGAAAAATCTAACTAATATGTACTTCAATTCCTCAAGTACTTTTAATAAAATAATAATGTTTACTTAAGGATTATTTCCACCAAATCTTCTATTTGTGCATAAATTACATGCACCCAATTAAATAAAATCATTAAATATATATTTTAATATATACACATTGAATATATGCATGACCATATATACATATATATAATTATGTATATACCAATGTATATATATTATAATTACTTAAACAAAAATACTATTTTTCTTTCAAGCCAAATTGTATACATATTTAATATATATATATAAATATATATATTATCACATATATATTTACTTATATATATAATATATATATATACAAACATTATATATATTTTATTAAATATTAATCCGAAGAACATAAAAATCGAAATACAAATTTTGAAAGAAGTGGATGTACAGAAGTATGGCATCGACATACAGCTAACCGCCCCAAATCAGGGGGGGCTGTGCTACCAAACACAACACTCCCTCCACAGTTATGTGGAGGGCGCTACCTATTGGCAGTCGTACCCTCCTATATGTGGAGGTGGTGGGGTGTGCACAACACCCCCACACAACAATTAAGATTTTTTTGTAAAGATAAAACTTGCGGAATAAATAAAAACAATTCCATGTACAGACATTTGTCTAATAATCTTCCAAATTGGATTTTATCAGTACTTTCACAAGGATCTATTAAATATAAAAATATATACATATATATATATATTTGTAAATATATATATGCATATATATATATATATATATATATATATATATATATATATATATATTCATCCACAAGTTAGTCCAACTGGGCAAATAATTTTCAAAAATGGTCATCTATTGGAGTAAAATTTCTCAACAAAAACTTCTACCCAAATTTTCTCAAGAAGTTAATTTCTATAGAAGATTTTTTTTTATAGAAAGTTAAATTTCTTCCTAACAGAGAATTTCCCGAATCTTTAATTGTATTCTTCTAGGTTCTTCTATGTTTACAATAATCCCAATTCAAAACTTGAAATAGATCCAACAAAAAATTTCATTCTACAAAGGATTTCATTTTCACGGAAGATTTCACGTATGACATTTACAAAATTTACAACTCAAAAGCTTAACAAATTGCACAGACATTATTTTTCCAGACAATAATCTAAACTAAGAATCTTTTCCAATAAGAAACTAACTAGAATTGAAAGAGGAACCTGAAATCCAACGTTTGTGAAGATGTGAATTGACGTAGCACCTCCTCCACAGACCCAAGTTTTTTCTCAGATTGACCAGAGCTTTTTCCAGAACACAAAAACTTTCCTAAGACTATATTTCAAAATTTCCACACAACATGCAATAATCAAAACTTAATTTCTAAAATCTTTTTCCCCACCAAATATCCTCTATCCTTCTTCAATGAAGAAGCTTCTCACCTCTTCCTGTTACAACCATTAATTTCTCCCCGTGAATAAATTTTTCCAACAAACCTCATAAATTTTTCAAACACATGTCGAATACCAAAATATCTTTTAAAACCAAATTGCACAAAATCCTCAAGATATTTTAAAAATTAAAACATTTAATAATTTCTAAAAAAAATTAACATTTCTAATTTAACTTAATTCAACGAGTTTAATTAATTAATAAAATAATATAATCCTAAGATTAGATTATTTTATCAATTAGACTAAATTAATTAATTAATTAATTAATTACCATCTTCTAACATAATAAACCAAATTAATTTAATAATCATCTAGAATATTTTAAATCCATTATTTACCCTTTACAAACTTTGCAGCATAATAATTTCAAAGAAAAATTAAACAACATTTAACAAACAAAACCAACTAGAATTGACGACACATTATGACTAGGGTAATGGATTGACACAGGAATCCAAGCTACTATCTCCCAATCAACATTACCATTGGGTAATGGACATGCTCAAACCTGTGAAACCAGGTGGAGTCGATGTCCTATACCTACAAACCTATAAACAAAGCATCTATCTAACATGCATATATACATCATAATAGAACACACCGTGAAGAGAGAATCATAGAATCGAAGGGAGCTCACAAGTGAGTGGTGCAATTTCGTCCCCTTCACCAATACAATATCATAAAATTGATGATTCTAACATCAATAATCTACTCATGTGCATATAACAATATTATTTCAAATAACCACTATGCTAAACCAAAGCATGTCATAATGATAACATCAAAATAAGGTACCATCACATCATAACATAAAATCCACATCGCTCTAAAGCGAGTGATCAAATAATAATCAAGCATCATAGTATAACATAGTCAAGGTAAAAACAAAAAACAAAGCATAACAAAGACACACACACTATCTAATCCAATGAGAAAAATGAAGGGGTTCTACACTTATATACCTAACATAAATCCTCACTAATCCAATTTATATTTTTCTTATATAATTCAATAGGTAGTCCATCTGCACCTGGAGATTTATCATCACTAAAGGTCAAAATGGACTGTGTAATATCTTCCTTTGTAATATATTTCCTGATTCTTGTAATCATTTTTTTGAATTAAATTTTTACATATATCATTTGCTTTATGAGAACGAGAGCCATTCTCTTCTAAGGAGAAGATATTTATAAAAATTATAAGGAATTGATTCTACACTTCCCTAGGAATATTTATCAAGGTGTCTCCCACATACATTCAACTTTTTCTTTTAGATATTTTTATTTTATGAAGTTCAAGACAAATTTTGTTCCTTTATCACCATTATTTAGATAGTTCAATTTAGCTCTTTTCTTTAAGATTGGATTTTCCTTTTTTGCATATTTCTCACCTCATTTTTACTTTTAATAAGTTCTTCCTTTATTGGGTCACCTTATATATTACATTCTAGCTCAAGTAGCTTTTCTTGGAGAGAATTTTTAGTTTTTTTTTTAAATCCATAGCTTTTTCCTCTTCATTCTTTGGAGCAAAAAAGCCCAATCCCCAATATTAATCGGGTTCAAATATTTTAGCATCCACTTATTAATTTTTCTTAATGTAAAAACAACATTATTACAATTTCTTCATCCCTTAACAAATTAGTGTTTAAAATGAACTTCCTTTCTTTTTTAACTTCTTTCTGACTTTTATTAGTTACAAGTATTCTAGCATTAATTGGGTGATGATCAAAAAGAGTGATCAGGGATACTTTCTCTTGATTCATTTTATAATTTATCAAAAAAGAAGTAATCTCTATTTGCATAGAATTTGTCTAATCGATAGTAAATTCTTTTGTTACCTCTTTGAGCATTACACTAAGTATACCAAATAGATTTGGAAGGTTTTTCCACTCCTTCTAGTGGGTCATAAAGTTTAAGTTTATTATTTAGTTTTTTCCAAAAAAGTTTTCATTACCTTTCCAATCCATTTCTACACCACCAATTTTGTCATTTTTGTTTTCAATCAGGTTAAAATATCCCTTACAATCCAGGGTATATTATATAAATCATACATCCATTTCCACTTCTTTATTCTTTCTTTGTAATAATTAGAGGCATAAATAGAAGAAATTCCAAACCTTCTATTATCTTTTTCTATGACTATCGAAACCACCTTGTTACATGGAGATGAACTAGATTCAATTACATAATTATCCCATTTTTTGGCTAGTAGAATGGGCACACCTCCTTTTCCCCTATCATGTTTAGTAGAGAATTGTGATGCATCTCTCTAGATAAATTTGAGATTATTTTCTAGGGTGAATTTGATAGATTTAACCTCTTGGAGGAGGACAAAATCTAGGTTTTTTTCCATGTTTAGATACCTTCTTATAATATATTTTGTGTATGGGGACTCCAGTGCCTTGAAATTCCAAGTTGAACAATTAAGAATCACCAGCTTGGACCATGCTTTGAGGCTCTTCCAAATTGTTCCTAAAGCTCTTAAAGCATTTAGGAATGTTTTCCTCTTTATTTTTAAATTTACTCTGTCTCTTAGGGTATGGGAATCTCTCAATTTTTCTAGTATGCATGTTCCTTTTTAATTTATTTTTTATCCATTTTGCTAGGGGGTGTCATCTTCAAGGTCCAACCCCTGATCATCTTTCTTAGCAAATGAAATAAGTTCAAAACCACATCTTGGAATCTCCATTTTGGTGCATTCCTGATTTCCAATTTGAAGAGGGTTACTTGTATTTTATTTGTCTGATACTAATCCACAACCATCTATAATATTTGGTTTTGGGTTAGTGTTAGATAGGGAAAAGGCACATTTGGTTCTCCCATTTTTAAGAAACTACTATCCCCCATATTATTCCCATTTCCATTTTTTTGAGTTTTCACATATATTTTTGATTCCTTTCCTATAGCTAATTTTTGGTCAACATCTTTTCTCCTAGAATCATCTTTAGGAAAATCAATAATATTAGGGATGAGTATTCTCAAGCCACTTGAAGCATGCATAGATTCACATTCAAATATTATTTTTTCTTTTCCATTAGATTTACTATCCTTCAAAGATAATTTTTTAATATTAAAATTATTGCTCAATTCACAGAGCATTAATTCTCCAACATCATTATCAAACTTTTTTTCATTCTCAATGTCATTTTTATATCTTACCTCTTCTTTACTTGAAGAGCTTTGGTCTTATTTTTGTGAGCTATCCTTTTTTTATTTTTATCCAAAACCAACTCTTGTGCATTTTTATGTGTCCCTAAACATAGATTGGAGTATTTGTTGAGTTGGATTTTAGGATTCCCATGAAGGAATCATTATTGATTTGGCTAACATTATTCCTACTTTCAAAATTTCCCAAGTTCCATTTTTGGGTTACTAGTTTAGTAATTTCCTCTACACTTTATTAAACGGTTCTAGAAACATTTTCTTCTATATTATTAGATTTAGAATTTCCAATTTTTTAAATTTTTGATTGAATTCCTCTCACTATTAGGAATATTGAATTGGTTTTTATTTACTGAGAAGTCTTTATTCTTTGGTTCTGCAACTATAATTTCTTTTCTAGAACCAATATTCCCCTGACTTAAGGTTAGAATAATTAGGATTAGAATTTTGGGAATGAATTTTTCTTTTTATTATGGATCAATTTCTTCTAACATGTCCCTCTTTTTTACAAAGGAAACATGCATTGAGGTTCCCCATAATTTTAATTTTTCAGGTTATACACTTTGTAGGGGTTTCAATTATTATCTCTTAAGGGATATCCACTCTTGAAGATAAAGCTACTAATATTCTAGCATCCATGTTCAAAATGGTATAATCATTTCTTTTATTTTTATTACATTCCCTAATGGGGAAATCATTTGGGAAAGAAATACCCTAAATTGGGGAGGTACATCTTTTACCTTTAGTCATCTCGAGTATGACAAAGTCAATAGTTCTTCATTTAACGAATTTGAAGACCAAGCCACTACCCTAAAAACAAATTTCCCTATATTTGAGAACACTTTCCCCAATGCCTTTTCGTGCATCTTATGATCTTTAAAGAAAATTAAAAATAGACCTTTTTTTAGTATTCTACATAATGAAATATGCATTCCAATTTTTTTAAACCATACAATTTGAAACCAATCATCTAAAAAATTCCTTGTAGGAATTTTATTAGAATATAAGGCTACAAGAAAAATTGTAGTTTTATTTAATCTACATTCTTCTTTGTCAATTGTAGTTAACATATCTGGATTTGATGAGAGAAATAATTTCTTAGTGCAACACAGAGAAAACTTACCTACTCCTCCAACATCTCCTTTGCTCTTAGAGGCCTTTCCATCGCTACACCTTACAAATTTCATCGAGGGTGGGGTTAGTGTCACCTCTTGTCTAGTGACAATATCTTTGTATGTTTATTTAATCTTTATAGAGATCGATTCATTTTTATTAGCTATCCCTAATGACTTAACATATGTATTGGGCAGGTCGTCAGATAAAATAAAATTTGAAGCCGTTAAAACCAAGTACTTTCCCCTTTGTAATCAAATAATACAATGGAGAAATACATACAAATGATGGTTTCCAAATAGAATGTTCAAAACCACAACATGCGAAACATAAGTGAAAAACAAGAAAAACTTTAGAAAAAACTCAAGGAAAAAGAGAATTTACTTAGGGTTAGGATATCAAACCCTAATGGCCTAAGGCCAAAATGGCTGCCACTTGTAGAGTGCTCACCTTGCCACCAATATGAGAGCAATATTTGGGCCACATTAGTGAAAAATATCTTCAAAACATAATTAATAAAAAGATGAACCTTGTCAATGTTGGCCTACATCCAAGTCTTAACTAATTTGGTACCCCTACTAAATGCACCATTGTTATGTTTTCCTACATGCTTATTGTAGGTTTTAATTTAATTTATTGTCCATCACAAGTCTTTCTAATGTGTTGTCTTATGTTTGTGATATTATGAGGCATTATTATGTGGTCTTACATCTGTCCCTTTGTTCTTGTGATGCCTTGTTTTGTGTTGTGATGCTTCCACATTCCTTGTTACAACTTTTATTGGTTACCTATTTGTAGGATGTTGTTGCAAAGGCTTGTGACCTAATCAATGGTCTTGTTTCCACTTCTATGATAAATTATTCCTTGAGTGATGAATACATTTTTTTTCATAAGATTCCCTTAGTGGTTTGGGCATATTTTATGGATTTATAGTAGAAATGGTCCCTCTTGGCTTTTATTCCAATTTGTGTTTGATTATCTTGTTTATTTGTAGTTGTTTTCCTTCTTCCTAGCCATCCAATCTTTGCATATGATGGTCCATATTTGGATAGTTGTGATATTATTAGAGAATAATATTCAATATTTCCCTTGGTTGCTTGTATCCTTGTCACAACAATCTCTTGTTTCACACAATTATAGTGGAATTATAACTTTCCTATAGCACTATGGTGATGGTGGATTCATGGTTATTTGAAATCTTAATCATATAAGGTCATTTCTTATTACTTAAAAATGTTAACACATTTCCCATTATTATCTACCATTCAATGTTCATTGTGTCCACATGGATGACCAATGTTCAAATGGGGTTTGACATTTTAATCTACACTATTTTTTATCATCCATTCCCACTTACCAAGGTTTGTGCTTCAAGAATTGAAAGCTATTTTAAAAAAATTATGTCCTTAGTTGGTGTCTTTAGTGGTTTTCTATCTACTCATTGTTAATGGTTTGTCCCTAATGATCCCTAAGAGTTGATATGTTCTTGCAAAGTATGGACCTAGTGTTTCTTGCAAGCCTTGTGCATGTCATGGAGGGGATTTCTTATTTTAAAGTCTTCCTCCCTTGGTGTGAGGATGCTTGTTGATATAATAAATTGATGAGCCCATGGTGGTTTCTTGTGTTCTCTGGTAGTTCCCTTTCATCATTGGATTGTTATAGTGAAAAGATTAAATTGCCTAATTAATTATCATTAGGTTCCTATTTACACTAGCATGCTTAAGATTAAATAGATCATATGATTTTTGTCTCAAGTCATAGGATTATGACACGTGTCATGATATTATTATAGCCTCATCTAGGGTTTCCATCCTTATTCTTATACCAAGGGTTTCATTATATTGTAATCATATTTTTTTGCATCTAATGATATCTCAAGCTTCAAAACAAACCAATTGCTTTTCTCTTGTGTGATAAGGTTTTTTAATTGTAGGTGATCATTAGGGTGTTAGGATTTCAATCATCAAATCCAACATGGTATCATAGCTCTAGATCTATAATTCTCAATCTGTTTTAGAGATTCAACTTTGAGCATCCAAACAGTGCATCTTAGAAAAAAGGACATTATGCTATTGCACTTAGTATTTTACCAAAACCCTAAGATTGATTTTTAAATCCTCTAAAGTAGAGTTCAAAAAAATTGAGGTAATTTTTAGGGTTCTACATTTGAGGCAAAAAATTTATACAGTTGAATGGATTTATACAACAATACAAATTGGTACATATGCACAAGTTGTTTGTAAAATATGTAACGCCCCGCCATGCAACCCTAGAGGAAGTTTCAATTCAATATAAAAGCGTATAATTTTTTTTATTAAAGTGAATTAAACATACATGCTCACCTACAATTGAAAACATCCTCTAAGGCTACGTAACCTAGATTACTTAAACCCACACATACATCAACATATAACCATAGCATTTAATGACAATATGAAATAAGTATTTAAACAACATAAAGATACAACATAACATAATGAGATATACATCTAAGATACAAATCCATTAACTTAATCAAAAGGTTACATCACTCATTCCCAAAATGAGGCAATAGTACAAATGTGTTACAATTACATAAATCCACCTCATAAATATAAGAGGGGTAAAATAACATGTTACAAACTGAAAAGTTACAATGCTTGAATTAAAACAAGAACTGCGAGCTGTCCAAATGGATGTCTTGCCACCAAGTATTGAAGATAAAGGGGGACCCAACGATGTATGGTGCATGTTCCACCCAACCAATTGGTACTTGAAGGCCCACCCCCCATGCTAGGAGATAGTAACAACATAACATGGACAATCTCTACAACCTCTAACCATAGGCTGACTCATACTAACACAACTAAACACACTTACAATAAAAGTCCAACTCTAACATAGTCACATTGCTTCCAGACATATAATTTGATCAAGTATGATAAGAAATCCATACACATAAAATAAATACCAATGTTGTCTTAGACAGAGTGTCATCGCACAGCTCGTCATGAGATCTCCTCTAGGAATCTTCATAGGCTCTGGTAATCCTGGTGACCTCAACTGAATCCTAGCCCTCATACTCACTCATTCGGAATCGACTACCTCTCGTAAGGACAAGATAGTTGACCTTGGCCTTCCCACTCACCCCAAGTCTAAACAAGCACTTGTGTCTATGAGTGAGGGTAAATTATCTTGATTAGTTTGAAATACTTCCTAATCCTCTAAGTACATTAATTTAGTTATCACTTGATTAAATCACCTCTGAAGGTTACCCAGTTACCTCTTTGGGCTCTGGCGCCTAACAAAAGCCACTCTTCTACTTGACAACAACCTATACAAGACTAAACTCCAAGGGTAACTCAAGTGCATACAAACTAGCCAAAACAATTGCTCCATCACTAGGAGGCAACAAATAATGAAACTCACTCCAAACACTTGGAGGCAACCAAACCCATAATGCACTACCCAAGGGAAATACAAATGGTTGACATAACAAATCAACAACCCTCATCCTCTGGAAGACTTACGAATTAAAAACTCAATTAACCCTTTTCCCCAATCATGAACACAAGGGAAATAATTACTACAAAGCAATTGCAAGGAAATAATATATTTTTGGATATATTAGATCCATTTCCCTTTCTAATACATTTCACAATAAATAAACCAATTGCCTTAACAAAATAATCAATTACAACAATTAAATTGCCTCTACAGTAAAATCATTTTTCAAATACTTTTAAAAGCAACATATTTCCTTCTACATCTAATTCCTTCCATTTTCCAATTTAACATAAGATATGATATTTTGAAATACAACTATATTATTTATCCATATATATATTTAATATATATTCATAAAATATATATCTATGAAGAGTTGATGTTTACTCTAATCATAGAAACACATATTAAAATAATATATATATAAACATATACACATTATATATATAATATATATATATATACGTAATGTATATATATTTAAATATTATTCCATTTAAAAATTTTACGAAAGCCATGAAGTTCACGATTTCCGAAAACAGAAATAAGTCAAACGGAATTTAATTTTGAAAATATTTATTTTAAAAAAAAAAACGAATATTTAAAAGACCACCGGACTATACCAATGTACAACTGGCCTTGGTGCCTTCGGCGTCAGACTGTACATTGTACAGTCGGCCACCCATTACATTGGGCGTCGGTCTGTACATTGTACAACCAGTCTCCCTTTGTTGGGGGCAACGATGCTACCATGGCAACGCTCCCTCCACTTAAGTGGAGGGCGCTACCATGGGAGCAACGCACTCCCCAGTGTTGTGGGTACAATGGGTGGTGGGGGTACATCCGCCCCCACCAACCACCATTCAAATCTCATTTTTTTTAAAGACAATTTATTTTTTCTATAACACAAACGAAATTGAAAATTTCGCTTTCCCAACACATCGTACAAACGACGAATTTCTAAAAAAAATAAAAAATAAAAATCCCCCAATAACATAACGTGTATATATATATATATATATATATATATATTATATGTATACCATTGTATATATATAAAAATAATAATTTCCATTTTCTGGATAAATTGGGAAAATTTACAAAACATCCATCTACAGGAAGAAATTATAAAATTTCCAGAGAACCCAAAATTTATACAGAGGATTTTAAAAATGAATCTTTTAAATAACTTTCACAAATCTAAATCTAGGCAAAGAGACTACCAATTTCCAACAAAGGTTTACAATTTAAAACCTAATATCCTCTAGGTTTCTCCACCGCAAAATGCACAGAGGATTCAAAGAAAATTCATTTTTTACTACAGAGGTTTAATTTTATAAAACAAAATTAGATATTGTTTTTCCTCTAAGTTTGATTTTCAGTTTGAATCTGTGTAAATTTCTCAAATATAATAATTCCTATTTAGAGGTTTTTACTATAAATAAAATTTCCTAAATTCTTCATGGCAACAACAGAAGCTTTAAAAATTTCCTTTCTCTAAAATCAAATCATTTTCCTTAATGGATCTAACAATACAATTTCTAATCTAGATTTTAAACAATATAATTTTACAAGTAAAGAACCTATACCAAGAAGCTTCAGACAAGATGAATCTTTGATGTCGAGCCTCCTCCAAAGCTTTCACATCTTCTTTCCAGTAACCACAATATTTCCAGCACCAAAATTGTATCCAATAATCACAACAAATGCAAAATAACAATTCCTTAACAATTCCTACAGCCAAGAAACTCTACAATCCTCTGTGTATTTTCCAAATTTTCATTCTTCCCCAAAAAATATCCTCACACTCTCGTGAAGAAGCTTTCCTCTTCTTTCAAAATCCACAATTCTCTCCGTGAATAATTTTTCAACAACCTCTTCATTAATTTTAACTCTAACATGCTAGCAAAATAAAATATCTTCTAACAACCAATTTTAATTTCAATTTCAATTTAATAATTCCAAATTGAATTACCACTAATTGAAATTTAAATTCCAAATTAATTAAATTCCCCTTTTCTTTTAATTCTCTTAACATTATATTTAATTAATTAATTTTAATTATTTAATAACTAAATTCAACCCATTGGATTAAATTTAATTAATTAATTTAAATAAAAATTTCTATAAAAAAAGTCCAATTTTAATTAAATAAATATCAACATTATATAAAGCAATAATTCTAAATATTTATTTCCATAATCAAGAACCCTTCAAAATTAAACAATATTAAAACAAGGCAACCAATGACTCGTCAAACACGACTGACGACACACTATGGCTAGGGTGTAGACTTGACACAAGTTACCTAGCTACTATCTCCCATTCAACTTAACCATTGGATTGACATGCTCAAACCTGTGAAACCAGGTGGAGTTGATGTCATGTACCTGAAAACAAAGTAACCAAAATCATATATATATAAGTAGCATAAAATACACACTGTGAAGAGGAAATCATGGAATCGCAGGGTGCTCGCAAGCAAGTGATGTGATCTCGTCCCCTTCACCAATGCACTCATCATAACTGAAATTTCCATAATACTTCAAATATCACATGTGCAATAACATGTTACATCAACAAGTAATTTAACACCACTTAAAGCCTATCAAATCAAACATCAGATAAACCACATCACATCACACAAATAGTTCGTCACTCTATAAATAGCAATCAAATAACACACATGATAAAGTATGCAAAGTATCATACTAACTGATCTAAAACAAAACATGAAAAGTTGTCTGAACAGAAAGCAAAACAGAGGGGTATTACAAAATATAACTTATTTTTGTTGAAGGCATTTCTTCTCGACGAGCAAAATTTACTTTGGTGGCATTTTTTATTCTTTTAATTGATGGTTAAATAATACAATAGTAATTTGTAAAACCTAAGTGACAATTTTCACACCTAAGAGGTAGTTTTTGGAGTTGAATGACATATTTTGTAAGTATAGTGGTAGTTTTCAAATTGCCACTATTTTTTGCCACCCAAGTGACCATTTGAGTTGTTTTTGCCACCTCAACCACACTGGATCCACAGCTCCATTAGATAAACAACCATATCATCCAACCCCCAAGTGATAGCTACTGTCATATTGGTGACCAAGGGTTGCACTCAACCACCTAGCTTTGATTCCTAGTGGTTGGGTGCCCATGTGACTAGGGCCCAATTTATCAAGCCCCCAACATTTCCCTTTTTGAGCCTTTTTTGAGTAATATTATGAAATTAGGTATATCTTTGGGTATATAAAGTCAACATTTTGGAAATAAATAGTCATCAAAAAGTTGGTTCCAAGCTCGATGTAGCCATTTACTTCATTTTTCCATACATTTTACTAGGTACCTATTATTTCAATCAAAAGTCAAATTTTCTATTTCAACTTAGTTTTTTCGAAAATTACAAAAAAAAGAACTTTATTTTGGAACAAAGGGGTTACTTTATTGCATTGTGAGGATTATATTGTTGTTTTTCCTTCCAATTTCTATATTTTATAGCATACATCATGGATCAAACCCAAATTTCTCCTCTCAACCCATACATTTATTATGGGTGGGAAAAACAAATGGAGATACATTTAAAGAAATTAAGGTTGTATTGAGTTACCATGGGTATAAAACTTGAAACAACAACAATTGCATAAAAGATAAAATGGTTTAAAAGTGTGAATCCTATTGCACTTTATGCAAGTCTATTTATGTTGATCTTATTTTTCACATTGAGTCTTTCACTACAACAAATCAGACATGGACCTAGTTGGAGAACTTATTTGGAAAGAAGGATAATTTAAGAGGTTATCAATTGGATAATGAGCTTATTATTTTACATATTATTTTTCATAGCATCCATGACTTCTTCACCAAAATTAAATCACTTAAATTGTAGTTTAAACAATGTGGTATTGAGAAACATGGCATCTTGTTGATTATTTTCATCCTTGGAAAACTTGGTCCTAGAAGTCATTAGGTATATCTTTGGGTATGCTACTAGATATGATATTGGTATTACATTTATGATTCCTTAATTTGATTATTTTGATAGATCACTCACTAGGGATTAGGAAAATTTGGTACAAATTGTTACTTTGAAGTCTTCCAAACCATAGGCTCTTATTACTAATCAAATAATAAAGGAAAGAAAATAAAATAAGAATGTCAAGAACAATGATCAAACAAGGGAATCATAATCATAAGTTACCCTAAGTCCTCTTCCTCTTCAAAAGGTGAATCATCTAAGAAAGAGAGACCAAAATGTATATATTGCAAAAATAGGGACATGCTAAGAATCAATGTTATGCAAAATAGATTGACGAGTTGAAAAATATTTTAGAGAATAATATCTAATTGCCTTCATCTATGCCATCTAGTGTATCCTCTTTTTGAAAAAAATCTTCATATACATAGTTAGGGATAGCTAGATTAGCAAGTGGGATAGAAAATATGAAAGGAAATGCACTCTTTGCATCTATTAGTCATCAATCAGGGAGATGACTTCTTGATTAAGGAGCATCACATCATATGGATTCATCACAGGGTATATTATCTTAATTTGAGCTTTGTACTTTACCAAACATCTTGATTAGAAGAAACACACAAATTAGTGTTTGTGGAGAAGTATTTATTGATATTGGAGATGAAACATTTAATGATGCACTTTGTGTTCCTTGATTTTTAATCGCTCTTTTCCATATAGATTACACATAATGGAGCAAAGAATATTGTTGAGTTCACACCAGATTCAAAGATTATTAGAGACTTGAAGATTTTTAATTTTGGGATGGTTGATCATGCATCTCACTTTTACACATTTTCACATTTTGTTCCAAATGATCTTGTATTTCTTTTAACTTCTATACACACTCATGCATTTAGAATGGATTGAATTCTCGAGGATAAATTTGGTCACTTTAACCTTTGTGTTCTTCCATTTACTTTAGTTCTTGAGACTTGTGTAAAGATTCCATCTTGTTCTCCTCCTACTTCTTTAGAGGTTGGTTCAATTTAGATTCAATTTTGTGGGATGATTTTATGCCAAGCATTGTCAATTTATTTATAAAGTCTCACATTGTAAATATTGAGGACACTCTCAAGGAAATTTCTCTTTGATGAAAATTACATCACACATATCACATTTCCATGTCTTTGTAGATTATTCTTCATGATTCTTCATAATTTTTTGGATTTGTTTCATCTAATTACATTATGATATCTTTTGATTTAGACATGTGGATATTGATTGGTTTTTAGAGGCACTTATCATGAGAAATTTTTCCTCATCTTTATTGAGGGAGTTTCTACTATATCTACTATTGGATTTTTTTCTTCCTGAGGAGGAATATTATTTGTTAGTTTTGGATCATCTTCACGTATTCACCATTGGAATAGGAGTTACTTCTTTATGGGGGGATATGTAGTCTCTTCTTTTATCTCACATGGAGGGATCCTTATTGTAAATTTGCAATAGAAGTAGTACTTAATGGGTCATGTTGAGTCCATATTTCTTCTATCAGATGTACATGTTTGTTTACTTTTTTCTCTTTTTTGGAAATGAGTTTTTTCACATGATGTTTTTTCCTTTTCTTTGATTGCGAGAGATTTGTTTATTTGTTTGTATATGGGTAACTCATGAGGCTTTGTAGTTGAGACCTATCCATCCATCATTCATCCATTATCATTGTATATTTGTATTTCATCATGCTTCCTAAGTTTCACTTAAGGGGTTATTAGAGTGAAAAAGGTAAATCACCTAATTAATTATTATTAGGTCCATATTCACACTAGAATGCTCTAACTTCCTTAGATCATGTGGTTTTTTGTCTCAAGTCATAGGATTGTGACACATGTTATGATCTAACTATATCCTCATCTAGGGTTTCATCCTCATTCTTATAACAAGGGTTTCATTATATGTTGTAATCATAATATTTTTGCATCTAATAAAATATCAGGCTTCAACAAATCATTTGTTTTCTTATGTGATAAGGTGTTTTAATCATAGGCGATCCTTGGGTGATCAAAAACTTGAATCGTATATCAATTAGTTGATGGAATTACCTAATACTTCCAAAAAATATGTATAATATCTCTCAAGATTATGAGAAACTCCAAACCTATTGATAAAAAAAATCAAATCCTTGGTTACTGGGTCTTGGCAAGAAGTTGAGTCCACTTTTTGGCCAAAAAGTGGAAGTGTTTTCCTTGATTTTCAGAATTTGACACATTTGACCTTAAAATTTGAAGCACTTAGATATGGAATCTTCAAAGAAGTCACTCATCATAAAATGTATTACTCAGAGTCTAGTTTCCAAATATCTAATTTATTTCAATACCCAGATGGTACAAATTGAGTTTCAATAGGCATTTCTAAAAACCACTGTTTAAAAGTCACTTTTTTTAACCATACCATGCATGTGTACATCATCCATATTTAGACCTAAATTATCATATTTTTCTAAATCCTTTTGGAAAAAGATTTGTAACTCACTGAAGCATGTTTTTGATATTTTTTTGTAATTTTTATTGAATATTTTTTTTTGTTAATTTTTATTGGCCATATTTGGTTTTTGAAAAATCATCGTGTATGTCATGCATAAGATGACCTAAACTTATCATTTTTTATTTATTTTTTAAATTGAAAAGAGTTGTCTGAATTACGTTTTTGTGCAATCCGTTCGTCAAAAAATTATGTTAATATAAAAAGTTGTTAAAATATTAAAAAACCCTAATAATTCAAGTTTATGGACCTATTTCATCAAAAATTAATTGAAAATAGAAAAAATAATCCAATTGTAAAAAAAATACATATTTGGAATCTACACTGTCTCATCTATAATGGGTTTTAATTTCGTTGAAAAATTTAGCAAAAAAGGTTGCCAGCCATATGTTCATACTCACTATTTTTCTTTGACATTGTTAGGACCTTCAACTTGCAAGTCAAACCAATTTGAAGACCTAGGTTCATAATCTCAAAGCTTTTCCCGAACTAGAATCCAAGCCAAAAACCTGACCACAAAGCAAGGGGGATTTCAAATTTTTAGAAACGGGGTCTCATTTTGTAAATCGGGATCTCGTTTCCTAGAGTTGATTATGAGACAATCAATGGATCTACTAAATGGCATTCATTTAGGAGTTTGACAACAAGCACATGGACTATCTGGACAAGGGAGCTTGCATTTTGTTAGTATTGTATCTCAGGAGATTGGGAAGCATGTGAAAATATAGAATGGGTTGAAGAGTGGGAGAAAATATCGTTGACACCTACACAAGCACACAATCAATATGAAAGAACTATTGAAGAAAATGATCAAGTGTTTTCATTTGAAGACTATGATCGCATTTCAGACCTTGTAAAAGAAGGCATAATTTAATTCAATTTATTTCATTTTATTTCACTTTATTAAGTTTTTTTGTAATACTAAATTATTTATATGGATAAGCGCAAGTTAAATTAAATCAATTTTGTTTGCAGGACATGTGTATGTTGTTTCACTTGATGGGAATGAAGAGGAAACAAAATATTGGTTGGATCATTGTGTGGAGACTAAACATAAGTTAATATCACCTTAAGAAGATGATGATGGCTATAATTATCCAACAAGTACGGTGATCCCCTTAAGAAAATTTTGATAACAAGTATTTGATCGGGCCTTAAACAAATTTTTAGAACAAGTCTTTGATCCCCTTAAGAAAATTTTGAGAGCTTATTTGATGATAGTTTTCATGTTTTTGAATAGGATCAATGGTGGTTGTTGGAACTTGGTTATGAAAATACTTGATAAGGAAGAATGGTCTACCTGCATTTGAAGATTATGAAACACATAAAAGGATTATACACTATTCACATTTGGTTGTGGCAACAAATATAAAACTAGATCGGTATCATGGAAAACCTACAAATAAAGTGTTATGGACAATTTATATGGAAGAGCATGAGACAATCATAGATGTGTTGCAAACAAGAGAGGATGAATATAGTACAATGGAATAAGTAAATAAAGGTAAATATAGTTTTAGTTTTATATCAAGTCCTTTTAAATAGATAAAATACATGTTTTCATATTTCTCAAGTGTGTTATTAGTTGAAATTGATTTAAATTTTCCTTTTATAGATCCTTAAGCCATAATCACATAAAGGAGAGTCCATGCAGATTCAACCTAGACAACATGGAATACTTGGTAAAAATAGGTAATTATTAGTTAAATTATATTTAAATACATGTTTTGATTATATATTGATAGTGCTTGTACATTAATAGTTAAAATTGATTTATTATACTTTTTTTGTATCCTTAAGCCATCATCGCATTGATCTCATACTTTGAAACAAGAAGGAGAAGATCCCTAGATTCAACCTACACACATGTGTGGAATACTTTTAAATACAAGTACTTGAGTTGTGTACATATAGATATTTTTATATAAATTAAATGTGCTTGTTTTCCTACTTTGAAACTTTATATTTGATTGTATAATAACTAAATATCATGTATAAATTATTGTTAAATAAATTATATCCTTAAGACGTCGTATTAGGACCCCTTAAGACATCCCCTTAATATGTATCGTAATTAGCACATATCCTAAATATTATACTTAATTATATATCATTTTTTTATGATGACTCACCCTAAAGTATAATACTTGTTTATATCACTTAATATTTATACTTAATTATACTCTTCTTTCATCCCCTTAGGACGTCGTATTAGGACCCCTTAAGACATCCCCTTAAGACAACTTATAAATTAGTGTTGGATGCTATTATTTGTTTGTTGGATGTTATTATTTGTTTTGACAACTTATTGTGTGGTGAGTTATGTGAGATAACTAAAGATATAAACCAACACACCAATGAAACATTAGATCAAAGGAAACTAATTAAAAAGTAAAACAAACTCTAAACAACAACTCCTTCAAAAGTGTCCCATTGTCCTCTATCTCCAAGGATTCAATGCAAGTTATTTGCCCTCAACTGGTGTAAGCAGTAGCTTGATAGAATGAAAACTTCAGAGAATGAGCTTATGCAAAATGCATGTCTATTTGCTAAATGATTAAGCTATGAAATTGAAAACTAAGATGCTATGAACTTGAAACACTATTCTTAAAAAGATTGCTAAATGTTGGTTATAATGCAATTATAGTAAACACGCTAAACTCACAAAATCTAGGATCTTTTTCAACTCACAAAAGGGTTGTATTTATAGATTTTTGGAGACAAGAATCCAGTTCGCAAAGATCGACGGTCGAAATCAAACTTGTCAAGATGAATAGTGAGAGATTTTGGAAGTTGAGAGAAAGATGGAAGGTTGAGAGAATAATGGGAAATGTTTCCTCGTACACAACCTTTTCCATTCAAAATTGAAGGAAATTTGTCATTTGTGCAATTCAATTATGAGGAGTTAGTTTGTAGTTGAGGATAAATCATTTAATTAAATAGTTTATTTATTTAATTATGTGACAAGGATTTTAGAAGCTTCCATAATTAAATAATTAATATTTAATTATGTGTGAGAGATGAAAAAGGAAGGTAATTGAATATTTAAAATATTCAATTAAATGTGAGGTGAGAAAAGTGTTAAATCAAATATTTATAATATTTAATTTAAATGTGGGATGAAGAATTAGAAATAATGAGTTTAGAAGAATATTCCATTTATTTGAATTTAAAAATTCAAACTTAGAATAATATGATAATTAATATAAATAAATTATGAAATTTATTTAATTTAATTAAGAGGAAGATGGTGATAATTAAATAAACTTATTCATTTAATTAGATTAGAAGAATTAGAAAAATGAACAATATAAATAAATAATTAAATTTATTTAAATGTAGATGACTTTAGAATATTAATTAAATAATTCATATTTAATTAATTAACAGGCTTGACCATTTTTAGATGTATACATTTTTCCCCTCTTTGAAGTGATGTGTTTTATGCATTGCTTCAAATAAATAATTCAGATAATGAAAATTTTGCCCATGACTTTGAAAAATTGATTGATGATGCTATATGCCCTCTCGGGAGATAAATCACGTTGATTTGAATGATGATGATGATTCCAAGATTTTGAGTGATGAGAAGGAGATTCACCGATTTATCTCCCAAAATAGCACTCTGCGTGGTGAAAATAAAAATAACCCTACCTTATTTACCCCCTTAAAAGGTGGAAAAGGGTAAAAGCCATTGTCATTTGAACAATTTCCTTTTGTGATTTTTGACCTCTAAGAGAGAAGATTTTGAGATGTCGATCCACTACGAGCGTCACAGATTCAAGCGGGCCCACTGACATCAATGACCAGCAATGTACGAAACTCCGATAAGATCATACAACCTTTCATTTTGAAATTTTGCTAAATTTTCCATGAATTT
The DNA here is from genome assembly GCA_007115665.2 of Sequoiadendron giganteum. Lineage (NCBI taxonomy): Eukaryota > Viridiplantae > Streptophyta > Pinopsida > Cupressales > Cupressaceae > Sequoiadendron > Sequoiadendron giganteum. Next base: position 614,473,640 of record CM021107.1, on the reverse strand, counting down.
TTTGAATATTTAGGATTTCAAAATTCTATTTTAGCACATAGATTTATGATTTAACGCATGTGAACTCTATTCTAGCGCATAGATTAGGTAGATTAGTGCATTCATGATAGTGCATAGATTGAAAAAATTAGTGCATAGGAATGTTAGACTAGCACATTGGCTCTTTTAGCACATAGGACAGATAGATTAGCGTATAGGTGAAAACCGCGTGCATGTGATGCTCAAATAGCACATAGGATGAGAGTTTTAGCGCATAGGCTAGAATAGCACATTAGTTTGATAATCTAGTACATGCACCTGGTAGAATAGTGCATAGGTGATTTAGTGCTTTGGACCTCTGTTTTAGCGCATCCATGGAGAAAGTAGCACATTGGCTAAATTAGCGCGTTGAAATTCTGTTTTAGCACATCCATGAATTTTAGCTAAATTTGAAAGTTTGAGACTAATTTGAAGATTTCTTGATGCTTGTTGCTATATTAGACAACTGATTTAATGAATTTGAGTAACATCAAGGATAGATTGACTTGATTTTGATGATGATCTGATAAATTTGTTCTTGTGCTTTGAAAATAAAGTAAATTTATGTTGATTTTGATAAATTTGCTTTCCGAAATGAAAAACAAATAAGAAAGATGTTGATTTGAGCCAATGGGTTGTTAAATTTTTCTTCATGCCTGATGAAAAACAAATAGTAGAGTTTTGATAAATTTTCCTTCCTGCTTGAAGAAGAAATGGTAATCATAGTCTGATATGTTGTTGATATGTTGTTTGATTGACATGATTCTAATAAATTTTCTTTCATGTCGGATGAAAAACAAATAGTAGAGATGTTGATATACTTCTAATATGAGTTGTTTGCTTGATTGACATGATTGTTTGATTTCCTGACTGATGATGACCTGATTGAATGATGCTTTAATGTTATAGGAGGATTTTAAAATCCTCCAAATCAGAGAGATTTCCTCGCACATGGGAGATGATTCCCAGATTATCTCAACCAAAGATAGGAGTCATTGTTAGATGTGGTTTGGGATCACTTTTGAGGATCCATCAATATAGGGTCAACAAGGCACTATTGATTGCATTAGCTGAGAGATAGAACAATGAGCATAACACATTTCACTTGCCGATTGGAGAGATCACTGTGACACCTGAGGACATGTACAAGATTTTGGGTATTCTTGTGGTTGGTGACCTTGTGTTTTATTACCATAAGGAGATTGGAGGTATAGATGCCCTCAGACGAGTGTTTCAGGATCTAGGCATTAGCGGGTATGATATCCCTTGGAGGGATATGGTAGAGGGTTATGCCCCACTTCCCTCGCTTTTGGTAGGTTTCATTGGTGGTTTCATTTGTCCCACTGTAGGTCAAAGGGACTATCTATTGGTTGGGGCCGGATATTGGAGGACATGGTCCTTCATCAAACCAGATACGCATGGGGCTCCTGCATGCTAGCCCATTTATATCATGATCTCCATTAGGTGGTATACACTAATAGGAAGAGCATTTCATCTAGGGTGACACTGTTGCAGATATGGGCATGGGAGCATATTGCCATTACCCACCCTTTTGTAGGCAGAGACCATCCACTTGGTCGACCATATGTATATTCATGCATAGGTCCACTTGTCCAGCCCAAGTTGGGAAAGTTAGAGTGCTAGCGGTGTGTGTTGGATGACATGGATATTGTCATCTGGAGACCTTATGTGGATTGTGAGGCATGGGATGAGGATGATATTGAGTTGTCGTATTGCAGCATATCTAGATACATGATTGGTTGCACTCCCTTCATCATTGAGCGGTTTTTGGTTATGCGAGTATTGAGACAATATGGGTGGGTGCAAATGATTCTACAGAGTGCGACACACTATGCCAGGCGACAAGAGGATGTGGCAAAATGGGGTCCCTTCATCACTTTTGAGGCCGTCAGAGCAGAGTACATAGATTTATAGCTAGAGTTCTGGGAGTATCACCCAGAGGTCACAGATGTGGGCATGATTGAGGAGTATGTTGCCTATCTTTATACTCATCGATTTCCCAGATTGACCAGTCTTGATGAGCCGACACCATAGTTAGATGGTCCCACAACACAAAGAGCACGTAGGTAGCCACATGCATAGGTAGAGGTGGGGGCATAGGCTGGGCCATAGGGAGGAGGACAAGCTGGGGGACATGATGGAGGTTAGGCTGGAGGACAGGGTGGAGATCAGGCTGAGCAACCACTAGGAGAAGAGGAGGATGCAAGTGAGGATGCGATGGACATTGATGATGAGGAGGAGGATGACAACTCAGATGATGATGATGGTGGTGGGGATGACGAGGGTGGTGGAGGGAGAGTATGTTCTGATGTACTATTTAGGACCAAGCCTCGTACATTGAGAGTGGTGGAGCATCCGACTACTTTAGGACCATGGATTACCATCAGGGCTCCCTCACAGGGTTAGATCGACGCTCTACAGGCATAGGTATAGGCTCTCTAGAGCCAGTTAGTGTAGACACGAGCCACTATCATGCAGTTACAGGCACATATGGCTCAACCACCACCTCTTGACCAATAGATAGCACAACTTACAATAGAGAGAGACAACTTGAGACAGAGATGCTTACAAGCCAAGGGAGTAGCCGAGAGACCTCCAATTAGTACAAGGTACTTCCATTGAGGAGGTAGTTGCAAAGGGCCTAGAGACTGCCAGGGAGTGTGAGTTTTGGAGGTAGAGGTATCATGAGGCAATACCCCCAGAGTAGAGAGTATCATACGCCCCCTCAGGCACCAAGTCCCGCACTCACTCCAGGACTCATTCTAGGAGTGTGACCAGGAGTGTGCTACAGTTGGGAAGATGAGAGACAAGTGGTACTAGCGGTCAGGCTCTAGAGAGACCGACTACCTCCGGCAGCAACAACAATCATGATCCTCATAGTGGTCCCCCTCAATGATGATTATGCATACATTTGTTTATTGTATCTTACATATCTCTTTCAAACATTTGATATCATTGTACCCATGGACATTTGTATGAGATTATGATATGCAACATTGATGGTTTGATATGCATGTGTCTTTGATTATGCTATGATGGATGGTTATGTATGCATTTTTTTACTTCTATATGCCATGTTTGTTTTATGATTATGCATGTTCATGGATGATTTTTATATGATGATATGATGATGGATGCACATGATATGACTAATGATGATGATGATGTTTATGATTTGAATAATGATGATGATGCTTTATGATTCTGCAAAATGGAATGATGTTTATGGATTCGATATATGAATGTTGATGCAATGAATGATTTTATGATTTAATACGATGTATGGAAAATGTATGTAATGAAAGCATTTTTCTCTTTTCGATGGATGATTATGCAAATGATGTATGAGATCAAAAATTGATATGAAATTATGATATGAAAAATGATATGTTTAAGTGATGCAAATGATATGAATGATTAATGTCGTATATGTAAATGATAATATGAAAATGATGTATATGATGATAATTACGAAATACTGTATAATGATGGTATGAAAATGAAGATGATTTGATTATGAAATAATATGAATATGAAATGATAATGATATATGATGTAAAATGATAATGATGTGAAATGATAATGATGTAAAATGATATGAAATAATATGCAACTAATGTATATGAAAATGATATGAATTAAAATGAATTAAAAATGATATGAGATTGATAATGAAAAAGATGATATGAATATGAAAATGATATGAGATGCTACTAATGTGATAATGAAAAATGAAATGAAAGTGACAATGAAAATGAATTGTAACCCATGATGATGAAAATGAGATGCAATAAATGTCTAAATGTACTCAATCTTTGTCTTAAAGAGATATGTATCTTTTCCAACCTCCAAAAATCTATCATACAACCACAGAACAAAAATGAATGCAATCTAAATGAATCATGTAGTCCTAAAATTCCAGATGAACCCTTTCACTATTGTCATTCCGTAAACCAATTTTGTGCTTGATTTTCATCATTGAGCCTTTTGATATGTTGAAATTTAGTACAAGCATCAAAGGGGATTTTTGCGCTAATGATGACCTGAGTACAACTTTCATGATGTTTGATATAGAAAGTTAATACAAGGATCGAGGTATAATTGTACCAAGATGACCTGATTATTGCTTACATAAACAAAATAAAGTTAACCATTTTCCTATGCAAATCTCGAAATGTCACTATGTCTCGCAAAAAATTTGCACAGTACTAGTGATTAGCTTACAAACAAACAATTAAAGAAGAATCATATTCCTTCCTTGTGATCATTGAATCACTCCAGAGATATGATGTCATCAAATGTCAAAACAATAATTCTACTTATGCTTTAAGTCTTTCATTCTTTTTATTCAGATTAAGATCATCCAATTTGTTTCAATTTCCTGTCTCATAGATATTTTGACCAGGTTTGATTGGATATTTGATTATTGTTTTGATATTCCAATATTTGACACATGTCATTTTTCTACCAAAAGATTCAAAAGTTGACTGCCCCCGGTGATTTTGTACTCCGACTCCCGATAAGACACAATATACTGTTAAGAATAACAATGATCATCAAGCCATGATGAAATACTTGTTGTTTCAAGGAAATGTTGGGCGTATGATGCATATATGATGGTCAGGAAAGGATTCAATGCGGATGAAAAATGGATATGAACAATGCAAAACATATCCTAATAGATGGGAGAGCTGACTAAATCACAAACAACGCCTGTTTGCCAAGTTTTCACCATTTTTTTTAATTGTACTTTTTCAGATTTTGTAATTTTTTTGTTGTTACCAAGATGCCCATTTGCCAGGTTTCAATCAAGGCAACGATTATTTGATTATTTGATTTTTTTTTGTGTCAAAAGGATGCTTGTTTGCCAAGTTTTCACCCTAATGACAATTTTTTTAGGACATTTTCTAATTTTTATGGATTTTTTAATGACTTTTTATTCTGTTTTTGGTATTTTTCTAGGACTTTTATATATTGTTTTTGTGTTTTTTAAACATAGAACTTTTTCAAATGAATTTTGTTGGTTGGATCTTCAATTAGATCCCCTTCTAGTATTGATAATTGATATGCCCCTGATCCATATGCTGCAATAATGATGAACAGGCCCAACCAATTGGGCTCAAACTTGCCTTTCTTTTCCCAATCTTGTTGGTTGTGAGGGTTTTCTTTGAGGACCAAGTCACCCACTTGAAATGTTTGTGGTTTGACTCTATGATTGTAACTACAAGACATAACTTGTTGATAACCCTTCAAGTGATTGGCTGCACTTTTTCGCCGCTCATCAAGCAGTTCTTGTTCTTGTAGTCTTGATACTCTATAATCCTCATCGGTTATAAGTCCCTTCAGTGAGACTCGAAGTGAAGGAATCTTAACTTCCAGTGGAAAATTTCTTCTGCCCCATAAACCAAGGCATATGAGGTGGCACCTGTGGGTGTGTGAATTTTGGTTCTATATGCCCAAAAATCTGGATTTAATTGGACATGCCAATTACGACCAATGTCATTCATTATTTTCTTCAGGATCTTTAGAATTATCTTGTTTGAAGCTTTTGTTTGGCCATTTCCCTGTGGATAATAAGGAGTAGAGAACCTGTGTTAGATGTGAAATATTTCATAGATTTCATCAACATCTTTATTTTTAAAAGGTCTTCCATTATCTGTGATAATGGAGCTGGGAATGCCATACCGACATATGATATAGTTCAAAATGAAGGATGAAATTTGTTTGTCGGTAACTTTTGTTAAGGGAACAACTTCAACCCACTTAGTAAAGTACTCAGTGGCCATGATAATGAACTTATGTCCATTTGATGATGATGGGTGTATCTTGTCAACTAGATCCAATCCCCACTGAGGAAAAGGCCATGTTGTGGTGAAGGGTTGTAGTTCCTGAGCAGGAGCGTGGATGAGATTTCCATGAATCTGACATTTCAAACATTTCTTCACAAAGATGAATGATTCCTTTTCCATGGTTGGCCAATAGTAACCCATTCTAACAAGCTTCTTAGCCAAGGTTAGTCCACTTGAATTAATCCCACAAATACCACCATGAACCTCTTGTAATTCCTTTTCTGATTCATCACGTTCAAGATATCTAAGGAGGGTACCATCAAAACCATGTCGATATAAAGGTATCAGTAATTAGGGTATAGCAAGATGATTGGCATATGAAATTTCTTTTCTAATTCCTAGATAAATCTGGGGTAAAGATAGTGTCTTTCATATAGGAATAGATTTTTCCATTTAAGGGTGAATCAAAACCAATCAGGTGACAAATGATTTGGGTTTTTAGATTGTCATAGGTAGGAGAAAACAATTGTTCCACTAGGAATTCGTATCAAGCTTGGTTCTCTGATAATTGGAGTAGTGATGCAATTGTAGCCATGACATCTGTAGCTTTGTTGTCGATCCATGGAATTTGCATGGAATTAATCTCAACAAAGTACTTCTTGAAATCATCCACCATGTTCTTGTAAGGCATTAAATTTTCATCTTTAGTTTGATAGGAATCATTGATTTAATTTATGACAAGTTGTGAATCACCAAAAACTTGCAATTATGTGATTCTTCAGTATAATGTAATTCTTCATACTCGACTATGTTATTTGTACAAGGAAACATCAACCGATCAGACTTTGGAATGTTATGTCCCTAAGGTGTGACAAAAATAATTCCTACCCCTGAGCCATGTTGTGTGTAAGACCCATCAAAATAAAGTGTCCATGATTTCTTAATCGTTGTTGTGAAAACATCTGCATAAGGGAATTCGATGTGCATTAGATGTTTTGCTTGTAGTGGTGCTTCTGCCAACTGATCTGCAATGACCTTCCCTTTTATTTCTTTTCGATCCACATAATGAATGTCAAATTCGCTTAGGATCATTACCGATTTAGCTAACCTGCTAGTTAAGGGTTCCTTGCTTAGAAGATACTTTAAAGGATCAATTTTAGCCACAAGTTTGATTGTATGAGCTAGCATATAGTGTTGTAACTATTGAGAAGAAAACACTACTACCAAACAAGATTTTTCAATGAAAGTGTAATTTAACTCATGGATTGTCAAAGTTCTGCTAATGTAATATATTGCTCGCTCTTTTCTCATTCTGTTCTCTTGTGCTAGTAATTCCCCCAGGGATACTTTTGTGGCAGAAATATACAATATAAGTGATTTTCCTTGTACTAGTGGAATCAATACTAGTGGACTCATTAGATAATTCTTGATCTAATCAAATGAGGCTTCACACTTGTCTTCCCATTTGAATGGAACATTTTTATGCAAGAAATGCGTGAAGGGAAAAATCTTGTCTACCAACTATGCAATGAATCTCCTAATGGATTGTAAGCATCCTTGTAATGAGTGCAATTGAATGACGTTCCTTGGTGGTGGCATTTATAGGATTTCTTGAACCTTCGTTGGATCCATTTCTATTCCTTTTTCTGATACAGTATAGCCCAAGAGCTTTATGGATTTTACCTTGAAGACACATTTCTTGGGATTAAGTCTGACTTTAAATTTTTCCATTCTGAAAAAAATCTTAGATAAGATATCTAGATGCCCTTCTCTTATATTTTATTTTTCCAAAAGGTCATCTACATAGTCCTCCATGAATATGTGCATCATGTCATGAAAAATTGTAGTCATTTCCCACTGGTATGTTGCTCCTACATTTTTTAGTCCGAACGACATTACATTACAACAATATGTACCCCAGGGACATGTGAATGTAGTTTTAACCTGATCTTCAGGTGCAATATTAATCTGGTTATATCCAAAAAATCCATCCATCAAAGAATACATAGTATGCTCAACTGTCAAGTACACAATCATGTCTATGTTTGGTAGAGGGAAACCATCTTTTGGACACACTTTATTTAAATCCCTAAAATCTGTGCAGATTCTGATTCTTCCTTCTAGATTTGACATAGGTAGGATGTTGGAGATCCATTCTACATAGTCAATAAACCGAATGAATCCTACATCTAACAACTTCTTTAATTCCTCTTTGACTAGCAATGCAACATGTGGATGCATTTTTCTAAGTTTTTGTTTCACAGGTTTTTCCCCTGGCATGATGGACAAATGGTGCATGATAAGATTTGGATCTAATCCAAGAATATCTACATATGACCATGCAAAATTGATTTGATTATCCTTTAGGAATTCTATGAATCTTGGGATTTCTTCCTTTGTCAGTGATGCAACAAGTTGCAAACATTTTGGTTGTTCCGCAGTGCCTATATTGATTTCCTTTGTTGGTTCTATCAAAATAGAAGATCTTTCTTTATATTGCTTAGGGAGAGTGTCAAGTTTCCCATCTTCTAGTGCCTTTGAAAGGTTTTCACTATCAGATATGCTCTTTATTTTTCTCTTTTCATGATCTAATACTGCCTTTGTTAGGTTTTCACCATTAGGTCTATATTTTATATTGTTAATTTTGCAGCTGAAAAACTTGGCACTCTCCTGACTAAGATTTTGATCCTGTGATTCATTGGTGGAACCTATTTTCAGGTTGGATAAACAAAGAAAATTTATAATGGTTTCATCATTAGGGAAGGTTGGGATATTGATTGGTTCAATTTGTTCCCAATCAATGAGTTTGGGATGGACCAAGGGAAATGGATCATCAAGTTGGGTAAGGTCACCAACAGTTAAGGTCGTGATATTGTTATCATTATCGCTATGGGGAAGATCTATGATGGTATCCTCTTGTTGATTATCCATCTCTCTTTGAATCAAATCATCATCACTCGAGTTATGGTCACTTTGTATGACGTATTCAAGTGGAGGTCTCGAGCTTTCCCCTTGTGTGAGCATGGGTGTATATTTTTGTATAACATCCACCTGCTTGTCTCTCCATAATTCATCATTATAAATGGTATCCCATTCATATGCATTGGAGTCAGTATCAGAATTCTCTTGCAATCTTAGAATTGTCTCAACTATCTCTTCATTGGATTTCTTTTGAACTGCTTCCTTTGCATCTTCACCATATCCAAGTCCAGTTTTGTCTCTTGGATGTATTGTTTTCGGTTGGATAGGTTCAAAAATTACTTCTTTTCTCTTGCCTATAGGTCCATTCCCTTCATAACCCATGTGTTGCATTATTGTATAACCCTTTCCATATTGCTTAGTGGGTAATTTGACATGCTAGACAGATTCATCTTCATCTTTATAGAGCCAATCAAGGATAGCTTTATCTTCTGCTTCATTTTCTTGAGTATCTGCCTTGATAAATCTTCCATCAAACTTGGTGATGGGAACTAAAGCTTGTGTGCCTGATGTTGAAGTTGTTGTAGCTTGTTGTATTGATGTTGACGGTTGACCATGTGATCTTGGAGATATGGATAGTTTAGAAAGACATAGTGAATATTCTCTCACCCCATTATCTTTTAATTACAGCTTGGTTCCAAAACTCTTTATCATGTCCCTTTCTTGTTCGTTGTGTTTAGAGGTAGAAATGGCAAGAGCCTCTCTATTATGTGGGACACATGTGTCCTGAGTTGCTCTAAGGTTAGAACAAATCTGACTGCTATTATGGTCTGCTGGTATTGTTACTTCTTGCCCATCATATGGAAACATTAAACATTGATGATAAGTGGATGGAACTACTTGCAATTCATGGATCAATGGGCGACCCAAGAGTATGTTATAGGATAGATCTCGGTCCAAAACCTGACAAAAAGTATTCTTCACAATAGGTCCCACTCTGATTTGTAGCATGATGAGGCCCTTGGAAGCTCATTCCTCATCATGATATGTTTTGATTGTAATTTTCCTTCTTGGATCTATAGAATCTTCTGAATATCCCAAAGCAAGAACCAAATTTAAAGTACAAATGTTTAATCCAGCTCCCCCATCTTTTAAAACATGTTTGATTCAGGTTTTATGAAACATGACTTATAAATAAAGCGATGAATTATGGGGATGGGTCATGGCGGAATCATCCTTTTCAGAAAAGGATAGACATGTTGGAGAAGAAAAATGTCCCACCATGGCTTGAAATCTATTGCTATCCAGATCAGGAGACATAGTTGTGTAAACAAGAGCCTTTTCCAGAATGTCCTTGTGTGTCGGTGATATTTTAAGAAGCTCCAAGATAGAAATTTGATCCAATGTTTTCCGTATTTGATCAACCAAATTGTACTGACTTGGAGGGGGGATAGTTGACTTAGATGAACTTTCTTTCACAATAATTTTGGCCTCTCCCCTTGTTATAGTATTGACTTCTTGCTATTCTTGCTTTCCTTTGACTCTGATAACATTGACGTGTTGATCGTCAGTGTAAATATGATTGAAGGTGGTGTCATAGACATGATTCACATTCTTTCCTTTATCACCCGAGGATTCCCCTTTCTGATAATTGGGGAGAGGGTCCTTGAATGCCTAATAATCTTCATTGGCATTATGTCCCTCAACCATTATGGTACAGTTATCAATCAAATCCTAAACCAAATTCTTTAACCCTTGGCAATTATTTGTCTTATGACCTTTGCATCTATGATAATCACAATAGTACAAGTCATTCCATGATGATTTTTTAACTCGAGGATCATAATCTCTTTGCGGGGGACATGTGATGGCATTTTGATTCAACAACTCTTTGAGAATTGATTCAAGAGACTGGTCCAAGGGAGTAAAACTCCGTCGATTTGAGAAAAAATGAGATTTGGGGATGTTTGAATTTTGATTATTGCCAAGATAATTACCGTGATTGTTGGTCACATTTCCTTGGTTGGTATTACTTCCCTAATTGGAATTATTATTGGCTTGGTTATTATAATTTCCAGTATTATTGTTGTTGCGATGGACACCTAATATATTAAGAATGGTTGGCTTCACATTTACATTGTTAGCATCTACCACCCCATCATTCACAACACTCTTATTTTGAGTCCAAAATCATGATTTATCGTTGTTGTTGTTGTATGAATTTGGACCATCTTTATCAAGCTTCAAAACTCCTCGCTTGACCAAGGCTCCTTCAATGGTGATTTCATTTTCAATCAAATTTTCAAAAGATTGATGATAGTGAAGATTTAGCCTATAACTCTTCTCTTGACTTAGACTATCAATAAAGATTTCCATCTTCTCCTTTTTAGGAACAAGACAAGAATATCTTGCAAATAACCTTCTCCATCTTTGTAAGAATGTGATGAAGGGTTCCCAATCTTTTGTTTTGCTCTGCATAAATCAAGCATGGTTATATGATGTTGTATATTGTAGGAGTATTGAGATATGAACTTATTGATTAAATCCTCATATCTTTTGATTGGGGGAGTGATTTTTGAAATCCACTCCATGGATTTTCCACCCAGACTTCGTGGAAACAATCACATTAGGTAGGTATCTTCATGAGCAAACTCTAAGCTCATATTTCGGAAGTCCAATACATGATCAATGGGATTCGTTTTCCCATAGTACCTGTCAAACTTTGGGATCTCACAATGTTTTGGAAAAGGAATCATGTTGAGACTCCTGTCAAAGGGATATGGGCAGATATCTTCCAAAACATATTTCTTGGTCGCACCCCCTTGTATCTCTTTAATTTTCCCTTGTAATTCTCTTATTTGTTGAGTAAGAGCACTAAAATCATTAAGGGGGGAGGGGCTTCGGGATCCTCTCTAATCTTTTTTGTGTCAAAATCAGAGGGTAGTTTAGCTCCTTGGTTTGCTAACAAAAGAAAGTATCTTTCTTTATTTTGTTTTAAAATCTTATCCAAGAGAGTGTGAAATTGGGAATCATGTTTAGCTTCTTGAAGTAACTCCTCAGTTGTTTCATCATTATTTGAATTATTTCCTATGCGAAACTTGTGAAAAGGGTTTTCTTCTCTATCACCCATATTGCAAAGTGGGTTTTCCCTTTCGTCCTCTTCTATGTGTTTTCGAGATCTTGTAACAACAAGCATGAGCTTACACCAAATTTCAACTAACTTTGATCACAAAATGAGAGAGTGCAATTTGTGGGATATCTTAGTTAGAATAGAATGAGAATTCTATTGATATGACTAAAGAAATTTCTAATTTTCAGCTCATGATTCCTTGGTTGGAAGGATGATGATCCTATTATGGGAATTAAACTAGAAATCAAAAATAAAGGTGATGTTTTCACTTTGTGATGTTTTGATTGTATTTGGAGAAAATAAGGATTTTTGTAGATGCCTAATGCTTCTAAGTTCTCTATTGCAACACTTGATCAGGACGATTAGACTACTGAATTGCGGGTTGTGGGATGAAAGAGGGATGAATGGGCTGACTGTAATTATGCCTTTGAGAGAGAGCTCTTCTTTGAAAGAAAGCTTGTGAATATAATGGTTCTAAAGAAAAATTGTGAGTGAAACCCTTAGCAAAGTCATGATATTGATGAATGAAAGTTCTGTGTTCAAGAAAAACTTCTCGAATTTGATATAAAAAATTTCTCCTTTTCAATAGCTTCTTATAATTGAGAGACTATTTTGGCTTCTTGATCTTTTTCTCTAGGGATTTCTTAGCAAAATTTGCAAACTTCTAGACCCTGAGCATAGAAAAAGACCAGACTAAATGGCTGATTTTTGGTGTCAGAAAAACTTTTTAGACTCGGAACACGGAAGCGCTAAAATTTTCAGCAAATGTGCTAAAATTTTTAGTAGATGCGCTAAAAGATCCAACCAATGCACTGAACTGTTGCAGGTATGCAGTGAAACAAAGCATAGATGTGCTAAATCAAAGCATAAATGCGTTGAAACAGAGCATAGATGCACTAAATCAGAGCATAAATACACTGAAACAAAGTAGGTATGCACTGAAACATAGCACAAATATGCTAAAATAGACCAGGGATATGCTCAAATATCCAATCAATGCACTGAGATAGACTTTTTTTGACAATTTTGTGATTTGGATGATCTTTATCTGATTTAATGTTGGAAAAACATGGCATACAATAGAAAAAAGTTGTTTGCAAGTCCTAAAATCTAAACAAAGAGTGTATGTTCTTGATATTTCCACGAGTATTGAACAAAATAGGCACTTCAAACAAACTCGCTCTTATTTATCAAAAAGGTCATCATAGTAACCACAACCCACATCTTAAAATTGCGTCAACTCACACAGTCATGTCACCCCCTAGAGGGAACCCATGTTTTTGTCTTTTACAGGTGCATACTCAAGGTTAGATTTCTTGATCCCCTGAGCAAACAATCCATGGCAATTATATGGTGAGTGTCTTGGGGGTAGATTCTTCCCTCCCCTTGCACTATGATTATTATGATGTTCAGAAATTGACATGGTTGGCTTCTACACTAAGGTTCATAGTAAGGTTTTCCATTCAGTGCGGAAAATGATATACTCCCTCAAGAGACCTCCCAACCTCTAGAACAAAGGCTTTGGGGATGGTTATCTTTGCACACTACTGTTGAGTTGGACTTTCATCAATAACTCATTTTGTTTAGAGTGGGTTGGAAACCTTGGCTTTAGGTGTTCCCACTTAGGTCGTTCCTCTTAGATGAGTACTTTTTCCCACAAGAGCAGGCCTTCTAAAGGATGTGATAAAACATAAAATGCATAAAATGAAAAGGTAATTCTGGCAATTTGGTCACCCAGTTAAGGGGAGAGCATAAGCCTATTACGCGACAATCATAGCAAATGATTTATTCATTTTTAAATCCCAAATGACAATTTTCTACACTAAGTGAAGATGTTGCTTCACAACAAGCATGGGATTCATTTTAACCAAGATAAAATAATGTTTGCTGACTATCCTAGGATTGGTTAATTCCATATTTAAGTGTCTACCCTAGGATTTCTTCATTTTAACTTATGCAAAAAATAAAAACCTTTGTCCGTAGATGGCGTCGAAATCAAGATTGATAATTACAACTCCCTGTATGTGCTAAAAGAACTTACCAATGCATTAAAACAGATAACAAATGTACTAAATGAATAGTTAGGGATGCACTAAAACAATAAATAAATGCGCTAAAAGAACTAGTAAATGTGCTAAAACAAAACGTCGAAGCACCGAAACAGTCCTCGTATGCACTAAACTTCACTAGGGATGCACTAAAATGTGTCTCATATGTGCTAAACCGCAACTCCAGTCTGCCACCTATCAAAGAATTTTGCAATAAAAAAATTTAAAACGGGGCAAGGCCCCACGGTGGGCACCTGGTGAGTTATGTGAGCTAACTAAAAAGATAAACCAACACACCAATGAAACATTAGATCAAAGGAAACTAATTAAAAATTAAAACAAACTCTAAACAATAGCTCCTTCAAAAGCGTTCCATTGTCCTCTATCTCCAAGGATTCAATGCAAGTTACTGGCCCTCTGCTAGTGTAAGCAACAACTTGGTAGAATGACAACTTCGGAGAACAAGCTTATGCAAAATGCATGTCTATTTGCTAAATGATTAAGCTATGAAATTGAAAACTAAGATGCTATAAACTTGAAATGCTTTGCTTAAAAAGATTGCTAAATGTTGGTTAGAATGCAACTATAGTAAACGTGATAAATTCACAAAATCTAGGATCCTTTTCAACTCACAAAAGGGCTATATTTATAGATTTTTGGAGTCAAGAATCTAGTTGGCAAAGATCGACGGTCGAAATCAAACCTGTCAAGATGAACGGTGAAATATTTTGGAAGTTGAGAGAAATATGGAAGGTTGAGAGAATAATGGGAAATGTTTCCTCGTACACAACCTTTTCCATTCAAAATTGAAGGAAATTTGTCATTTGTGCAATTCAATTATGAGGAGTTAGTTGGTAGTTGAGGATAAATCCTTTAGTTAAATAATTTATTTATTTAATTATATGTGACAAGGATTTTAGAAGCTTCCATAATTAAATAATTAATATTTAATTATGTGTGAGAGATGAAAAAGGAAGGTAATTAAATATTTAAAATATTCAATTAAATGTGAGGTGAGAAAAGTGTTAAATCAAATATTTATAATATTTAATTTAAATGTGGGATGAAGAATTAGAAATAATGAGTTTAGAAGAATATTCCATTTATTTGAATTTAAAAATTCAAACTTAGAATAATATGATAATTAATATAAATAAATTATGAAATTTATTTAATTTAATTAAGAGGAAGATGGTGATAATTAAATAAACTTATTCATTTAATTAGATTAGAAGAATTAGAAAAATGAACGATATAAATAAATAATTAAATTTATTTATATGTAGATGACTTTAGAATATTGATTAAATAATTCATATTTAATTAATTAATAGGCTTGACCATTTTTAGATGTATACACTTATAAATTAGTGTTAGATGCTATTATTTGTTTTGACAACTTATAAATTAGTGTTTTTTGTGGAACATGAGGTCAAGAGGACTTTTATGATCTTAATTTTTCTCTAACACTTTGCATGATTTGTAAATATAGGACCTAAAGCCTAGGAGATGAGCCCTAAAAAACCCTAGAAACCCTAAACCATAAATCATAGGACCTAAAGCCTGGGAGATGAGCCCTAAACCATTAACCCATATAGATTTTTTATTATAAGCATCTCATGAACCCTAGAAACCATAAACCATAGGACCTAAAGCCTAGGAGATGAGCCCTAAGCCATTAAACCATATAGATTTTTTATTCTAAGCATCTCATGAACCCTACAAACCCTAAACCATAAACCATAGGACCTAAAGCGTAGGAGATGAACCCTAAACCATTAACCCATATAGATTTGTTATTCTAAGCATCTCATGAACCCTAAAAACCCTAAACCATAAACCATAGAACCTAAAGCCTAGGAGATGAGCCCTAAACCATTAACCCATATAGATTTGTTATTCTAAGCATCTCATGAACCCTACAAACCCTAAACCATAGGACCTAAAGCGTAGGAGATGAACCCTAAACCATTAACCCATATAGATTTGTTAACATAAGCATCTCATGAACCCTAGAAACCCTAAACCATAAACCATAGGACCTAAAGCCTAGGAGATGATCCCTAAACCATTAACCCATATATATTTGTTATTCTAAGCATCTCATGAACCCTACAAACCCTAAACCATAAACCATAGGACCTAAATCGTAGAAGATGAACCCTAAACTATTAACCCATATAGATGTATTATTCTAATCATCTTATGAACCCTACAAACCCTAAACCATAAACCATAAGACCTAAAGCCTAGGAGATGAGCCCTAAACCATTAACCCATATAGATTTGTTATTATAAGCATCTCATGAACCCTACAAACCCTAAACCATAAACTATAGGACCTAAAGTGTAAGAGATGAACCATTAACCATTAACCCATATAGATTTGTTATTTTAAGGATCTCATGAACCCTACAAATCCTAAACCATAAACCATGGGACCTAAAGCCTACGAGATGAACCTTAAAGATTTTTTATTCTTAGCATGTTGATCTATTTGGGGAGGTTGTTAATACAAATGCATTGAACTTATGAATTTCCATAACAAATGTTCACTTAGATAAAGTTCTATTATGGAAGATTTTTAAACATATTTTGAGGTGTTTCATATTATCATTTAATTGTTAGGATATATCTAGAGCACTATTCATCATAGAAAGAAGGGATAAATAATTAGTACCATGTGAGAAATATCTACTACTCTATCTCTATGGACTTATTCTTGAACTACATGTCCATGAACATAAACATGATTGATTAGAATCCAACGAAATGGTTGATGGACTAATATATCTTTTAGTTTTTAAGGAAATTCTACATCATGTAGACCACATTGATTGTCCTATATTATACTCTTATTCGATCCCCTTAAGATGTTGTATTAGGACTCCTTAAGACATCCCCTTAAGACAACCTATAAATTATATTTAGTTTATATAATTTATTGATACTTTTGTTCTCTAATCTTGTATGGTATTGTTTATTCCTTAAAATTTCATCCTTTGTGGTATATAAACAGATTGCTTTTGTTTGTAGATTATGATTTTTTTTCTTATTTTATTAGATGTAACTTGTGTATTATGTCCCTTAAGACATCCTATTAGGACCCCTTAAGACATCCCATTAGGACATGAATTGGATAAGTTCATTGACTAATTATCGCTAATTATTGAATGTACATATCATGTATATCCTATACATGGATCACTAAATTTGTAAAGTAAAAATATTAAAATGTCATATTAATGTCAACTTTAATTTCCTATTTATATTTATTTTCACATTAATGTCCTATGTACTAATGTCTTGACTATGAACATAAATGCATAAATGTACATGTGTAAATTAAAATTGAACAATAATAAAGTCCATCATTTACAATATATTAAGTGCATGAAATAAAGTCCAACAAAGTACTCGACCCATGAAATAAAGTCCAACATGGTACATGAGAAACCAATTATGTAGTCCATGAAATAATCAAATATAACCCATAAAATCATGTTTAGGTCATGTATCGTCTCTATAATCAAGAGACCTCTTCACAGTGTGCGGACTACACGGATGACCTGAAACACTCTGTACAAGAGAAATATGAAATTGGATGTAAGACGATGAAAAGTGATTTAATGACAATTTTATTTATAATTCATCATAAAATTTATTACCATCATATCTAGGTCTAGATGCTCTGGTGCACCTGAACCAACCTCTAAATTCTTTGAATCAATCTACATAAACAAGACAAAGAAAGTAGAAATTAGATGTAAGTCTACAATTAAAAATGATTTAATTCAATTTAATTTATAATTTATTATATTTTAATTGTACTGTATTCTAAGGTTGTGCACCCTCTACTCCAGGACCTATTTGTACATGCTCAAGTGCAAGATGTTTCTCATGCTATAAAAGAAAAATAATTTAAAACATGTATTAGGTCATATTATATATATTCAATTTTAAAATTTAAATTAATGTAATTCAAAATATATAATTTGTAATTGACTTTAATTTTTTTTTTATAAAAAAATTACCATGATATCTGGAGCTTGCTCTACATGTCCTCCTAGAGGTGTAACTATGACTGAGTCATGGTGGAAAATTGCAATAACAAAGTCCTACAAGATCAAATTTAAAGCATGTATACTTCAATTAGGCTAAAATATATATATTCAAGTTTGCACATTCTATGTAGAATTTTGTTTAAACAACCTAAAATTCAGAGTCCTCATGAGTAGCCACAACATCTAATATTTTCCTGATGCCCATTCTCATTTTCGTATCAACATAGACATACATGTAGACATTTACAAGTGTACATGCACATTTGAGATATATTGAATTCAAAATTCATAATTGTAACTATACTAATGTAAGTTAAACAATTTACAATATAAATGTACTTGCCCTTGATCTACGACGCTTGACAGTGGAGGAGTGAGACAACCCCTCGGGTGGAATTGATGTGGAAGTCAATTAACTCCCTTAAACCAACATAAATATTTAAAACATATGTTCATGATTCAATTTTATACAATTTAAAACTCAAGTTAAAAATTATTTCATATATAATTTAAAATTTTGAAATCAAAATACCCCATAAGGGTTGCCGACCAGGACTGGTGTCGATGTATGTACTCGCGAAGTGGATGATTTCCCTATCGTTAGTGTGATCTATAAACCAAACAATTTGATTATTAAAATGTATTGAAAACTTTTCTTTGATATATACATTCATTAAAATTCTTATAAATTCTACAAATGAACTAAGGTGCATATTTATACATGTGTCGTAGTGTCCTCAGGGTAATGGTCTACTATAATAAATTCTACAAATGAACTAAGGTGACCATATGAACCAACGAAATCTCCACATCCATCTGAACTAGGTGTGGCTTGATCGGGTCCATAGCATAACTGATGGCAACTAGTACATGCATGTGGTCTCGACACTCCTAGAGTGGTACTCAAACCAACTCCATAAAACACTCCTCCATCATTGTCATCTCTATGCTCTCTACTCGCTATCATAGAAGCATGTTGGTTAAGGTCTTTAGTGAGCATACTAAGGGATCCTAATGTTGATACCACCACACATTGATGCATAGGTGTGGGAATTGCAGGACCAAGAGAAGAAACAAGGGGTTGTGCATGCATGAGGCGTTGGGGATCAACCCTTGCCCTAACCTCTACAACCCTTGCCCCTAACCTCTGTTGTGGCATGCTGCCACCAACACCCTAAAATGATTTAAAATCAAAATAATTGGGCTTTTTCCCCATAACAAACTATACATATAGTTTCCTCAAAAAATACAATGTAACCTCCAAATTAGCATGTGGTGGACTATCAAATACCATACACCATCGATCCCAAAAATGTGCACTCATTTGTGGATGTATACACCACCTCATGGATATTCTAGATTTATTGGGAGGAATGGGCTACCAAGTAACATGGTCGATAAAGTAAGGGGATAGATGGGATTTTATTATTTTAAGGTCTACAATTTATTTATAGGAGAGACAGTCTGCATAAAATTTCCTCATCTGCTCTCTTTCTCATCAATGCCTATCTAGATCAAAATCAATAGTCCTAATGGCATCCACAACGTTTTGCATTGTAGATGCAAAATGTCTCACGTGTGGTGGAATCAATGCTTAATTTTCCATAGCATTATTTTGATTTTGTATGGATGCCACTTGATCATTTATACATGCTCACAAGCGAGCCTCATCAGATCCAACAAGTGGTGGATGTGGGAGATTAAGTGGAGGAGGTGAAGGGGAAGGTGGAGCCTGGTGTGGAGGTGAGATATTAAGTGGAGGGGGTGGAGGGGGAGGTGGAGCCTGGGGTAGAGGTAGAAGTGGTTGAGGTGCTAGATTGATGATATGATCAATGTTAAATTCATCCATGATATCAGATAAGTGCACCTGCATTAAATTATACAAAATTAACATAAAAACTTTTAAAATTACAAGAAATAGTTTAATTTGGAACGTACATGCAAATTTGTTTAAATAGGATGTGCATACATATACATACACACATACATTGATTGAACTTGAGTGTGTGCATACAAATTTCAAAATTTAACATGTACATATATTTAAAATAAAAAATATGATGCATAATTTGCATGCATACATTATTCAACTAAACTATGTACATGCATACAAATTTCAAAATTTAACATGTACATATGTATTTAAAATAAAAAATACATTCACAAAAAGCTCATGTACATACTAAAAAATAAACTTGAAACATTCACAAAAAGCTCATTTTATGTCTAATGCATATATATATATATTACATTTTTCCAACAGGAGAAATCACGATCTAGTAGATGGTCAGAAAATATATACTATTATAAATTCATCATTATAAGTTCATAAATTCCACCAAATTCATAAATTCATGTCACTAAAAATATCCATCCAACCAAAATCATAAATTCGCGTCACTAAAAATATCCATCCAACCAAATTCATAAATTCATCACACAAAATATCCATCAAATCAAATTCATAAATTCATAACTATAATCTATCATTGTCTTAATTTATAAACTGTTGTGGCTCTCTACTACATCTCTTCATTTCTTTGTGTTTTCCTTTTCATAAATTTATAACTATAATCTCTCCTCTAGCCATTGTCGATGCTCATCTAAGATCCCATCCATAGACCTAACAACATCAACAATAGTTTGCATCCTAGATGCAAACATCCTCAAAGGTGGTGCGATACATTCTTCATTTTTAATAATGTTGATTTGATCTTGGATGGTTCTAACATTGGCATTGATTTGTGCTTGCAAGTGAGCACCATTGATTTCAGGTGGTGGAGGTGGGGGGTTATGAGGTGGAGTGGGTGGAGGTGGAGGTGAAGGTGGGGGAGATGGATGGCATGGAGGTGTATTGCAAATAGTATCAAATCGATCCATGTGATCTCTAAGATATAAGTGAACCTGCATTAGATTTGTAATTTCAAAATGTAAGATACATGTTTAGGAAATACCCTTAAACCATTCAATATAAATGGCCTAATTGAATACAAATGATAAAATGTGTAAGCCTCATTTATGTCTAAGGCATGTTACTTGAATGAAAAAACAATTAACTATTAATATAAGAAATTTATGAATGCTTTAGGGTTTACGGTTTAGAGTTTAGGATTTAGGTTTTAGGGTAATAGGATGGCTAAGGGGGATCTATGTAGTAAGGTCCTAGTACAAAATGACATGGCTTAAGTGAATAAAATTTGGTGAAGATGCCCAAGAAAACCAAATTTCATTAAGGTTTGAGGCAACTTCACCAAATTTTATTCACTTGAGCCATGTCATTTTGTCGTAGGACCTTACTAGACATATATCCCCTTAAGCCATCCTATCACCCTAAACCATAAATCGATCAACCTAGACCATGAAATCTCATTCATATTATAATCTTGCATGATCTTATATTATTGTTAAATTTGGTTACCTTGGGAAACTTCACCAATTTTTCAGAACTAATTTGATCCCCTTAAGAACTGTCATATTACCTGACCCCTTAAGAAATCGATTTACGATTTAGGGTAATAGACTGACTAGTTTATGAATATTTTTTATTTTATGAATAGATTGAATATTTCCATAATAGAAACACATAATTATTTATTATTAAGATTGAGTTTGATGTATATTTTAAATCAATATTTTATTATTTGAATATAAGATTATTTTATTTAATATTTTTCTCATTAATATTTCCCACTTAAATGAATTTTATGATATAAAATGTAAAATAGAATTAGTTAATGTTGAATCTTATTTTATTTTGGATTGTTTGGAATTGAAAGAACCTAAAAGAAAGAAAAGAAAAATTATTAGATTCTTTTAGTGTCTAGGTGACTAGTGCAAATTGAGATTTTAGACTAAAACTAGAAGCCTATTTAACAATTAATTGAGAAGAAATGGAAACAAGATATGACTAACAGAGATCAAAACATAAAATAGAAATGAATACAAATATTATCTAATTAAGTGACAATTGGAAATGGATTGTACACTTGGATTTAGGAATTTGCTAACTAAATTTACAAACAAACATTGATAATTTATGAATTGTAACTATTCTTTAACATATTGTTTTCTAATCTAATTATGATTTAACATTGAAAGTAAAGTTTAACAAATTGTTTTCTCCATACAATGCAAATGTAATTTAAAACATTTAAGCAATGCAAATATTTTTTTTCCAAATTATCAAATATTCTTGAGCTCGAAATCAAGGTTTTAAAATGCAAAATGATTTCTTTGATTTCAATTTAGGGTTTTAGCAAAAAAATTTGTTTGAATTCAATATAGGGTTTCAATCTAAGCAATTAGGGTTTTTAATGCAATTTTTTGTTTCATTTCAAACTAGGGTTTTCAAATCCAATTTTTTTTGATTTGAACTTAGGGTTTCAAAAAGCAATTAGGGTTAAATTCAAATATAATTTTTTTTGGTTTGATTGAACAATTTAGATTTTAAAAGATAAATTTTGTTCTTAACATACAATTTAAGGTTGATTTTTTACTTTCTATTCAATTTCCTTAGGGTTTCATTGCATGTTTTCATCTACTTCTACAAATCATCATTTCTATTGCTACAGGGAAATAAAATGCAAAAAATGGTAAATAAATTGAAAAAAATGCTACAACACATTATTGAATTAAAAAACAATGAAAAAAACCCAAAAAATTGGGAGTGGAGGCGCACCTAGAGGTCATTGTAAGTCGATGTCGTCCTAGCCAATAAGAGATCCTGTTAAAAATGAACTGGGTTTTCTTTTTTTATAAATAAATACTATCTTAAAAAGGGATCCTGATTTTTACAAAATGGGATCCCGCTTTTTACAAATCGAGATCCCATTTTGTAAAATTGGGATCCTATTTTGCATCTGTCAGTTCGAGACCCTCTTACAAACAAGATCCCGATTATTAAAAAAGGGGATCTCATTTGCAATTTAGGCTCAAGATCCCGAAGCTAAACATGATCTCGTTTTTTAAAAATCAGGATCTCGTTTATGAAAATCAGGATCCCGTTTTTGCATTACCAATTTCATTTTTTTGGCTAAGGCAAAAACTTCCATGTTTTGTGGATTCAACTTCATGTACTTACCCTACTCCACAAAATCCACCAAAGGAAATCTCCACCAACCATTCACAGATGGTGAGGTAAAACTATAATATATTATATAGGTATATAGTCCAAAAATTAGAGATCAATATTTATAGAGTGCATTATTTAGACAAAAAGAACGAGCTTACAATAGTTCATAGTATCCAACTAGTATATAAACACAAAATGTCCAATAGAGAGGCAAATTAGTGCAAGCAACCCTATGTCATAATCATAGAACTACAAATGCAAAGAAAATTACACAAGCAACCCCTCCCCACCCAACATACACACGTCTATGATATTTATCCCTCTTCTCAGAGGACACTTCGTCAAGTTTATCATCATACTCAAAATCATAACTTGGAGATTTGACACAAACAATAGAGTGTAGGTTTTCCCTGAGATCCTTTGTACATTAAGCCATGGAAGTGTTGTAAGTTACGATTGAAGAGAGTCTCATCTCGAATCATGATCCCATCTATATCATTGTGCAACAAATAAGTGCCCACAATCAACCACGAACAACATATGGGTGCAACTCAAAGATTGAGTAGCATCCGACATATTTCTTTCCCCATGGACTAGTTAAGGTCTAGAAATAGCTTTGACATTACCTCCCTAATGCCCACACAAGACATACCATCCATGTTTTTGGTTGGTCCTCAAATATGCAACACCCAAGTCTGTAAATCAAAATTCGAGATCCTTTTCTCTAGGTAATCTGAAAAATTGTCAATCATATATTCACTACAATTCCTCTCCTTCTTCATCTTGCCCCCTATACTAACCCTTCTCTTATTTTCTAGACTCCAACATTTGTCTTTACTACTGAGGATGCTATCACAACAAAGACACAAATCCAATTAAGACAATTTGAAAGTGGGTAGTTTGAATGAGCTATTTGAGGAGACAAGACTTCACAAGACAACACACGTTTTGATCAAGATTCATAATAGAAGAGCCGACATCGAAAAGAGCTTGAGAACTTGTTAGTGTTGATTATCTGGGTCTCTTAGACCACTTGATCTCGTGAATGTCATTAAAATTCCTTCATTCGATCAATATTTAATCATCCATTATAAAAATAAAATAAAAACTTACCCCTCCACCACATATTTCATTAATACACAATTGAAGATTAATAGTAGTCTCATCCCAAACCATAATTACCACTGCCCCTTTCAGTGTGCAAGAGGGTAACAAGATCTAACTAAAGGAGAAAATCTGCCGGAAATGACTATGCAGCATACAATCTGACTATTTGACCAGATTTATTAATTAATTAAAAATAAAAAAAACACCGCATCTTTATTTTTAATTAATTAAAAAATCTGATCAAATAACCAGATTGTATGCAGGATAGCTTTTTCCAAATCTGCCACCTTCCAATTCAATCACCTCTCCAAACCACGTGTCATTGTACACCAACCTACCCAATATCAATTTATAGACAAAGTTTGATCTTTAAGCAATTATATATATAGAAAGCAATGAAAGGAACAGTATTGATGAGGACAATAAAGAGAAGTAAAGCTTCGTTTGTGCCAGGGACAGGAAACACAAACCTATCATTCTAACAGCAGTATACAAATGCTCAGCAATAATATTATTCTTAATGTACAAATCATACCCAGTCATAAGTCCAGCAATAGTAAGATAAACACTGAAATCATTATGTTTTGTTTTTGCGTAGAAAAGTACGATACATTTTGCAAAAGAAATCAAACATCTGGAGGAAAGATGAGATTCCAGTCGATTAACCTGTCACTTTTAGAGAGTGCCACTTTCATGAAATTCGAGAGAGGGAACAAATCGTATCCTATAAAAAGCAGTGGCACTTTAATGAAATTGGAGAAAAAAAGGGTTGATCCATAATGATGAAAGAAGAAAATATTGTCAGTAAGCAGAATAGTCATAATGGTTTTGCACTTTCTGAAGTGACTGCAGGCATAATCAATATTCTATCATAAAGAAGAACAAGTACCAGATCTGGAATTCAAGACTGAGTTGAAGGTTTTGATTCTGTCATTCGCAGAGATGATTTAAGGTGTTATAAGGAGCATCTCCTTGTGGTCCTTACCTTGAGTCAACCACAAAAGTGGACTTCTAATTTGGTCTAAAAATTGTTTTTATTAAATCCTATTTATGGAGATCATTTTGAGAAGTTTTTTAAAAAAAATTTAGACTGTACGAATCGGGTAGCACGATTTTGTTAGACCTGGGGAGACTAGACCTCGTGACCAACCTCTGGTACCACGGGGGTGGGAGGGACTAGACTTCGTGACCAACCTCCTACAACAAAAAAGTTTAGCCAACCGAGATGGGGCCTCAACCCGATGTTTTTTAAATTTTAATTAAAATAATAATTAAATGATTTTAAATAAATTTTGAGTATATTTAAAAAGATTATAATACTAACACTTGTATTTAAAGGAGGTTCAAGGATTATTCTGATACAAAGTATATGTATGTTAATATGTTAGAGAGTATGTGTTTGTGCATGGATGCGCTGCAAATTATAGTTGTATGTGGTTGGATTAAACAACTAATAGTAAGTGCTAACTAATGAAATGCAATAAACTTAGACAAATCTAGATTTTTTCCTTTAAAGAAATTAAGTATTATATCTAATTATAAAATATTTGGATATAGATTTAAAACATAAAGCAATACAAATGAAAAAAAAAGTCACACAAAAAAACACTTCAAATGAAAATAGAATGTTCTCATCAATCGTCAAATCAATATTTATTTGGCTTTTATGTGATAAGTGAGATTTTGGAGGATATTTTGTCGAGGCTTTTACCATTAAACGACAACTGATTTACCATTAAATGACAATTGAAACTTGTTTTCCAATGACTCAACAGTTGTTTGCAGACACGAGACTTGTTTCAAGCTCAAATCAAACACTATATTAGCTAATTATAAAATAAAAAAATTCTATTAGAATTTAGTTAAGTTTCAAGTTAAGCTTAAATCTTCTTAAGTTTTGTTTATAAAAGTTTTTGTTTTTTTGTTGTAGAATAGTTTATGAAACATTTATTTGATGAATTATTCTTCTCTTTTTTACGATTAGTTTATGAAACATTTAGATATGGTAACAAACTAGTTTTTTATAAGTATGAATAATGAAAATTGTTTATGGAAAATTTTCATGTTTAAATACTCGTGAGAATTTGTAAAGCTTGTTTAAATAAATAATGTGATGTAACTAGTAGAATTTTATGAGATAGAAATACACTTATAAAATTAATATGGTCATTGTAGACACTAATATCCCTTGAGACTATTTAAAATAAAAACTTTATATGTATAAATATTTAACTCAATTAATGAACATTAATTTTATCAATTAATTTAGAATGGAATGTGAATCTATGTAGTTCTTAATTGGCTTGAATAAACATTATTTTTTGGAAATATTGAAGTCATTTAAGAAGATTAATCATGCAACTTTTGACTCTATTTGTGAAATTCTCATTGAAGATGAAGACATATTTGTAAAGAAAGAAAAATGAAAAACTTTAAGAGATGTTTTTCTTAGAGAAACATGAGAGAAAAATAAATATTCATCTATTGGTCATTATAACAAACAAATTTAAATCATATAGAATCAAGGAAACAACAATGTTTTCAATGTGATCAATTTGGAAATGGGGCTTTATAGTGCCAAGTTCCTTCCAACAAAGTCACTAAAACATCAAATGATAAAAAGAACCATTTTACACACTATGTTGTTTGTAATGTTGTAGATACTTATACTAAAAAGGACTCCCTTCCTATGGAGATTATCGATCTAGATGTATAGAAAAATGGAGGTGCATAGAAGCAATATGAATTTTAGGAGATTTAAAAGAAAAAGAAGGTTAAAGTTTTATGGAGACCATGTCTTCCATATGCTTTTGTTGATTGGTTTGGATAAAATCAATATTCACTTGCTTCAACACCTAAGTTATAATTCAAGAACATCATTCTTCTAGGAAAGATGAGTACACATTTTATCTTTGGGGGCACAGTATTAGTGTTGATCAAGATAGGACATGCTAATGATAGTTTGACTATTGACATGAGATGTCATGAACTTCCCAACTCTCATTAAATGGAGGTAGATGATGTGATCAACTTTTGTTTTGTGAGAAGGATTTTGGCTATGGGATTTTGAAAAATTTAACTGCTTACTGTAGCATAAAACTACCTTGATAGCCTATTTTTCCCATAGCTTTAATTATAATAACAATTTACCAATTTTATAGCCAGATTAATAAAATATATTCAATTCCCCATCATCCTTGTACATTCAGATAAAAAATTAGGTCTCAGACACTTACACCATTTTTGGACACTTTGCAACATGCAATGCCATCATTGTCCTCAAAGTAAAATTTTGAATGTTTAAAATTTCAATTGGTGGGATTTTATGATTTGAAAATGACCCTAGGTCAGCCCCTACCCAAAATGATTACTTAAAATGCATATAAAAGCATGTTTTCCTCTCATTTTGAGCAATTAGAGGGAAATTTTATGATGAAGGAAGCAATTCATGAAAGTAGAGCAAGATGAAGATCATAAGATCAATCAAGGGTAGATTTGTGAATATTATTGCAACAATTTAAGATCCAAGCATCATATCAAAGTGTATGTGATTCCATGTTTTCATGTTTGTGAAGACTAACCTTTTTTGTAGGTCTCCAAACAATTCAAGCAAGCAAGATTTAAGACCTTGAGGTGATGTGTATGACTTTAGTCCTTCAAGGAAGTCATTGAAGGGTGGTGAGTTGTAGCACTTTGTGGATTCATCATTCCTTCCTATCATTTATCCTTTTATCATTGACATTGCCATTGTGGAAGTGGAAACACTAACACAGGGTTTGACTAAGGCAAGCCCCTAAATGACACAACATTTCCTCTCTCTTTGAATGTGCAAGTTTCAGGTTTGGAGATGATTGAAAGGAGTTTGAAGATCATTTATCTATCATTGCATTCAAAACCTTGCACCTTGTCAACTCATGGAAATTCACCTAAAGAATTATCCAATAGTGATCCAAAATTTTTTTAGGCGGGAATTAGAAATTCAAATTTGACATTAGAGGACTACAAAAATAGATCTGGGACACCCCTACAATGACAAAGACACCCTTGGGCACCTATTTCCTCCTAGTTTGACTGATACCAAATTTTTAGGATAGGTATGTGCAACATTTTGCCCTTCCTAGATTTTCCTACAAATCTTTGTTGCACTCTATTAATTGTCAGAATCTTGTAATTTTCATATTAGGGCACATAGTTTAATTAGGTTAATCAAGGAAAATCAACTCCAATCCATTTCCAAGGCTCAAAAGGATCAGATCCAGGCCTAATTGACTCACCTTCATGGTTGAAAGTCAATCTAATCACCTTGTTGATTTGTATCCTAATGTACCCTTGAAAATTAAGGAAATTAACCCTAGGTTTTATACATTAAACTTAGGGTTCCCTTTTTCTTTGTTACACTTACATAGACTATTTTATTCACATATTCTAAAGATCATTTGATATATTTTTATGATTGATGATACATTGGTGACTTGGATCAATCAATGATTAGAAGATTCATTATTGTTGGTTAGAGCATTACATACATTTAGTAAGATATTGTAGGATATATCATTTACATAAAAAGTGGTCTTTATGGTTGGAACACTATATAGATTTTTCAAACTATACGTACAATATTTGTACAAGATACAATGGTGGTGATTGATAAGATAAATTTAAACATAAAATATATGTTAGGTGAAATATCCCCAATTATTGAACTATTTGATTTGTGTTGTCTCAATCCTAATGTGAAATTAGACCTAAGGATTATATATTGATATTGTGGTGTGTACATGCCTACATTTATTTTGTGAATACATTTATTATTTTATTATACAACTTTAATAACATATATATTTGTAATTTGATATGATAGTTGTGAAGTTTCAAGTATAATTTTATTGGGGTTGGTTAGACTATATACTCAAATTATAAAGTAGCAAACACCTTGTCCTTGTTCATCAAACATCCTTCTAAATTAAACTAAAATTAAATTTAATTACAATGAATATTTCATATATTAAATATTAAAATAACAAATAATTTTGAAATTAAATAAATAAATAAATAGAATAAAGAAAAAGAAATAAAGAGAAATATTTTTATAATAATTTTGAGGAATATTAATTAATACATAAATATTACTTAAAATATAAAAATAATTATATTTAAAAGATGGAATAAGAAAATAAAAGAGAAGAGAAGTGTTAATCTATTCATTAAAAATAGAATAAAGAATTATTAATTATTTAATAATTAAACTATCATGTATTATTAATTAAAAGTTTGAAGATAAAATAGAATATTTTATTTGAAAAATAGAATAAAAATATTTTAAAGAATCAAAAGGATGATTAAAGAAGATCAAACAATAGATAATAACTAGGAGAGAAAGCAAATAGGAGAATTACATGAGAATAGATTGAAACCAAGAGTAAGAAGAGGATGGGGGATGTTGAAATGAATTATTATTAATCATTTTCATTATTCATATATTGGAGAAGGATAAAATAAATATTGATAACTAACAAGGTACAATAGAGATTCAAAAGCATATACAAATAAGCTTTAAATCTTTATGTATATTGAATTTGAATATTGTTATAATATAATAATTTAGTAATTATAGGGTATGGAACCTATAGAGAATTCTAAAGATGTAAATTAACTTCTAGAGAGATAAAAGTGAAAAGCTAGTGAACTAGAGTCATGAAACAATATTAGAATTGTGTTTTGAGTATTAATTATATGATTTGGAGACATGGTTAAAATGAGTTGTAGTGTTTAAATCTATAAAATTTGAATTATACATGAAACCCTAGATTGGGGTAATCTAGTGAAACTTTAAAATCCAATATATAGTTTAATGATGAGAATAGATGAATGTCATTTAATTAGTAATTGAGTTATGATTTCATAATGGAATTGGTATGTTGAGTGTTTTTTGTGATATTTTATAATTTTTGTATAAATAATTTGATAGATGCATCTTGAGAATAATTTTTTAATAGAATTTTACTTAATTTCATATTTTATATCAATTTTGAGTGTTGGAGTTGACACTCTGGTTGAATACTTGTTAGAAGTATTTAATAGTATGTATATGATTAAAAAATACATGCATTGGAAATTTTACTTTGTGTCCCATGTGAAATTTTGTTTTACTATTTTATAGTTTTAAGGAAGTTAAGTCATGTTTCTAAGTTGATTAAAAGTAGGATAAATCCTAACAATTGTATCTAAGCAATCAATTGTAGAAAAGGGTCTATAAGGAAAATCAATACCTTGGATAACACCAAAACAAAAAAACCTAAAACTAAGTTTAGACACTAATGCTCAAAAGGGTATTAACATAGATGCTAGTGTGAATGCTAGCACCCAATAAAAGGTCAAAAGTTAGTCTATGTCTATTTTTGGGTCCTAAATTTAATTTGTGAAATATTATTGCTATACCTATCATAAACTAAAGAGTTATATTCTTAGCATAATTAATTGAAAAAATATATGGGATGTAATAGATGTTGATCTGAATTTTCATCAAGATAAATTTTGGATTATGTTAATTGTTTGTGAGATATTTATAGATTTGTGGTTTTTGTTGTGTGTGATTAGGTGCTCTAATATGGGTAATGAACCCTAGTACTTCATACAACACCCTAGGAGGTCATGTTCCTTATATGAGCTAAATATGGTTATGTCAATATATACACATCACATCACATGAGGTCATAATGGGTAGAGCATAGGATGACCATATGCATGTTTATTTGTATTGTATAGTTTGATGAGGTCTTTGATTGGTAAGTCATATAGATAGAGTTTCAAGGAAGGGTTATTCCATGGATTCTCTAAAGAGGTACCTAAATTCTATTAAAAAGGTAGGGTTCCATCCAAAAGGACAGGGGTGGTTTGTAGAGTGCTAAATTATCTACTAATTTGCGCCTAGCTTGGTGTGGTTTTCATTGGGATACTAATTTAAGTATTTGGAAATGAATATACTCAATGTAATTTTGGATATTGATCTAACTTTCCATCAAGATATATTTTGGATTATTCCAATAATTTGTGAGATATTTATAGTTGTGTGGTTTTTGGGGTGTGTATAAGTAGATACCCTAAAAATAGGAAATTAATCCTAGTACTATATACAACACATGTGTCTTGTGAAATATATGTGTTTAAATTCCCTAAATATGTAGCCAAATAAGGTTATCAGACTATACATGCATCACATCACATGAGTTCATAATGTGTAGAGAATAGAATGTACATGCATTTTTATTCATACTATACATATACCATTATATTCCCATAATTTCTTTGATTAGTAAGTCCTATGAATCTAGTTTCATGGAAGGTTTATTCTATGGTTTCTATTGAGAGGTACCTGGTTTCTACCCAAATGAGTAGAGTTCTATCTAAAAGGATAGGGGTGCTTTGTGGAGTGGTAAATAGTTTACTATTATATTTTATACCTCGTTTGGTGTGGTTTTTAGTGGGATACAACTTTAGGCAAGTGCAATGGTTTGTCAACTTATGAATGAAGAATGAATATGAGTCTTATAGTGTCATGTGTAATCATTCCTCAATCCATCATTAATTTTGGTTTACATTGGTATGCTTTGTTGTTGGGCTTGATCAATCCAATAACTATTATGCATCTTGATTTTATGAATTAACTGATTTAAATGCCTTGATGGAGTCTTTTTCTATGTTGGAGTATTTTATGCGTCTCTTAGTTCTTTTGTTGAATTTTATAGTGCTTTGTGATATTTTACAATGTGTTGTGAGGGATTGTGATGTATTTTGATGTTTTGTAAATAATTTGGGTACTATGGAGGAAGAGTGATTATAAATATAACCTATTTAAGCCTATATACACATATTCCTTGATATTGTTAAAAGTATGAAATTTTTTGATGGGTAAAAGTAAAAAGTTGTGTCATACTTTTAAAGGAAATAACCAACACTAATCCAACTTTTAAACTTGAATCACTAAAAAGTGACATATACATTTTGAATTTTGAAATGATGTAAAATAATAAAATATTTATTTTTTAGTATATTTTATTGTTTTATTTTAAAAAATAAAAAATAAAAAATAATTTGAATATTTTTTTTTATAAATTTACATTCTAATTTAGTTGCTGAAAAAATGTTCAAAATGAAGTTATATGAGACATCAATCTTTATATAATAATTTTTATTTTTTCCCTTCAATTTTTTTTTGTGTGTATTTATAACTTGAAACTTTAATGCATGGATACATATTTTCCAATTTTGATAAATATATATATTTTTAAATAAATATTAAAATATGCATGTATTAAAACATATTTGTTTCCATTAAACACTAATTTTTATATTATCTATTTATCTGAAATGGAAAAAAAAAATACCATCTTGATATATATTCTTTTATCTAGTGCATCATATTTTTTCCATTTTTTAATAAGTTTTACTATTTTTCCTTGACATGGTAATCAATCTAATATTTTGTATTGATAATCTATTTTAAGGAAAAAGAAAAAAGAAATATAAATAATAATTAAATTATATATATATATATATATATATATATATATAATTTATATATATATATATATAATTTTTATTTTATATTTTATATATATATATATATATATAAACTACACTTATGGATCTACAAAAGGGTATTTTTATATTTAAAAAAATGTTATTTACATGAGTAGAAGTTGTTGAAACATCAATTTTTTTCAAATAAATCTATTTTTTGGTAAATTGGCCTCAAAGTGGTGCTACATATGCATTTAGCCAACAATTTTAGTTGAAAATGTCGTGGACACATATAACTTAGCTATAGAATGGATCTTACAAGATAACATGTTTGCCCAAATAGATGTTTAGTTAGAAATACTTAAATTCATTTTTACTGATAAGTTGGTTGAAAGTATGACACATCTTTGTACTTTTACCTTGGCATTCCATTTTAGGGTTGTTACATTACTAGGGTGATATAATCTATGAAGGTGGAGGAAGACACAAATTAAAGGGTGACATAACATAGATGGTATATATGCAATGGGCATGAGGTTTCAATTACATAGGTGACCAAGGTATAAAACCAAGATTCACTAATCACTTTTTTATATAATGGCATTCCTACCACAAGGCTTTTGCTTAATGGATATCACATGTAGTAGGATTTTTGTAACTTTAGAGGGAATCTACACCATTGGAAATTTCTTAAAAATATATTTTAGTTTGAATTTTTGAATCAAGGATGGAATGTAAGGATATTAATTTAGAATATATGTCATTTATTCTATATATTTTTGGATAAAAGTACAAAGTTGTATCACACTTTCGGTCAACTTATCAGCACAAGTGAATTTAAGTATTTCTAACTAAAAATATATTTAGTCAAATATATGATCTTGTAAGATTCGTTTTAGCTAAGTTAGGTATGTCCACAACTTTTCCAACTAAAATTGTTGGCTAAATACATATGTAGCACCACTTTGAGGCCAATTTACCAAAAAAATTGGTTTATTTGAAAAAAATAAAATGTTTCAACAACTTCTACTCATGTAAATAACATTTTTTTTTAAATATAAAAATACCCTTGTAAATTAATATAAAGATTCTTAATTTCACATGAGTAGAAGTCAAGTAAATAACATTTAAATATAAA
Source organism: Sequoiadendron giganteum (assembly GCA_007115665.2). Lineage (NCBI taxonomy): Eukaryota > Viridiplantae > Streptophyta > Pinopsida > Cupressales > Cupressaceae > Sequoiadendron > Sequoiadendron giganteum. The sequence continues at coordinate 614,439,815 of CM021107.1, read as the reverse complement.
AATACCCTTGATATTTACATAAGTAGAAGTCAAGTTCACATTAGAGAATTTTGTAGAAGATATGTCCTCTTATTGGTGGAAAAGATAGATCTTCTTATTCTTAAGAAAATTAATCTTACTTTTTCTTCTAAATTTTAGTATTAAGAAAATTAAATGAAATTACAAGTCATTATGTAATATACTCAAAATCTGGGAAAAATATATTGATCTATTTCTGAAGAGTATATTGGTGTGTTGCATTGAATGATATCAATGAACTCTTGATTTGCATCCTTATGATGTAGTTTTCAGCCTTGTCTCGGTTCTAGCTTACAATAAAATCTCAAATCTTGCATTATCTTGCAGTTGAAGCAATCTGAGGATAATATAGAGTTATCTCTTTTGAGTGTTGTTGGAAGCAAGTATTTTATTGTTGTTGTTCGACACTATTGAATTATACCTATCATGACTATCAAATGATAATATTAATGTATGAAATATCCTAAGACTTCCATCAAGTCCCACTAAGGATAATTCTAAATTTGTAAATTGTACAATGTTTACCTTTATAAAAATAGGTAGCATTTAAATTTCAGTTTTATAAGCCAAAGACTACTTGGATAATAGGAATTGAATACCAAGAGTTTGGTAGGTATTGGGAGTATGGGCTGTGAGGTTGGTAATGAGTATCCTAGGTCAATAAAATCAATAAATAACTAAGCTTTCTACTAATTTATTCCTTGCATTTTCATAGCTGAAATTATTGCTCTCTACATTAAAATGATTGAGTTGATTATGGCATTGCATGCCTGTCTCTACCTATCATCTAGCCTAAAAAATATACTTGTCTATCCTAAAGAATAAAATAGTTTCATGAAGATGATTTAGAGCACTTCATACTTCGTTATCCTTTAGATCATCAAGACTAACCAAGCGAGGGATTATATTAGTCATATAAACTATACAAGTAGCTACAAGTTATTATGTTAATCAAATAATAGATTGTTGTCTCAAATATAGGATAAATTAAGAGTCAATGTTTGAATCTGCATGTTATAAGGTTGATTTCTTGTCAAGGAATTATGTGATACTTATTTATTATTGTATATATGCATGAAAGAAATGCATGTTGATTAGGAACCTTTATGTCTTAATGCTTGAAATTTAGGCATTAAAATGATTTGCATGTTACCACAAAATTGTTAGAGAAAAGAATTCATTTTGTAAAATTGCATAAAATTATAAATGCATGGTATTTACTATCTAAGGATATGTGTATGAAAGTGTAGACATTAGAAGTTGACCACCCCCATATGGTCAAATTTCTCCCCTTTTATTCCTCTATCCTGCATCCCTCATTGGCCTTAATTAAATATTATTTAATTAATATTCCTCTTTTTCTAAAGTTCCTAAGGTATTTAATTAAATAATTGAATACTTCATATTTTATTCTCCTTTCCTCTCTAAATTAAATAAATGATCTAATTTATTTAATTTAGTCACTTAGCTTTATGAATTTAAATTAATTTTTAAATTCGTTATTCCTCTCTCCTTGTCCCATCCTCCATAATTATTCTCTAATCCAGGTTAATTCAATTAACCTGTTATTAGGATGTGCACACCCCTTAATCAGGATTAGTGTCACATCCTCCATAACCCTCCACTTGCTCTTAATCTATCATTAATTCAGCTAATCCCTTGTTTGCACAACCTAATCACCTAATTAGGTCAACCTAATCCTTATGTCATTTATGGCACATCCTCAAGTCAACCTTTTATTAATTGCTTTCTCCTTTTGGAGAAGGCAACCCTTTCCCAATGTGAATTTTAAATTCACATTTAATTCCTTAAATGTCTTGTCACCCACATGTGGACAAGGACCTCCTTTATGAGGATATCTTGTCCCACTCCCAAGGTACCATAAAGTACCTCCACCTCATATCCCCCTTTGACACCTCACCTGCCACATGTCAAGATGTGAGGACCTGTGAGTTCTCAACTCATCCTGGCCCTTGATCTTGTCCATGGTGGCTTCATATTGACCCTCCATTGTTTAGTGGCACTACCCCTAAAATTAGAGGAATTTTCCCTCATTTGCAATCATTCATTCATTCATGCACTCAAGCAATCAAGAAATCACCTAAGCATTCAAGCATCCAAACCTCCATTATTGCAGCACCCTTTGCATCCATATCAAGCATCCATTGTAATACCCATTTGCACCATTGCATTCCTCATCATCCCACAATCATTTAGAACTAGATTTTTATGCTATTTTCCATTGAAAGGAGCACACAAATAAAATGATCAATAGGTCCAACTAACTCATCAACTTGGACAAGGTATAACACTCTTTTTATCTTTTGTTTGTTCAAGTTCAACTAGGATAATTGTTGAGGTTTTATTTGTGTTTTTCCTTGCTTACATTTCATTTAATTTTGCATTCTTAGACTAGGAAAATTCACCTAAACACATTTCTGGCACACCCAATGGGACCCACGTCATAGGTCTACACTTTCACATTTTTTGTTGTTTGAATTTTTGTAGGTTCAGATCTTACACACAAAGGTAAAACTTCCCTAACAGGTGAATTTTCCTATTACAAAGGTGAATCTGAGATTAATAGAGGTGTAAATGAATTATCCGTTTTGCAAAAAGGGGCGAATTTGATATCAAGGGTGAATTTGCTTGAAATAGGGGTGAATTCATGAAGGTTCCCGATAGATAGGTGAAGTCACGATCAATAAAGGTGAGAGAAAATTTTCCCATCCTTCTAGACAACCGAATTTACCAAGACAAGCGAATTTGACTCATAGAAAAGGTGAATTTTCCCAACACAAGGGTGAATTTGAGGTGAACCCGACTTAAATTTTTTTATTTATGCATTCAATTTGGTTTCATTTTCAAGTATTGATCAGCTAACTTGTCTCTTTTTAAGTGTGTAATTTCACTAACAAATTGTGCAGTTTGTTCTTGTTTGTCTAAGACTGGTGGTGCTAAATTACTGATGTATTTTCTGCAAGACAATCGGTCAAAGACCCCATTAGTTAGTTTGTCGATTGATTTTCATGCTAGCTAGGCACACATAGAATTAATTAAAGGGTTAATTAACCTTGTTTGTTGTGCTTGAGAGTAAGTTGTTGATGTATCCACTCTGGTTGCACCTTGAGGTAATCTTGGGTGATAAGAAATTGCATCTTGCTCTAATCCAGTCCAGTTTTCCCAGGTGGTGCTAGTGCATCTAAGCTCTCCCCTTATGCTACCTATGAGCCTGGGGACCAACCAAAACATCTAGTATCTTCTTCCTTTAGTGGGATCTGCCTAGGATTTCATCACTCGAGGGATGATTCCAACCACGTGTTACTGGCGAGGTTTATAAAGGGGGGAGAATGAAAGTTGTACCCCAATCCAATCACATTGTGTTTAGTGAAGCATCAAAGCTAGGGTGATATCTAGATAAGAAGTGCAGAGTTGGTTCGAGTTTCCAGTACCTCGCTAGGGCTCCTGAATTGTGCTTGTGATGGGCTGGTCTTCATGGTTGTGCCTCACATACCTTGCATATATCGAGGATGCATGAGATAGCCTTGTATAGCCTAGATAGAGATTCATGTTTTAGTTGTGGCTTGGTGTAGTGCAGGGGACGTGGATCATACCTCGAAGTTACTCACCACGTACTCCCTTGGGTTGAGATAGGAATCCTCATGGTGGACTATGGTAGTCCTTGAGTGAGAGTGTGAAGGTGAGGCTATGGCATTCGTTGACAACCCTATGCCATTGGAATGCTAGATATCCACCTTCACAAAAAAGGGTGATCCAGAGAACCACCCTGGTATCATGGAGTATTAACCTTTGGTTTTTCGCTCAAGGTGGTGGGCCTACATCAAGTTTGAAAACCCTTATCACTAATTCTAGGATTGTGGTGTCTGGAGTTTCTTCATTGTGTGATACCAGTGCTTTTATTTTTAGTTGAGTCAGCCCTGCGTTTTTGCCTATTGATTGTTGTGTCTTCTATCCTTTTCCATAGTCAACCCCTACCTTCAGAGGTGAATTTGCTTTATGCAAAGGAAAATTTTCATTGTAGATAGGAAAATTTTACCTGCAAAAGGGCGATTTTGTGTTTGAGTCGGGTTTCAGGTCATCCCATTGGGCGAATTTTCCTTTGTTAGAGGCAAATTTGCGTGTGGGTCCTTTTTTAGGTGACCCCATTTCCACCTGTTCCCTGGAACAAGTGATTTTGTTCATCCCTTAGGAGTTTTTTTTATTTTTTACCTATTGAATTCACTTGTTTCGATAGAATAGGCAAATTTTTCATCTTTAGGGGTGAACCTACTATCCATAGGGGCGATCCCATTTTTCAGTTTGAGTCTTCTAGTTAGTACATCCCCTTAGATTGGTGAACCTATTGTCCATGGGGGAAAAGTCATTTACACCTGTCTCTCCTCCATCCATACAAGTCAAGGTTTGGGTGAATCCATTTTTCCATCAAGTGATCCCATTTTTAGGTGAATTCGTTTTCGTCCATATTGTTGAAGAAATAGGCAAATTTTTCATCCCGTTGAGCGATTTTGTTAATCAAGTCCACCTGTTCTCCTATGTTATTATGAGGTTTTAGGCTATCTTTCTTGACTTAGAGGTGATTTTGTCAGTGTTTGGAGCGAATCTACACTTAGATAGGGGAACTTGCATATCATATTCACCCGTTTTTGGTGTATCCCTCAAGTTTAGGTGAGTTTTCCTCACGAGTTCACCTGTCCTTATGTTCCAATCAGAGAGGAAAATTTGATTCACGAATTCACCTATTTATTTTCTAGTCCCCAAACATAAGCAAATTTGATTCATCAAGATAGGCGAATTTAATCAACACGGAGGCAAGTTTTCCTTCCCTGCATAGGAAAACTCATGAGTTAGAGGGGGGAATTTGTGATACACAGAGGAAATTATGTTGCCCATACAAATTCCAGAGAGTGAATCCTTCTGGCTACTGAAAGCCTATTATTTTTTGAGTCCTTTGTCATGATCAAATTTTTTTTGTCATCATCCATCTTCTCGTAATTGTCACTCTAGTCCATCTACATTTTCCAAAATTCATCAATTCACCAATCAAATCATATATTCACATCTTAGATCATCCCTAGGTTCTATTTTCATCATTAGTTCATTGATCCCAATCCCCTAGACTCCATTTTAGAGGTTTTATCCAAGTTGGCTTAAGTGTTTGGCTCCAATCATCATCATTCGCATCTGCTTAGGATTTTCATCCATCTTGATTTAGTAAGTCATATTTGACCCAGTCAATCTACTTCCATCTTGAGATAGATTCAGTGTCATCATCATCCCTTTTGTAGTTCAAACCGATCAATCAACACCTTGTGTCATCTAGTCAAACCTTTGAACTTAGTTTGGAATCATTTTCATCATCCAGTCCAGTCTATCATCCAATCCTATTAATCATCTCATCTTGTCAATCAATCTAATCCAATCCAATCTCACCTTCTATCCAATTGATTAATTAGTCAATCAATTCATCATCATATCTATTCAATCCCTTTAATCCTTGCTTAGGCCATCCTTTCACTATGTCTTAGAAAGAAAAGTCATCCTATTCACCTTGTAGTTTTGCATTTTCATGCCCGTTACCCAATCGCAAGCAAAGAAACTCATGGCCAAACAACAAGCTCAAGGTACTTAGCCTAATATCCCTTAGGATCCTAATAACGGTGGCTCATCGCAATCCAATACTAAGGTCCAAACCACATTACCTCCTACTGATGAAAGCATGGTCAATCAAGCTGAGGTTACAGTTGATGAGTATCTCAATAATCTCATGAATCTTCAAATGACATATCACCTCCTTAATGAGCATGGGGATAAAATCCTCACCACCTTGATCATGAAGGGCATCAAACCACCTTCAGGATTTGAGTTATCCAAATATGTCAATACACCACCTCCCGTACCTCCTGTGTCTCAAGATCCCCAAAACTCACAAAAAACTTTGAGAAATTCTTACATCCCTTAGGGTCCTCCCGTAGACAATTGGTACCAACCTGGGTTTGCTAATGTCGTGCTTCACACACCCCCCTCGGGTTCTGATTACAGTCATAGGAGCATCACCTGATCCAAATGATCCCATTTATTATGGTATGCCAGAAAATTTACCTCCTCCACCACCTTCCAATATCCCTCAAGGTCCGACCCCCATACCATCTACATCGGTGCCTCTCCCACCTAATCAACTAAGTCAACCACCAATCAATCCTAGGGGCAATCCTTTTGTTGTGTTACCACCACCTCCAGGATCAACACCCACTTCCAATTTTCCACCACCTCTGTTTATCCCTCAGCAACCACCTCAAAGCAACATTCCATCTTCCAAGCCACTGCAAGGTAACTTGCAACAAACACCACAACAAACCCCTCAACACATTCCAATTTCGTCTCAACCAATTCAACAAAAACCTCCCCAACATAATATATTGATTCCTCAACAACATAACATTTTGATTCCTTCACAACAACAACAACCACCCTCGCATCAGCAGTAGGGTAATCCATTGCAACCCCCTCATTAGCCTTAAGCTCCTTTGTATCAACAAATATCACAATAAAATCCACCTTTCCAACAACCACAAATCACCTAGCAGCCTCAAATTCCAACTTGACCTCTTTACAACCAACCTCCCCAACAACCAAAAATCCCAACACAGCCTCAAAAATCCCACCATTCAATTCCCAACCACATGTATCAATACTTATACCATCAACAAATAAATTCTATGCGTAACCCGGTTCATCCAATCCAAACCCCAATTATGCCTATCACAATCCACCACAATCTCAACTGCAACCATCTTACGCTACCCCTTCACAACCATAACAAATCACTTCCTATCAACAACCCAATCCATAATAGCCTATGTATGCATCCCAACAATACACTATCTACAACTATCAGTCCAATCCATACTATGCCTCACAACAACGACCATCTTATCAACAATCATCATATCAACAGGGTGCTCCCACCTCATATTACCAAGCACCTCCATCATATCAACAAGGGGATTCCTCTTCTTATTACCAAAATCCGCCATCCTACCATCAATTCTACACTAATCCGCCATCACAGCCCACCTACACCAATCAATATCAGTTGACTTCTACGTATATGCCTCCACGATCCTATGATCAAACCACATCTACTCCATCCTCATCTTACCAATAATATGCTCCTTATAATCAATCCAATCCATCAAATCCATCTTCATCAACACCCACTAATAAGGAGTGGGAAGAGGAAAAATCCACATTGAAAGACTTGCAAGCAGGGACCTCTAAAAACTCTTTCAATTTTGAAGAGATTTATCCCTATCCGTTTGATCCCTCGATCTCACTTGTTCCTTTCCCCAAGAATTTTAAAATGCCAAAGTTTGACAAGTATAAAGGAACTAAAGACCTAAAGAACCGCCTTCATGAATTCTATTCACATTGTCAATAAGTCCTTCACAATGATATTATCTCCTGCGGTTATTCCCTAGGAGTCTAACGGGGGTGGCTCTTGATTGCTTTATGGGTCTTTGAAAGGGATTGATCTCTTCTTTTGCAGATATTTCAGAGAAATTATTCACACACTTCTTCAATTTGGAGAATGATATTGATACTCTAGATCTTCTGAAAGAGAAACAAAGTGAGGGTGAAATTTTTGCAAGCTATCTGCAAAAGTGGTGTGCTTTGGCTAGTTGAATCAAGTCTCAACTCAGTGAGAAAGACCTAGTGACTCTTTTTGTGGATAACACTCACCTTGACATGACACATAATCTCAATCTTCATTGTGTCACAACCTTTGTGGAAGTCATAGAAAAAGTTCCTATCAGTGAGAGAGTGCTCATCGCTAAGGGATATAACAAAATTTACAATCCAAATAAGGAAAATCCATCTAGAGATAAGTCCCACTACTGAAACAAAAATAAGAGCATAGTCAATGATGGTGTCACAGATACCAAACATGTTCAAGTAGCCAATGCCTCACAAAGGCCTCAATACACCCCTCCATAAAAATCAATCTCAAATTCCATTTATGTGTCGCAAGGTGCACCATTTCCTCCTTCTCGATAGTCCAATCAAAATAGTCAAGGCAATAATAAACGCTCCTTTACTGCTTTAGGAGAGCCCTTAAGTGTCGTCTTCAATAGGATTTTGCAAGAGAGTTATCTGATCATGTATCTTGTGACAAGCCTTTTGACGAGTCTAAACCAAATCCAACCTAGTACAAGGAGAATGAGTATTGCGACTTTCATAAGATCAAAGGCCATTCCACTAACAAGTGTCAAGAACTCAAAACATCTATCCAAGATCTCATAAATCACAGAGATATATTAGTGGATCCTAATCAGAAAAATTTGTTTAATGCTCAGCTACAAATATACTAAAATGCCTTCCCAAAACACAACCAGGGTACCAATACGTCCAATGCTAATCCTAGGTCAAGTAATAATAACAGTAAAAACAATAGCACCAATAATATCAGCTATAAAAATGTGCCTTATAACTATGATTGCATAGTTATGTGCATTAGCCATGTCGAGCCTCGTGTATCCATGATTCATGTCAAAGGTAAATATCCACAATGCGTCATTACAACTCGTTGCACCCGAATCTTTGTTCCTAGTCTTCCACATTCGACTAGCTAGCTCCCGTAAGTTCTCAGTATAATATTCTTGATCATTTAAGAAAGACACCCACCCAAATATCCATCTTGGATTTGCTCAATTCTTCTCTTGTCCATCAAGAAATCCTAACCAAAGCCTTACAAGATACCCATGTACCTACTAACATAGATCCTACTCAGTTCCAAGCCTTAGTAGGACACCTATCATCAGCATATCAGTTGGGATTTAGTCAAAACAATATGCCTTCCATTGACTTAAATCATAACCTTCCCCTTCACATTGAGGTCCTAGTAGCCCGTCATAAAGTAAAAAGGGTCCTGGTAGATAATGGATTTGCACTTAAACTTTGTACATTGAAATTCATAAAACAGGTTGGGTACACCCATGCTGACTTAAACAACTAGGTGATCACCATAAAAGCATACAACAATGCAGAAAGGGACTCTAAAGGAATAATTTTCCTTCCCATTCAGGTTGGCTTTGTAGTTCAACATGCAACATGTCATGTCCTTGATCTGGACCTTCCATACAACCTCCTTCTCGGCCACCCATGGATCCATGCCATGTAGGTCATCCTGTCCTCTTACCATCAGTGATTGAAGTTCCCATTTAATGGGATGGAAGTAACCATACATGCTAATCTGCAACCATTTGAATATTTCTAGCGCTTTGGAAGCTTCCTTCCCCCACTCTCATTACTATCTAGGAGTTGAAGTGGGGGCACCTCAGGCCTCATCCTCTATTCCATCTTCCAATCTTTCATCCACTACATCATCCATTTCATCCTCCACTTCTGAAACCACAATCACCAAGGTCCAGATCATAGACAAAGGTTGTGGTGAGTATGAGATGCACATGGCTTTAAATGTGGCAACCATGCCATCATCTCCTCATCTATATGATCAACCTTCTTAGTCCATATCAAAATAAGAAGAGAAGACAATCACACTCAACTCTAGAAATGTGGGGTCTAGCACTTTCTGATCTCTTGGGTTACAACAAGATCAACTAGAAGATGACATCAGTCAGTGGATATACCAAGAAGAGCCTAAACCTACTCCTCCTCTTAAGGAGTATTTCCAGGAGACTTATCCCCATGCTTTTAAGTTATTTGAAAAGTATAATTATCAAGGGGGAGGTCTCGACATAGAAGAACAAGGAAGACGACAACCTGTTGATACTCCTATTTGACCAAGAAATTTGGGCTTAGACTGTGACACAAAACAAAAAGGTCACATGCCATCAACTAGTGCCTCTAATAATGTTAGTGTGGATAATGGTCTCCTTAAGGACATATATGAAGAAGATTCTATCATACTCACATACAATGACGTAGATCTCTCATCCATGTTTGACTTCCTATCCATCTTTTTCATTAGCCTTTCCCTTCGCCATCTTGAGCTTATTGACTAGGACTTACGAGGTAGTGCACCTATAAATACCTTTCCTTCAATTGACACCTATGTAAATCTCATGGGATTAGGGGAAGATGAACACCCTAATCGCAAAAGTAAGAAGAAATAAAATAAAAAAAGGGTCATCTAGTGAAAACCTCTCTGAGGCACTCCTTGACTCATAAACATTAAAAATAAAGGGTCTATCCGATAGTGAAAACCTTGATAAGACGCTAGAGGATGGGGATGTACATCTTCCCCTTGCTGGAACTCAGTTATCTGAATGGTCCTCTATCTTGATCGAAGAAACCCAAGAAGTCAACTTGGGAACTGAAGAAGATCCTAAAATTACATATGTAGTCAAGTCATTATCAGAAGAAGAGCATACTACCATCATCAACCTGTTATAGGAAGGAATCATCAATTTTGCATGGACTTATTCAAACATGCTAGGTCTAGATCCCGCCTTAGTGGTACACCATTTAAATGTTTGTTCAAATTTGAAACTTGTCAAACAAAAGCTAGAAAGATGCATCCACAAGTAGCTCTCCTTGTCAAGAAAGAGCTAGAAAAGTTTCTAGAAGTCGGATTCATAAGGCCGATCAACTATTCAGATTGGATATCCAATATAGTGCTTGTTGTAAAGCCAAATGGGAGTATCAAAATCTACATAGATTTTTGGGACCTCAATAAAGCTTGCCCTAAATATGATTTCCCTCTACCAAACATTGACATGCTAGTGGAACTTACGACAGGACATGAGATGCTATCCCTTATGGATGGTTTCTTTGGCTATAATCAGATCAGAATTTCTACAAAGGATCAACACAAAACTACCTTCACCACTCCTTGGGGCACCTTTTGCTACAATGTCATGCCCTTTGGCCTTAAAAAATTAGGGGCTACCTATCAGCATGCCATGACATTAATCTTCCATGACCTTATTCATATAATAATGGAAGATTATGTGGACGACTTATTGGGGAATTCTAGAACAAGAGAAGAACATACTAAGATCCTAAAGAAAATATTTGAGCATCTAGAGCATTATAAGTTGTGGCTAAATCCAAATAAGTGTGTATTTAGAGTTACATCTAGGAAGCTATTGGGTTTCATCATCTCCAGGAGGGGTATAGAAGTAGATCTGGAAAAGGTTAAGGCTATAATGGAAATGCCCCTGCCGCATAATCTCAAGAAACTAAGAAGCCTCCAAGGAAAGTTACAATCGATTAGACGGTTCATAGCTCAATTAGCTTAAAAATTCCAATCATTTACACATTTTTTATGTAAAGATACCACCTTCAAGTGGGATCCTGAATGTTAGCAAGGCTTCGACAAAATTAAAGAATACTTGGCTCATCCACCCATCTTGATGCCTCCCATTCTGGGTAAACCACTCTTGTTGTACATCTCAACTACATCAATTGCACTGGGGGAATTATTAGCTCAGCATGATGAATCTTCCAAAGAGCGTGCAATTTATTATAACAATTGAAAATTGGTGGGCTATGAACTCAATTATTCTCCAATAGAAAAAGTTTGTCTCATAGTTGTATTCAGTTTGCATAAGCTTCATCATTACATGCTCAATCATCCTTTCAAGTTGATATCAAAATTTGATCCAGTTAAGTACTTATTGTCCATAACTTCTTTGACTAGCCGCATGGCTAAGTGGGTCATGTTATCGAGTGAATTTGACATAGAATATGTGGACCGTAAGGTAATCAAAGGAGAAGTCACAACAAATCAGTTGGTTGATGCCCCTTTGGTTGATTCCTATCCTTTGGTAGTTGAGTTTCCAGATGAAGAAGTCCTCACAGTAGCAGAATCACATAAATGGATTCTCTATTCTGATGGGTCTTACACACATAATGGAGCTGGAGCAAGTGTCTTATTCGTCACCCCTCGAGGTGACTACATATCAAAGTCATTTAGATTATCATTTCCATGTACTAACAATATAGAAGAGTATGAACCTCTCATCACTGTTCTTAGAATCACCATTCAATGGAACATCACTCATCTACGTGTCTTCGGTGATTCCCAATTAATTATCAAACAATTCAATGATGAGTTTTAGATGAAGGATGAAAAATTATTTCCCTACAAGCGCATGGTAGATGACTTGAAAAAGTATTTCACTTGCATCTAGTTTGAATAGATCCCCAGATTTTAGAATAAGGAAATAGATACGATGGCTACAATCGGTTCCCTTATTGATATGCCTAAGGATCGAATGGACTATGCGTTCCTCATTGAACAACTTCTAATCCCAACATACAATGTCCCTAAGAGTGAGATGGTGTGCGACATCATAGGTCCTGAATCCCCTTGGTACCATGACATTTACACCTATCTCTGTGATAATATCCTTCCATCCAACCTCACACAAAACCAATGTAAGTCATTCATCCAATGTGTCGCTCACTATACCATTGTAGGAGATACACTTTATCGTCATAGGTATGATGAAACTCTCCTTAGGTCTCTAAAAGAATTAGAAGCTCACATTATGTTAGAGGAGGTACACATAGGTGTCTATGGGGACCACTCTAATGGCATGGCCTTAGCTAAAAGGATTCTCAGAGCGGGTTACTATTGGCCTACCATGGAGCAGGAATCTTGCGAGTTCATGAAGAAATGTCTCCCTTGTCAACAACATGTAGATTTGATACATGCTCCTGCTGAAGATTTGCAACCAATCATAGTGCCATGGTCCTTCTCTCAGTGGGGTTTTGACTTGATCAACAAGATATACCCTCCATCTTCTAATGGCCACACTTTCATCATCATCGCATCTGAATACTTCACCAAGTGAGTGGAAGCAATTCCACTCTCTCAAATTACCGGTATTCAGATCTCTAAATTCATCCTTTTCCATATCCTTTACGGGTATGGATTCCCATCCACCATCATCATAGATAATGACGAGTCTTTTAAAATCAGTTTATGAAACACCTTTGTGAAACTTATAACATCCAACATCATTGGTCTACCCCTTATTACCCACATGGTAATGGTCAAACAGAAGCTACCAACAAAACCCTGATCAAGATCCTTAAAAATATGGTAAATAATACTGGTCAATATTGGCATCTCCATCTCCATCTCACCCTTTGGCCCTACCGCACATCTATTCGCACCCCCATTGGTGCCATTCCATACTCTCTCATTTACGGTGTCGATGGCATCTTATCAATCGAAGTCGAGATCCCATCGCTTAGAATATCTTTGAAGAATCTCATAAGTAATGAAGATGACCGGGTTGCACGACTCAGTCAGTTGAAACTCCTAGACGAAAAGTGGATCAAAACATACAATAATCTACAAGCATATCAACATCCTCTTAGGAGGAGCTACAATAAAAAGTTTCATCCTCGCTAGTTCAATGTTGGTGATCTAGTCCTCAAGGAGAATCAGTGTACTTAGCAAGATCGAGACAAAAAGGGAAAGCTTGAGGAAAATTGTCTTGGTCCCTATGTCATCATAGCTAAATATGGTTCTAGCGCATATAGGATTGCTACATCTGAAGGAGAACCCCTTGAAGAGCCTATGAAAATCATGCACCTGAAAAGGTTTTATACTTAAGTCAGTTGGGTTATCCTTTCCTAAGAAAATACAAAAAAATAAAAACAAAAATACAAAAAAAAACCAAAAATAGTAAAGAGAAATAATTCGTCCTATGGTTAAAACCACTTTTCATGGCACCTTGGATAAGTACGTTTGGTGAAAACCTGGCAACATGCACCATTCGTAGAGGGCTTAATCATTATCTACCTAGTGTCCTAGTTACTTTATGCTTCCATCTATCTTATCCTCATGTCCTATCCTACCATCTTATCAATCCTATCCTCCCATCAACATCCTATCATTGGTCACTTGGTATATTGTGATTGAGTATTGAACATTCTGAATCCACTATCTAAAATCTTGAGCTTTTATCCTTAATCTGAGCTTGTCATCGCTTGTATATTGTGTCCTATCCTCGATCTTGTGTCATCACTTAGGGTCCTCCACCTTGTTGGTCCTTGTTAGGTCTCATCTTCCCCCCTCACCCACCTTGTTTACATTAAGGTATGAGCAATCTGATTCTTTGTTCATGACATGATAGCAAGTTATTAATTCATCTGTCAAGTTCCATCTTTTGTCCTTGGTCTCTTTTTTTAATTTACATTGCCCCTACACTTTCACGTAGACAAGGTCAATCATTTAATCAACCCCTAGGGCTTTTTTCTTTCCAATCATTTTCCTCTATCATGGTCCCCATTTTCCTCTTTTCACTTTTATCCATGGTCGGTTGTTGGTCTTTTATCAAACTACAAGGGCTCTGTGCTTTCACATAGGCAAGGTTGATCTTTGATCAACCCCTGAGCCCCTAGGTCTTTAGGGTGTGTCAGTCTTGTATCTTGTTGTCTTGTCATGTCGTCAATTATGTCCCTATCCTAGCTTGTGCTTAAAACATAGAGGTCTTTATTATCTTGAGGTCCAATCAATTTTAGATATCCTACGTCATGTTAATCATCTAGTTTAGTTTCCATCTTTGGTCTTAATAGGATGCATCCTTCCTAATCAGACTGCATCAATCCCATCCATCCTCTAGATCCCGTGGAAAAGGAAATTTGAGATTTATTGTGACCTTTTGATTCTTTTGAAAAAAAATTATCATTTGAGCTTCCTATTATACCCCATCAGGGTCACCACGATCCATCATATCATGGTGCATTTTGGTTGGTAGACATAGGGGAGTATCATAATATTTTTGTCTTCTTTTGTCTTCTTGGTTGTCTTGCGTACTACCCACCAAGATCCTAATGGTCTTGTGTTATGTTGGGGCATCCTTTTGTGCTTGTGGTTATCCCAATACCTAGCTCGACCAAAGTCCTTGTGACTTTGGGGCGTTGGGGTAGCCTTCTTGTCTATTGTGTTTGTTTCATGCATTAGACACTAGTCTACCTTGATTCCTCATACCCTAGCATATTGTGTCTTGTGCTATAGAGAAAACTAGTGCTCCTAAAAATGGAAAAATAGCATTAGGATTTCATTTCATACCTTATATGGTTGCATTTTATATATCCCCCCCATCTTTCTTCAACCTATGTCTAGTGATTTTGGTTGTGCAAACCTTCATCTCCCATCTCCTTTTCTTCTTAGAGCTCATGTGTTCTTGACAGGTGTAGTATCACATCTACCACCTCGTCCATCTTTCCTTATTTTGATAATGATTATAGGGAAAGTACTTTCCATAAGCTCAGGTAACCATGATATGCAAATAAAGTAGGCCTATTAATGCCTTCGATCACTATGCCTGCCTTTATTTACACTCATTCCCATGCTAATTTAATTTAAATATTAATGTTTGCAAGGAATTTAATTACCCTCATCGTTCATGTAGGCTTGCATGTCATTTATAACATTGATAGTACCAAGGTCATCTCTGCAGTCAAATCCCTGGTCTATGATGTGCAACATGAGCAAAGCACATAATATTGATACATAACTATAAGGAAAAGCATAAATGTCATAGAAAAAAATGAATCCAATCATTAATTAATCTTGATCCATGTCATATTAAACGTAGAGAGTACAATTTCATCCTAAATGGCATCAGTATCACCTCATCTTGCATTTTAAGTCCATCCATTGGATTTTGTCTCACATTGCATTTATCATTATCATGTTCATTTTAAGTTGTTTAGATTGACATAGATTTGTTATTCTAAGCATCTTCAATTAGATTCATTTTATTATCATTCCATTACTTATTAGTCAACCTCATTCTATACATTGCATTATGCACATACATCACATTTTTCACTCATTGCTTCCTACTGCATTTCATTTCATAACCACATCACAATAGTATATCCTTGGTACACATCATGAAATTAAAATAAAATTGATTGTACAGTGTACATGCATACATCGCCACCTACATCACAAGCATTAGTAACATGATCATAGCATATAATCCATCACATTCTGCATCACAAAATATTAGGCATAATGCATTTCATTCATATCATCCACATAAGAATATCACATAAATCATCATCGATGCATACATATATCATAACCATCCATAAATAAATTGTAACTCAGATTTTTCAGAATTGTGGAAGATGCTAACTACTGCACAAGATTAAACATCAATTCTAATCTAAATAAAACAACAAAGAACGATAAGTAAGCATGATTAATCTAAACTAATAAAACTAGAATGATCTCACCGAATATGCAAATACTTCCTTGATTTATCTCAATTGCCCTTCTCCATCTTGTTGTATTGTTATTCTTGCCCTCAGATATTTGTGTGTTTGAATGCAAGCATAACTTCGTCGAGTGTCTCAGCAAAATATCGAAGATTGTTTCTCTTCTCAAAAGTGTATAATGATTTTGGGAGGAGGAATAATGATAATGACAGGCCATTTTATAGATTTTGTGTTTTCAAACGATCGGCTCAGATTGAAAGAGAGATCGATGGATGAGATTGATGAATGCCATGTGATGAGTTATGTGACAGATAGAACATGAGTTCAACTGCAGGTAAAGACTAATTTTAGAACATGAGTTCCAATCTTCATCTTCAAAAAATAAAAGAAATAGACTTTGTATGCAAAAGCCAAAGTTTGAAGTTGGAGAATAAATGCATGATAAATGCATGTGAATGCAAACTTGAGTTAGTTAATTAAATAAAGATATTTAATTAATAAATATAGATCATGCATATGAGTTGGAACTAGTTAATCAACTAGTTGTGATGGAGAGTTCTCTCATAGAGATAACTCGAGTCAGACGATAAGTGCATGTAAGAGATAACTGAATGTTAGAGGAATGTGACATAATTAATTAAATAATGAATTAAATGTTAATTTAATTCAACATTCGAAATATGAGACTTTTAATTAAATAAATAAAGTAATTTATTTAATTTGGCTGTTGAAAAGGATAAAATGAATAATTAAATAATAAATATTTAATTATAGATGAAAAGGGGTTAAATGAATAATTAAATAAAGATATTTAATTATAGTTGGAAAAGTATGATAAAGGGGAATTAAATAATAAATTATGTAATTGATAGATAAAGGGGAAAGAATTAATTAGTTCGCAACATAATTAAATAAATATGATTTATTTAATTAATTAAGTTGAATAAAGGATGATTATGAATTAATGAATTAATTAAAAAGGGTATTTAATTAATAGA
The DNA here is from genome assembly GCA_007115665.2 of Sequoiadendron giganteum. NCBI lineage: Eukaryota > Viridiplantae > Streptophyta > Pinopsida > Cupressales > Cupressaceae > Sequoiadendron > Sequoiadendron giganteum. The sequence continues at coordinate 614,422,566 of CM021107.1, read as the reverse complement.
GGAAATATGTGTTAGAAAGGCAATTTAATAATTGACATTATTTAATCAAGACGACGGACTACAGAAAATTATGTTGAAATGTGTACTCGCAGGCCTAGACCAATTTTCGGTATCTACAGTTTGCCCCTCTTTGATACAATGTTGGTACAACGTTGTGTCAAAGAAAATATGCCCTGGTCGTGCCACTGTATGAAACAAGTTAGGGTATACCCCAGTGAAAGGGAGAATGACGAGGAGGTAGTGGTATGCCCCCTCGAGAGGATAGGTGGGTTTGAAGAACATGAGTGTGCTCTTGAAATGGATAGATAATGGTGGCGAAGATGCAGAAAAGAAGAAATGTTAGCATGGATGATTTCAAAATGTTAGTAAGAAATAATTAATGTTGGTTAATTTGAGAAAAAGACATAATCTTCGATATATTGCCAAATACGCTATACTTGCTTGTTATCATCATTGGGCGGACATGACACAAATGGATGGTACACACTATGATATGAGATAGACCATAGAGTACAAAATCATCCATCTACAAAAAATAGACAGTCGTAGACAAGGAGTGTCTTAACTCAGAATAAGGACAAGATACCCCAGTTGTTTGGTCAAGACAAACCACAGACGGTAGACAAATAAAAGACGGTTCATGAGACGTCATTGCTTCTCTAAATCCTTGATAGGACATCCTTGAGAAAACTAGTAACATGATTCAAAAAGCCAAAGTTTAAAAGACAATTGATAGACAACAACCAAAGAAAAAGAATCCTGAGACATCGTTGCTTCTCTAAATCCTTCAAGGGACATCCTTGAGAAAGCTAGTAACAGGATCTTGCACAAATTGATAAAAAGATAAGACAAAATAAGATATAAAGTCATAAAGCCAAATAAATGTATTCGCCAAAACTTGATCTTGTGGGATTGTTTGATGTTGATGTTTGACATAGCGTAATGTGAGAGAATGACACATACCGCCTAAGACATTTAGTCTGGTTTCGACTTGGTGACTTCTGTATAAGGCATGACAAAGCTTGGTTTCAGTAAGACACATGCCGTATAAGACATTGGAGTCTGATGACGTTGAGGTGACAAGCCACATGAGACTATGACAATTTGATGTCGTTTGTTGACAAGAAAGACATATCTTGCTAAGACATGGGTTGATCGCTTTGACAATGTGTTTGATATTGACTTGATGACAAGTTGAGTGTGTGCGTGTAGACAGTGTATGACATGAGATGATACCTTAAACTATGATATGCAACTTGTGTGATAGTGATTGTGAATGAACCCTATTGGACTAACCTAGTGTGGTCTCGGGAGCTCATCAATTGATTAGCCTTGCCTACGTTGTACACGCAGAGACCTTGTAGTTCGACACAACCAATGACTTTGAATATACAAAGAGTCATGATTTAAATGTGTGTGATAAATGACAAACCTAGATTGACAGACCTAATGCCTCAGGGGCACATCGATTGATGGCCTTGCCTATGTCCCAGTCGCAGAGGCAATGTAGTTCGACTATGACTACGACTGACTTAACATGACTGACTTGACACTGTTTTGTTTTTGGTATTTTTTGACATGTTTTGATTTTTTTTTATTTTTGAAGTTTTCTAATGTTTTTTTTTTTTTCAGGACATTTTCTGATGGTGTGATGCTATGTACAAGGCGTTCATGGAATAGAACAAGGATTTGCCCCTAGTCGGGAATAAGACTTGCGAGATGGAGTGGATAATGTGACGGAGTGGGACATTAGATGTCAATCATTCCAAGCGATGGATAGGACAACCATTTATTATGAGTGATGGGGGAAAGTCTAATTGGAATGATGGTAGATGGAAGAGCGAGCTTGACTACACATGGCGCCTGTTTGCTAGGTTTTCACCATGGTACTTATCCATAGTGCCACCGAAGCGGTTTTCACTAGTGGACGGATTTATTTCTCTTTACTGTTTTGATTTTCTCAATTTTTATTTTTTTTATTTTTTATTTTTTATTTTTTATTTTTATTTTTTTGGTGTTACAAAAACACCTGTTTGCCAGGTTTTCATCAAGGTAACCATTTTTTTGTATTTTTCCAGATTAAGACACGGATTCTTAGAAACTAAGCATAGAACCTCTTTAGATGCAGACTGTTGATAGGTGACAAAAGTGGATCTCCTTTAGGAGTAGATAGTTGGTACGCTCCTGACCCAAAGGCTTCTGTGACAATGTATGGCCCTAACCAGTTAGGCTCACACTTTCCTGGTTTCTCTCATTCAGCTTGGTTCTTCGGATTCTCCATTAATACCAGGTCACCAATGTCAAAATATCTATTGAGAACCTTCCTATTGTAGCTCCGACGAAGACGATTCTGATATGCTTGCAAATGATCTAATGCTTTTTGTCTTCGTTCATCCAGTAATTCAAGCTCTTGTAGCCTAGAGACACGGTATTCTTCATCGTCGACATGACCCTTCAAAGATACCCTTAGAGAAGGTATTTCGACCTCTATAGGTAAGATAGCTTCGGACCCGAATACAAGGGAAAATGGAGTGGCATCGGTGGGAGTGCGGATGCTTGTGCGGTAAGCCCATAAGGTAGGATTAAGCTGTAGATGCCAGTCACAACCAGCATCATTGATAGTCTTTTTAAGGATTCTAATAATGGTTTTATTAGATGCCTCAGCTTGGCCATTACCTTGTGGGTAATACGGGGTGGAAAAATGATGCTTGATGTGGAATTCTTCACATAAATGGCATACTTCTTGGTTCTTGAATGGGCAGCCATTATCTGTGATTATGGATTGTGGTACACCATACCGAAAAATGATATAGTTCAGAATAAACTTTGATATTTGGGTGCCAGTGATGTAGGTCATGGGAATGGCTTCAATCCACTTGGTGAAGTATTCGGTAGCGGTAATGATGAATTTGTGGTCGTTGGATGATAATGGGTGTATCTTACCTATGAGGTCGAGTCCCCATTGGGCGAAAGGCCATGGTGAAGTAATCAGTCGAAGCTCTTGTGCTGGTGCTCTTATCAAGTCTCCATGTATTTGACATTGTCTACACATCTTCACAAAGACGTCTGAGTCTTTCTCCATAGTAGGCCAATAGTAACCTAGTCTCATAATCTTATGGGCTAAGGTTGGACCACTCGAATGGGATCCACATATACCCTCGTGCACTGCTCACAAAGTTGTTTGTGCTTCTTTAGCATCGATACATCTCATTAGGGCATTGTCTAAGGTGCGTCTATATAGGGTTTCTCCGATGATGGTGTACTTGGCGGACTTACGGATGAAGGTTCGATGTTGGTTATTGGACAAGTCTTGAGGTAAGGTTTGATTTGTTAGATAGTCAAATATTTCTTTATACCAAGGAGACGTAGGACCAACAATGGTACACACCATCATAGTATCGGGGATATCGTAAGCAGGGACCGACAGCTGTTCAACTAGAAACTCGAACTTAGGCACATTACTCAGAATATCCAACAAGGAACCCACTGTTGCCATAGCATCTGCAGCTCTATTATGAATGCGTGGTATTTGTTGAAAAGTTATGTCCTTGAAATATTGTTTGAAACTATCAGCCATTCTCTTGTAAGGGGCAAGCTTCTCATCCTTAGTTTCGTACTCATCATTTACCTATTGGATTACCAATTGAGAGTCACCAAAGACATGTAGGCTCTTAATGTTCCATTGTGCTGCCATTTTCAAGCCTGTCACTAAGGCTTCGTATTCTGCTACATTGTTTATACAAGGGAAAGCAATCCTGAATGATTTGGGAATGGTATCACCTTGAGGTGTGACAAATAAGACACCAGCTCCTGAACCATGATTTGTATGTGACCCATCAAAGTACAATTTCCAGTCGATTTTAATGTCAATGTTGAATAGAAATTCATCTGGAAAATCTGCCACTAAGGGATGATCTGCTTTTATAGGTGCATCAGCTAACTGAGCTGCAATCACCTATCCTTTTATAGCCTTCCTCTCGACATACTCAATGTCATACTCACTAAGTATCATGACCCATTTAGCCAATCGGCCTGTTAAAGCTGCCTTACTTAGAAGGTATTTGAGTGGATCAATTTTTGCAATTAACACTGTTTGTCGATTGAGCATGTAGTGCCGAAGTTTTTGGGTAGCAAAAACTACCGCAAGATAGGCACGTTCTATGTTGCTATAATTCAATTCATAGCCCACTAAGGTACGACTGATGTAATAGACCGCTCTCTCATGACCTTGATCATCTTTTTGTGTGAGAAGAGCCCCTAAAGCCAACTGAGTTGCTGAAATATATAAGATCAAAGGCTTTCCTTCTATAGGTGGCATTAAGACTGGTGGAGTTAGCAAATAGTCCTTTATTTTTTGGAATGCTTCTTGGCATTTAAGTGTCCACACAAATGGTACTCCTTTCTTGAGTAGATGTTGAAATGGATGAATCTTATCTGCCAGTTGTACTATGAATCGCCTAATTGACTGTAGTCTGCCTTGTAGAGTTTTGAGTTGTCCTATGCTGACTAGAGGAGGCATTTCTATGATAGCTCTTACCTTCTCTAGATCTACTTCAATGCCTCTTTGAGAGATGATATACCCTAACAGTTTCCCCGATTTGACTCCAAAGACACACTTCTTCGGATTTAGCCTAACATTGTAGTTCTCTAGCCATTGGAATATCTTATTTAAAACCTTTAAGTGAGCTTCTCTTGTTTTTGATTTTTCTATAATGTCATCTACGTAATCTTCCATGAGAATGTGTACAAAGTCATGGAAAATTGTAGTCATTGCGCGTTGGTAAGTAGCTCCTGCGTTCTTAAGCCCAAAAGGCATAACGTTCCAACAGTATGTGCCCCATGGACACGTGAAAGTTGTCTTATGTTGGTCTTCAGTTGCTATTTTAATCTGGTTGTATCCCGAGAAACCATCCATGAGGGATAGCATTTCATACCCCACTATAAGATCCACTATCATATCTATATTCGACAAAGGGAAGTCATCCCTAGGACACGCCTTGTTGATGTCTCTAAAGTCTGTGCAAATTCGAATGCCCCCAGTTGGTTTAGTCATGGGTACAAGATTCGATATCCAATCTGCATAGTCTATTGTCCTTATGAATCCTACATCCAAGAGTTTCTTTAGTTCTGTCTTGACCAATAGAGCAATCTGCGGGTGCATTTTTCTTAACTTTTGTTTGACTGGTTTGATGCCTGGCTGCAATGGTAAATGGTGCAATATTAGATCTGGATCCAGCCCAGGCATGTCAACATATGACCATGCAAAGTTTATTTGTCTCTTTTGGAAGAAGTCCTTAAACTCAGGTTTTTCTGTCTCTGTTAAAGAAGTTGCAAAATATACCATCTTTGGATTCTCTTCTGTACCTATATTGACTACAACTGATTCTTCTACTAGCATCAGTGAATTTTCCTCTTCAACGGGGAGAATATTTAAACCTCTATCCTTGGGTGCCTCAGGGAGGTTTTCGCCCTTGGATACGTCCTTTATTTTGACTTTTTCTTCGTCCAAAGGTGCCTTTCGGTTTTCACCTAGGGACTCAACATTGTTCTTTTCATTGTCTTTTTTCTTTTGATCCTCATTTTTACGACTAGAGGTGTAAATAGACTCCCCAAAATATGCTTTATCATCCAAGTCTATGGTAAAACCAGCTTTATGATCCCCTCTTGGTATGCCTTCTCGAAGTCCCATGAACTCAGCAATTGCTTCGTCATTCTCGAATGTGTCTAAGATAGGTGTACCTTGTTGATCCCAGTCTATAAGTTCGGGATATATGAGGGGCATTTCATCATCGAAGTTTTTAAAGGTAGCCACTGACAGGGTGAATAGTGAATGGTTGACATGGTCACAGAAGTTCTGGACTAACTCTTGCTGGGTCTTTTCCTTACGGGTAGGTAAACGTTGATGTGGGACCATTGCCTGGGATAGGTCATTAGAAGATGGTGGTTCAGGTGCCCAAGATGCACGATCGAGTTTTTCCCAATAATAGATCTTATGCCATTCTTCTTTGGACAAATGTTTCTTAGGACAAGGACTAGATGGTTTGGGTATAGGTTTCACGTTTAGGTCCAATTCTCCAAATAGTGCGTCTATGTTCATGGTGCTGGTAGATGAAAGGGAATCCCATTCACCATCGCTTGAGTAAGGGGATTCATCAAAGATTGGAGGGTTGTCGTAAAATGGGGGAGGTGGATCATGAGATGTCTCGGTGTCTGTGTAAGCACTCACTTCCTCTTGAAACAGTGACGAAGTACTAGGAAACCCAATTCTAAGCGGTTGACACCCTAGCCCTAAGTATTTCGGTCGTGGGTGGACAGTAATCGGTTGCGTCCTTCCATTTTGATGTAGCCCTAACCCACTGTGCCCATCATAGCCTTCCTTTTGCATTATCTTAAAGCCTTTTCCATATTGGTTCTTAGCTATTTGAATAGACGGGGAGGGGTATTCATGTTCTTCTTGATACAACCAGGAATCACCTTGGTCCACAATTTCCTCGCTTAGCTCTCCCCATTTGATCAATGTCGTTGTAGGGGGAACATTGAATATGACTATTGACTGTATTCTATCTGCCATAGGTAGGCCATATGCCTTAGGTGGAATCAGTTGACTGACATAATATGATACCTTTATATGATACTTGCCAAAGCCCTTGTCTTGGATTTCAAGTTTAGGAGTAGTTGATGGAGGTGTGAATGATTTGGACTTAGTGAGATGTGATGAGTCAATGTATTGGGATGAATTGGATGATGAAACTTCTTGATTAACTAGTACTTGGCATTGTGGAATTTCCTTTAGGCTTGTACAATACTGAAACGGATCTGGATCACCATCAATAGTGATCTCGGTGCCATTGTGTGGAAATTTGAGACATTGGTGATACGTTGAAGGTACAGCTTTCATTGCGTGTATCCAAGGTCTACCTAACAACAAATTGTACGGAAGAGTGAGATCCAAGACTTGGAAGCTGGTGTTCATGATTGCTGGACCAATTCTGATAGGGAGTGTGACCTCTCCTTTGGATGATCTTTCCTCATCATCGTAAGCCTTGATGACTATACTCTTAGAGGTATCTACGCAATCTTCTGAGAATCCTAATGCCTTAACCAATTTTAGGGTACACAGGTTCAAACCTGCTCCTTCGTCTACCAAGACTCGTCTGACTTTGGTTTCATGGTCTAAGACTTCAAGATGTAATGGGTCATTATGATCAGATTTTTCTGTCGAGTAATCCTGTTGGGAAAATGTAGCATGGTGTGAATTGGTTAAATATCCCACCATCTCTTCGAAACGATTGACATCTAAATTAGTAGGGACAGTTGTGTTCTACAAAGCTTTATCGAGAATGGCTTGATGCTCAGGTGATAAGGTCAATAGTTCCAAGATAGATATTTGCGCAGTGGTTTTACTCAATTGATCAAGAAGGTTGTACTTGAACTTGGAAGCATGTGTAGATGGCTCAGAAGAAGGACTTGGAATAGTGATCTTGGTTCTGCATGTGTTGATACTACATTCTGGAGGCTTCTTAATGGTGAAAGTATCGACATGCTCATCTGCAGCGCGAAGGCTATTTATAATATTTCCTTTTCCATAGTCAAAATTGGTGTTTGCATAATTGGTTGATGGATCGGTCTTAGGTCCTGAACCGAAGGCTTTTCCTTTTGTGTGGTCATGTAATGGGTCCTTGAAGACCTTATGATCACTGTTCTTGGTGTTTTTCTATCCATCGACCTCTATGGTTCCGTTCTCCACAAAGTCTTGGATAATGCCCTTGAGTTGGCAACAATTTTGTAGGTTGTGTCCTTTTATTTGATGATATTCACAATGGGCTTTGTCATCCCACCAGGAAGGTTTAAATTGTCCAAGATCATATTCTCTTGGTTCCAACGGTTTGATGAGATTGTGTTTAATCAATTCTTTGTAAATAACCTCGATCGGTTGTCCTAGAGGAGTAAATTCACGTGTTGGAAATCTTCTTTGAGGTCGTTGTTGCTGTGAATTTTGGAGATAGTTAGCCGTTTGATCTGGATTATCCATTGTGTCTTGATTTTGGTTGTATCCTCTCAGTGTGATAACTGGCCTTGTATATATGTTTTTAGCATCGACAATGCCATCATTTGTAACATTCTTGTTTCTAGACCAGAATTGTCTTCTATCATTTGGCGCGTTTTGATTTTGGACAATAGGATTCCTACCTGGTACCTTTATTTCGCCTTTGTCAATAAGGCCTTTCTCAAGGATGATGCCTTTCTGTACCAAGTCTAGGAATGAGGTACAACAATGCACTCTTAAATCACTCCGCAGTTTTGGATTGATGTTCTCTAGGAATATCGTGACCTTTTGTTTCTCTGGTATCTCAACTGGACATCTGCTAGCTAGACTTCTCCACCTCTAAAAGAAAGTGGTGAAAGTTTCACCATCTTCTTGTGTCGTGTGGCACAAGGTTGCTATTGTTATCTCATTGTCTATGTTGAAGGTGAAATGTTCGATAAACTTTTCAGCTAATTCTCCCCAAGAGCGTATACCATATGGTAGTTTAGAAAACCATTCCAATCCTATCCCAACAAGGGTTCGTGGAAATAGTCTCATCAAATATGTGGGGTCATATGATATGTTAATGCATGCTGTTGAGAACTCCCTAATATGTTCTAGAGGATTCTTTTTCCCATTATACTTAGGCAAAATCGGTATATTGTATCCATGGGGAAAAGGTATCATGTAAAGCGCTTTGTCAAATGGACATGGACATAAGTCTTGTGCTGAGATAGTTCGTTTTCCTGACATAGACATATTAACCATTTGTTGTTGGAGAGTTTGCATTTGATTCTGAAGGACATCAAATTGTGTCAAGGACATGGTGTTGGCATTGTTCGGATCAATGTAGACGTTCTGATATGCCATGTTTTCTGACGGGTTGTGATTTGGCGAAGGAATATATCCCATTTGAATAGTTCGTTGTGGGATAGGAATATATCTTGTGTGAATGGTTTGACTTGGGATAGGAATATTCATACCTGCCTTGGATCTCTTACCAATCGTGTTGGTGCCAAAGGGGTTGGATGAAGTTGCTCCCGTCGTAAATTGTAAACCTTGTGTTATGTTGAAAGGGGTTGTGTTTATAATTGACGATGTCTAAGTTGGTATGCCAGTTGGTATTGCTGCGGTGATTTGGGGCATAGAACCACTTGATGTCACTGTTTGCATTGGTTGGGTAGATATCGTTTTCAATGTATGAACGTCAAATCCTGGTGGTAGTGTGGCACCTTCTACTAGAAATTTTGCTAGATAGCGTTGGGGATCATTTCCCAAGCACTCATCCATGAAGGATGCAAATTTAGGATCTTGGACTGCAGACTCTATGTCTTCAACAAAGACTCGTCCATTGGCGTCTCTAGTGACAAATTTATCAAGCAATGGTTTGTGTGGTTTGTTCTTCCTAGGTGGTTGAGTGCTAAAAGGATTGATAAAATCATTGGGGTCTGCCATTTCTTTGTGCCTCTTTTGAGACCTTGTTTCGACCATAAAAAAGTTGCTCAAAATGGGGTAATGCAGACTATGCCTAAGAACTGATATGACCTATTTCTATGTTTTTGGATTTTTTGGACAATAAGGATGTTGCTAAAATGATTTCTAGAAAGACGTATACTGAGATGACGTATGGTAAGATGGACAATATGTAAGACCTCATGTAGACTATGATTCTAAAATGGATATAACCTACCTCCTATGGAGTAAATGCATGCAAGGATTTGTTTTGACCAAGGAACCTGATTGTAGGACAAATGACAGTTGACAAAGTGAACTTTCCAAACTAGACTTGTTGAGCTGAAAAGATTCACTAGATAAGACTAAGGTGACTAGGTTCGATGAGTGTGACAAATCGGGACGTGAATTTATCCAAAGATGAGAAAACTTATCTATGTTGTGATATGCAATTTCCTAGGGAGTATCTAGATGCATGCAACTTAGGATGACAATGACGAAGACGTGGATTGTAACTAATATTTCCGAGGAAGTATCTATATGCATGTGACTTTGGATGACTATGACGAAGACGTGGATTGTAACTAAGATGTATATAACCACCTAATGGATGCAAGATTTTTGAGCAAAATTTTGACAGTTTCTGTTCGAACTCAGTTTGCAGTTTTGATTGTTCTCTGTCAATAGGCAGATGCGGTCCTCCTAACAGTTGCGGTTCAGGATTTGACAGTTGCGGTCTTTCCTATGACATTTGCGGTGTTTCTTCTAGTCTGACTCTAAAACTAGTTTTCCTGACAAAAACTTGTGGTTCGGACTTTGACAGATGCGGTTTGCATGGACACATGCGACTCAGGATGTGACAGATGTACTTCGAAACTTCGAGATTGTGAAAATTATGACAGACAGATGCGATTATTCCCCTAACAGATGTGACTCGCTAATACAGATGCGACGATTAAACTGATAAATGCGACTCTGTTCCTGACAGTTGAAATTTTTTTATTTTTTTTCTGAAATTTGTTTGACTGACTTTGTTTGTTTGATCAAAATTTTGGTGAATACAACAAACAGCAAACACAGCATTCAAAGTATTTTCAGTTTTGTGATGAATGGACTGTTGAGACTCGAAAAACATTTACACCCTAGGCTTATAGGACAGTACTTGTTGAATTCTTACTTGGATTTCTCCAGCTACGCATATTTACGGTGGATGATTAGTAGCTTGACCCCACTGGCTCCCCTCCACGACACTCACTTATACGGGGCAGCCAAGCTACAGTACCCATGAATCTCCCATGGCATACTTTTCATCTCTACACGTAAACTGTAAGATTGTAGGATGGCTTCACAGCTCCGACCTGCTGCACCAATAAGTAGATAGGATTTTGGTAACTCTACAACAAGGCTTTTAATTCGGGCATTCCGTTCATGGAACACTAACCAACATTGGTGAGAGTCCATTTCTGTCCATCTCGTCAGATTAGTGCGCGTGATTCTTGGGGTTTCCCCAAGAATCCACTTTTATATACCGACTAGAAGTCGCTTGGCTTTAGCGTGCTACCGGTTTGAGTCGTCTTGGGGTGAGTACTTTTTCCCACCAAGACAAGCCCAAGTTCTAGAGTCAGAAACCATTTCTCTTACACCTAGGATCGCATGACTGCACAAGGGGAGAGGATACTTCGGTGTACTGAATCGTAAGGGTTTACAAATATGTGCAAAGCACCAAACAAAGAAGACAGTGGTTCTTTTTATTCCAAATGAAAATTTTCTATCTATCAAACAGAAAATTCATTTTAATCCCACACGATGATTATCTATCTACCAAAAAAAATCTTATTTAAATAAATTAACACAAAGGCATTAGGTCCTACATGCAATTTATCAGCAGTTCATAGTCTTCAGCTTTCATCCTGCAGAAAAATTGTCTTGGGTTTTAATTGTCTTCAAAGCTTCGTCCTACAAACATTATGTTATTCCTTTAGAATTTATTTAGCTCCCAGTTGTTTTTTTCCACTTGATCCAATGTGTGCTTTGAAGTATTTTTTTTTTTTTCTGCACATGCACAAACCGAACAAAGCCAAAACCTTAATAGCTAGTCAAGACAAATCTGATTTTTGGAAATATTTTTGATAGTAAAAATAAAACTATAGAGAATAGACCCATACTTAAATTTCAAGAAATTTCCAAAAATGTAAATAAATCTGAAAGATTGTCTGTTTTGCACCTGAAATTAATTTTTTATGAAAAAATCATTAAAAAATTATTAAAAATTAAAAACAGATCAAAAAAATCTGATTTTTTCACTGAAGGTGCCTGACATAATTTCCAATCTTCATAAAAAATTTCGTGAATAGATCTAAAACCGTTTGTGAGATTCAAGCAAATATCTGTGAAACCATAATTTTCAAAGATCTATTGTTTGAATAAAAATAATTTATCCAAATTTAAAACCTAAAGAACAGACCCCTATTCAAATTTAAATCTCTTTCCAAAAATGTAAACATATCCAAAAAATTTGACAAATTTCTCTCAAAATTGATATTTTATGAAAAATAACAAAAAAATTATAAAAAAATCAAAACATCACCAAAAAATCTGATTTTTTTCGTGAAAGCTCTTGATAATGTCGTCTACTTGCAAACAAATTTTCATAAAAAAATATGTAGCCTTGTCAAAATTATGGTCGAATATGTCAGGTTCACCAAATGTAATTCAGATTTTTCGGAATTGTGGAAGATGCTAACTGCTGCACAAGATTAAACATCAATTCTAATCTAAATAACACAACAAAGAACGATAAGTAAGCATGATTAATCTAAACTAATAAAACTAGAATGATCTCACCGAATATGCAAATACTTCCTTGATTTATCTCAATTGCCCTTCTCCATCTTGCTGTATTGTTATTCTTGCCCTCAGATATTTGTGTGTTTGAATGCAAGCATAACTTTGTCGACTGTCTCAGCAAAATATCGAAGATTTTTTCTCTTCTCAAAAGTGTAATGATTTCGGGAGGAGGAATAATGATAATGACAGGCCATTTTATAGATTTTGTGTTTTCAAACGATCGACTCAGATTGAAAGAGAGATCGATGGATGAGATTGATGAATGCCATGCGATGAGTTATGTGACAGATAGAACATGAGTTAGAATGTGAGTTCAACTGTAGGTAAAGACTAATTTTAGAACATGAGTTAGAACATGAGTTCCAATCTTCATCTTCAAAAAACAAAAGAAATAGACTTTGTATGCAAAAGCCAAAGTTAGAAGTTGGAGAATAAATGCATGATAAATGCATGTGAATGCAAACTTGAGTTAGTGAATTAAATAAAGATATTTAATTAATAAATATAGATCATGCATATGAGTTGGAACTAGTTAATCGACTAGTTGTGACGGAGAGTTCTCTCATAGAGATAACTCGAGTCAGACGATAAGTGCATGTAAGAGATAACTGAATGTTAGAGGAATGTGACATAATTAATTAAATAATGAATTAAATGTTAATTTAATTCAACATTCAAAATATGAGACTTTTAATTAAATAAATAAAGTAATTTATTTAATTTGGCTGTTGAAAAGGATAAAATGAATAATTAAATAATAAATATTTAATTATAGATGAAAAGGGGTTAAATGAATAATTAAATAAAGATATTTAATTATAATTGGAAAAGTATGATAAAGGGGAATTAAATAATAAATTATTTAATTGATAGATAAAGGGGAAAGAATTAATTAGTTCGCAACATAATTAAATAAATATGATTTATTTAATTAATTAAGTTGAATAAATGATGATTATGAATTAATGAATTAATTAAAAAGGGTATTTAATTAATAGAGGAAATATGTGTTAGAAAGGAAATTTAATAATTGACATTATTTAATCATGATGAACTACAAAAAATTATGTTGAAATGTGTACTCGCAGGCCTAGACCAATTTTTGGTATCTACATAAATCATTTCCATACACATATCCATAAATAAAAATCCATGACATCATCAATGCATAGTGTAAATAAAGGCCATCAAATAATATATAAATGCCAAAATATCATGTCCAAAATAAAGCCCATCATAAAACAATAGATACATGTCCATCAACAGTCATCGAATAAAATACAATTACAAAGTGTTGCTCAAATGTAGGGACCACATCAATGCATGACATGATCTATGTCTAGTCTGTATTGTAGAACCTATGACCTTTGTCCCTACCCCCTATCTATACACCCTGCACCTATCAAAATCAAAATTTTATCACCCATGTCCTCTCTACCCTGTGTTGGCTCCATCAGATCTCTAAGGTGAGTCTGGAAATAATCCTCTATGCAGGGGAGTCTCCTAGTAACTGTTGTATCCTCATGTATGTCTCCCTCCTGAATGCGATGGTGTTTCCATCTAAGGTACTGCTTAGATGTATGGAGGTACATGGCATGTAGGATCTGGAAGCTCTTTGAAGTAGGCCACCATGTAGTATCTGGCCTCTCTCATGCACTCATCCCTCTCTTCTACCTATACCCTCGTTGTGTCCTACTCTACCGTGTACCTGTCTCGTAGCCCAACCAGGTATCTCCTCTACTGATCCCATGCATCCTGTTCCATCCTTAGTTGGTCTATCTTTTCTTACATCTATGAAATCTCCTACACTATTTCATCTCTCTCCCCTTACAGAGCATGTACTTGTACCTCTACTCTCTCTAACATGGCCCATGTGTCCCCCATCACTACCTTTGTATAGTTTGTCCTATCTTGGAGCTCATCCCTCTCCATCCTCGACTCATCCCTATCCCTCATCAACTCATCTCTCTTCTATCATGCCTCATCTCTCTCTCCCTCTGCATGACATTCCTCTCATCTTACATCCTCAACGCCTCATCTACGAGAGTCGCATAATCCCTCTTTGTCTTACTCTTTGCCTCATGTAGCCTCTTTATCTTTTCCTGCAATCTATCTTGATCTTCCTTCGACTACCTAAGCTTATGCTCTACAATCTTGAGTCTCACAAGGGATCATGTCAGTAGTACTGCAAGATCCTTGGGTGGCGGTGGTACATATGGTACCATCATGAGTGGTTTTTCCCTTATAGTGTCCACATCCATGGGCTGGTGCTGCTCCCCTACATCCTCCATCTCCACATCCTCCTTGTCTCTCCTCTATTTTCATCCTCCTCTCCTACCCCTCCATCAACATCCTACTAATCTCCTCTCATCCTTTGAACCATAGCCCAGTTCCCCCACAATTGGGTGCACCATCATGATCCGCTCTAGTCTATGTGCTATCCACCATGTAGAGTATCTCACTGTCATCCCTGTATCTACCTCCCCTGCTCTTCCCAAATATGGAACCAAGTACAAATCCTCCCACATCTTTCTAGAAAAATCTACATAACCGCTCCCGGCTAATCCAGTAAAAAATCTTTGAGGCCCTGCGGAGATATCTTGTTGTACCCCGAACTGTCTTGTCACCTTGTCTAGTTTGTGGAGCTTGACGATGTGCGGGTCTCTCCCAATCAAGTAACACACAGTGAAGAAGTACCCCTATGCCTCCTCTCATCTGCTTTCCATCCTAAAAACCATCACTGCTAGTAGGGTCTCCATATGATATGATCCCCCTACAGATCATCCAATCTCCTCCACCATCCCTCTAGATCACTCATATCTGAGTAATACAAGAATTAGTCGTACTTTGTCCCATACCAGTATGCCACTGGTAGTGTTTCATCCTGCTCAACTATTGTCAAAACCCTTGGTCTCGCCACACTAATGTGCTCCCAGGCCCATACCTAAAGCAATGTCACATGTGTAATTGTGAAGGACCGCCTATAGCAGATCACATGCATGTCTCTATATAGTTGTGCTAGCACACACACTCCCCATGCAAACTCCTCCTCTCTCCTCTCCATAATGTGTCGAATAACCTTAATGATCTTGAGGCTGCAAAATATCCCACTCCTATCTAGTAATAGGATCCCACCGATCAATCCACAAAGGTACAATGGTAGCATAGGCACCTCCAATCCCAAGCATCCATCCACATCTAACTCTCCTCCATGAATAGGGAGATCTACCCATCCAAAGACCGCTTGTAGGCTCTTGTCTCTCTCTCCTCCCTGGCTCTGTGTCCAGATGACTAGGTGCCCTTCAATGGGCAACCACAATATCCTCCATACGTCCTCTAATTTGAATATCATCTCCCCTATCGGGAGATGGAAAGTTGAAATCTCTGAGCTCCACCTCTCCATCAATGTTGTCAGTAGTGCTTGATGTGCTCTAATATTGGGGTATCCCAACATATGTAGAAGTCTAGCTTGTGCTAATGTCGCATGGTCATGGGCATTCATCACACCGATGGTCGCCTCCAACACCGTTGAGTCTCTCATGTGTCCTTAGCATCTCGATATTTTTCATCCACAAAGAACGTTATGTCAGTCTTTTCATTCATTTCATCTCTTTTTTTTCATTTTTCCCCTACTCCGAGTTTCTTGATAAATTCACCCCTTTTGGCTGCAAATTCGCCCTTTTCCCTTCATCTCAGCAAATTCACCCCTTTTGGCGGTGAATTTTCTCTTTTCCCTTCATCTCAGAAAATTTGCCCCTTTTGGTGGCAAATTCACCCTTTTCCCTTTGTCTCATCTCAACAAATTTTCCCTTTTCCCTTCAACTTGAAAAATTCACCCCTTTTGGTTGGGAATTCACCTTTTTCTCTGGCGATTTTTCCCTTTAACTCACTCCTAGAGAGTTCACTTTTTTCTCTAGTGAGTTCACCCATTTTCTCACCCTTGGTCAATTTTCCCTTTCTCTCACCCCTGGCGAATTTACCCTTTTCTTTGGAAAATTCAACCTTTCTCTTGTCCCCAATGAATTCACCTTTTTCTCTGGCAAATTTTCCTCTTTGCCTGGCGAATTCGCCCTTCCTCTTACCTTCTGACAAAATTGCCCCTTTTTTTGGAAAATTCACCTTTTCCTGGCTTAGCCTATTTGATGAGCGAATCCGCCATTTGGACGGGCAAACTCGCCCCTCTATCAGGAAACTTTCATGTCACCTCTTTCCTAGGAAAAATTGTCCCTTTTCAAGATGAATTTTCCTTTCCCCTGCTTCCTTTTCTTCATAGGCGAATTCACCAATTGTGGCAAGTTCATACCCTTTCAATCCCCCAAAAACTTGAAATCCAAAATGCATAAAAATTTAAAAAATCAACTGAAATCACCAGCTAGGTTTTCAGAATCTACCTAGCAGGGCACCACACGCTCATAGTAGAACTAGTGCACCTCCTCGCCTCGGTGGATGATCTCATCATCCACAAACCCCTCATCCTCGCTCGACCCATCAGCCATCCTCATCACACTCTTCCTCTCTTTCTCTTGTTGAGTCAACTACCATTTGTGCAAATGGTAAATAGTAAATTTGAAATTCACTATTTATAATTTTTAACTTTTGCACCTTTTTAGCCTCTTCAATTTTGGGTAATTTTTACCCTTTATTTAACCTATTTTTAATTCCCCCATCCCTTTTCTTCTGTGGCCTGCCATTTGCACCTCGTTTCTCCATTTTCCTTTGTTCAAAAGTCATTCTTCATGGTTTTTTGCACTCTATCGCATGGTACCCTCTGTATCCCTATATCGAGAAGTCACCTGAGGCCCCTTTTACTTCCCCATCTACCCTCTTGAGGGGGCATACCCTATCATTTTCCTCCATTCCTCCATCCTATCCTTATTCCCATGACACTAGGGCATCTCCTTTCATTATTTATGATTAAAAAACCTACACTGCTTTTCCCACGTCGAGACATCCCTTTCTAGTCTATTCTTCTAATGAGTCATCTATATTTTATTTTTCTTTAAACACTATTATTCTAATAGTATTTCGAAGAGGGTAAAAATGTAGACATCGAGATTTGACCACCCCCATATGGTCAAATTTATCCCCTTTTATTCCTCTATCCTGCATCCCTCATCAACCTTAATTAAATAATTTATTATTTAATTAATATTCCTCTTTTTCTAAAGTCCTTAAGGAATTTAATTAAATAATTGAATACTTCATCTTTTATTCTCCTTTTCGCTCTAAATTAAATAAATACTCTAATTTATTTAATTTAGTCACTCAGCTTTATGAATTTAAATTAATTTTTAAATTCATTATTCCTCTCTCCTTGTCCCATCCTCCATAATTCCTCTAATCCAAGTTAATTCAATTAACCTGTGATTAGGATGTGCACACCCCTTAATCAAAATTAGTGTCACATCCTTCATAACCCTCCACTTGCTCTTAATCTATCATTAATTCAACTAAATCCCTTGTTTGCTCAACCTAATCACCTAATTAGGTCAACCTAATCCTTATGCCATTTATGGCATATCCTCAAGTCAACCTTTTATTAATTGCTTGCTCCTTTTGGAGAAGGTAACCCTTTCCCAATGTAAATTTTAAATTTACATTTATTCTCCCCAGGCCCTTTAATTCCTTAAATGTCTTGTCACACACATGTGGACAAGGACCTCCTTTATGAGGAAATCTTGTCCTACTCCCAAGGTACCATAAAGTACCTCCACCTCATCTCCCTCTTTGACACCTCACCCACCACATGTCAAGATGTGAGGACCTGTCAGTTCTCAACTCACCTCAGCCCTTGATCTTTTCCATGGTGGTTTCATCTTGACCCTCCATTGTTTAGTGGCACTTCCCCTAAAATTAGAGGAATTTTCCCTCATTTTCAATCATTCATTCATGCACTCAAGCAATCAAGAAATCACCTAAGAATTCAAGCATCCAAACCTCCATTTTTGCAGCACCCTTTGAATCCATATCAAGCATCCATTGCATTCCCAACCATCCCACGATCATTTAGAACTTTTTTTTTATGCTATTTTCCATTAAAAGGAGCACACAAATAAAACGATCAATAGGGACAACTAACTCATCAAATTGGACAAGGTATAACACTCTTTTTATCTTTTTTTTGTTCAAGTTCAACTAGGCTAATCATTGAGGTGTTGTTTGTGTTTTTCCTTGCTTGCATTTCATTTCATTTTGCATTCTTAGACTAGGAAAATTCACCTACACACAGAAGTTTGAATGAAGTTATTATAATCTTTTGCATGAAAGAAAAAGAGGTTTACTTTTTACTATGTTAGACCAAAGGAAAACCACACATACTAAGATCTTATGTCTAATATTGTCTTCATTGAATGTTTCTTACTATAATAATTATGTGAAACACTGAATTCTAATGTTTGTGTGATTATTAAGTTCATTACTAATGGGAAAATCTATCTCAACCTTGCAAATGCATAAGGTACTATTGATACATTAATGTGAGGGGTGCAAGGGGTGGTACTTCTCGAAAGCCACATTTTATGTATATTTTATTATTATAAATTTGGACCATTCATTATTAGGTCTTAGATATGATAGTTGATATTTTGTTGGCTTGACTTTCCCTAGAAGGCTACCTATTTTATGAGGGTGTTGTATTATGATTGTGTATTGTAATGAATTTTGATATTCTTATAGAAATTGTGTTGCCTCTAGATCTCTGGTTGGTGATATTCCAATGAGAAGCTTCTCTGCAAGTATATGGTAATCTTTGTGATTTCTGAATAATATATTGGTCGGCTTTTGGAGTGTGGGATTTTTCTCCATGTAATTCACTATGTTGTGGTATGCATGATATTTATGTTTAAGATTTTGTAACTGAAAAGACTATAAATTTTGCCATTATTCTCATCCCAATATTAGTGTAGGAAGTTGTTCTGCTACCTTAGCTTCCTTTCAATTATTGTATTTGTGAATGTTTTCTATTGTGGTATTTTTGTATAAGCAAGCTTTGACTTATTTGATGCTAATACTCTAAACTATCACGACTCCTTTATTTTATAATTTTATTTCCTCTCATGCATTATGGTTAATCATGTATGAAAGAAGAAAATTAAGAACCCACTCTTAGTCAATCTTTGATAATTATTTGATTAAGAATCTATACTCATAAAAATATACAAACACACAAATAATTATATATATATATATATATATATACATACATACATGAGCTATAAATTCTTAATTTCATACTTGTTTATTCTTTTCTATTTAAAAACTCTATGATTATAGAATTGTATTTGTTTCTATAAAGATTATTTTATGATCATTCTATCTTTTTCTATTGATATGTTCACATGCATATAGGAAAATAAATATGTTAGAATTATTCTTATTTACAAACATTATGCCTCATTGCTTATAATAAATTATGGCCCAAGTAGCATTGAAGATGAACTGTAATATTGCTCAATGAGATTGATTTTGTTGGCTTTGGTATAGTTTGTTATTTATGTTAGTTTGAGTGTTCAACTTGGAAAACATTAAGGTGGTACACTTTTTTTATATTATGCATCCTTGGTTTGGTTGATATTATGGGTGACTATAGCATTAATAAATCATTGAGGTAGTAATACTTTGTATGCACATGGTTTTATTTTCTCTATTGGTACATTTGAGGTTTAGACCACAACATTGGTCTTTTGCATTGGTTTTGATCTACACTTCACCTTTGATATACTTGAGGTTATTTTGGTGCTTGATTAAGTGGACTAACATACATTATTGGACATCATGAGGTTTATTATTTTCATGAAGAGAATGTCAAACATCTACACACTAGTGTGTTTTGATTTGCAAAGGTAAAATTGTTGAGTGGGAATACCAACATAATGAATGGTTCAAATTGAATGGTTTTTTTGACGTGTATCGACATTATGATTATGTTTCCCTAAAATTTATCATTTAGAAAAATAATGAAGCATGGTTTTGATGGCCTACTTAGGGCCTGGTAAAGCTTGAAGGAAATGGTGGTTTTACGGTTGGTTGTTCAGAAAATGGTTTCCAAATTGAAGTGGTAGTTGGTTAACATTGTTTTGAAGATGCATAAAATTCATTCTATCCTGGTTTTTGGTATAATCTAGAAAATTTGGTTTCAATGATGCATATGTATATCAGCTTATCATTTTTCTTTGATTTGGTTTTTCATTCATTCATATCTAAAGTCTATTTCCTATGTCGATGGTATTGGTCTTTCTATTTTTTGGTTTCATACCATGTCGACTTTGTCTTGCTTTATGATTTGTGATGTTTCATTGTTACATCTTTACCTACGGGTTCATTATCTTGGGTTTTCAAATAGGGAATACTATGTATATTTTGGGGTTGTTTTTATGTTGTCTTGAGAAGGGTTTACACTATAGTGTCTTTGTTGTCTATTGTCAAATGTTGTTTCATAAGGGTTTAGCTTAACATCCATCCATGGGTTATTATTTTTTATAGTAATGTTGTCCCCTACTAGGGCATAGGGTCTTATATAATTTAGCATTTTTAAGCTTGTGTAAAAGGCCATGTAATGTATTTGTTGTGTCGATTTGAACATGGGTTTTGTGCCATATACACATTGTTGTCTATGCATAGTATATACTAAATTCTATTGCATTGTGTGTAAGTCTTCATACCATAAAAGTCAATGTTGACCATGCATTAAATATTTAGTAGTTACATATGATGATTTTATTTGAATAATGATATAAACAACAACCTAGCATATTAGAAATAGATATACCATGATGATTCAAGGGGAAATTTTTGAAAATAGTTAACGGGTTACATGTGGCATTATTTTGAAAGACAATTTATAGAAGTTACTATTCTTGAAATGTTTATATAAACAATGATTTATCATTGTTATTCATTCAGTGCTTTCATAGAGATATCATGTTGAATTTATGAGAAGAATTTTGAGATGTTGTTTTGTAAAACTGCATGCAAAATAGTGAAGAGTCTGATACATTTTTTGTGGTTTAAAGATTCCAGTATTATGGATCTTTAGGACATAGGATGTGTTAGTTTGGAAAGTAGAAATGTTATGCAATGAAACAGAGAAACCCTCTATAATGGATTTATTCATGATTCAAAATTGTTGTGTAAGGTCAAGTCAATGAGACAAAGATGACCTTTTTTCCAGTGAGGCAATTACTACTATGAAAGCCAGTGAGGCTACCATGAATTTCAGTGAAGTTGTAGTAACATGAAAAATCTAATGAGGTTGTGTTCTTCCAGTGAGACAATTGTGTTTTCTAGTGAGCCAGTTGTGTAGCCATTGAGGATTTTCCAATGAGGCCTTATATGTAGCCAGTGAGACTTTTCCAGTGAGCCATAAATTGTAGCCAATGAGGCTTTGCTAGTGAGGCATAAAAAGTAACCAATGAGGCTCTGTAATTAGGGAAATTTTGTTAATCCATTGAGGCATTTTCTCGAGTGGTTTTTTATCCCTATGAGGGTTTTCCACTCATGAAAATACTATGTTATGATTCTTTTATGTTATGCCTCTTTTGAGTTATTCATGTGGTTTAAAGATCTGATATTGGCTGTCACATTTGAGTATATTTTTTAAACTGATTTTTTTTAAGATTATAAAGAAGTCTTGGGTTTTGAAAATCAATTGAATCTGAATTTGGTTATAGAAACATTGATTCACCCCCCTTCTCATTTTTTGTTTTACTCCAACAAGTGGTATCAAATCCATACCCTTGTACAAATTCTAACCAACTTAGGGGTTCCTAGTAGTGGAGTACTCGTTATGGAAAAAAGTAAAATAAATAAAGAAAAAAAAAAAACCTAGCAGAATGTTAAACAACAAACACCGCTGAAATATAGTACAAAAGATGATTTTATAGTTAAGAGTGTAAACAAAGGAGATCACTTAGTGAGTGATTTTGAACAAGAGTATGTTGAAGATGAATGCGAAATTGATTTTGAAAGTGAACTTATTCCCTTAATTAGATCAATCAACTCAGAAAGGAGAACCAGAGATTAGAAGACCAACTTCTACATGAAAAAGACTCCAAGAACAAGGTACTTTCAGATCTTGCAAAATTTTATTTAGATCTTGAAGAGTCTAACAAACTTATTATCAGCCTAAAGACAAATATAGAAGAAGCAAAAAGGGTAGTTGATTTTACAAAATTTTATCTTGAAGTCAAAACTAATGAATGCCTAAAACTAGAGTTAGAAACAACCTCTTTAAGAAAGGAATTAAAAAAGGCATCTTACAAGTTGCACAAGAATCTACAATTTGAAAAGATTAATGAATGCTTAAATGGCATGTTAAGCAAGCAAAAGCATCATAAGGACACTACTAGTCTAAGTTATGAAGAAGGACAATCTTCCAAAGTCAGAAATACACCAAGGAAGAAGATAGATTTGGGTCATCATGTTGTTGCTCCTTAAGATAAGACATGAGATAAATGTATTGATGAAGGTAGAAGGACAAGTAGATTCTCAAGATCTCCACCTGTCAAGTAATACCATTCAATAAGTTACAACTATTCTCAATTTTAAGGTTATTTCTATTCATATTATGTTTATGGTCATAGAGCTAGAGATTGTAGAACTCAATCAAGAAATAGCTTTGGATGGAATAAAGATAAGAGTTATTATAACTTGTTAAATCAGAATCATAATAATGTACGCTATAACTAAAATAATTTTGGTCACCTAGCAATAAGTTTTTGGATGTGTCAAAGACATGATCATGTAAGGAATGCCAATAAAGGTTATCATAGAATGTTTAGAAGAAACTATCTTTCCTTTGGTCAAGACTGCCATATTTTATGTTATAGATGTAATAGGTTTGGGCACAAAGCACAGTGGTGTAGAAGAAGTTTGATGAAACCATCTAGAGACTACATGTTCAAGAAAAAGCAAGAGAATATCTTGAGCAAGGAAAATAAAGATCCTAAGTCGGTCTAGAAAATAAAAGAGCCTAAGAAATTTTGGAGGAGGAAACACGAACAAAAATAGAAAGAACCCAATCTTGTGCATGTTGCACAAGAGACTTCCATAAATGCATAGAAGTAACATGGAGTCAAGGGGAGATGTTCAATCTCATATCTTTTACTACTAGGTGAAAATAAAGGAGTGCTTCATTATAAGATACAAAATGGAGTGTGCATAATGAATGTTTACTTCTTATCTTATTGATAGTGTGACATATTTTCGTGATGCAAATTTGTAATTACTTTGTACATATTTGGAAAAGGAGAGAACATGTTTGCTTGCACAGTTTTTTATTTGATTGAAGATCATTCACTTTCTTGGATAGTGATTGCTTGGACATATTTTCTTGTGCAATGGCATATTTTCATTGCAATGAATGACAATGGTCTTTGACAGTATACATGTGGTAGTGTTTTGTGTTGGTTGATGCAAATTTTTGATATGCATTAAGGGGTAGATATGCAGATGTTTACAAAAATTTTTGTGTTGATAGTCTTGGTATACATGTCATCATGGTGACGGTTTTTATGAGGGCAATTCATAAGTTTATGTTTGCACATTATTGGATCTGAGAAGAAATGTATAGTACTTTACCTAATGATGAGTAACCTTTGTGATGGTTTGAAGATTTACTGACATCATTCTTCACTATAATAGTGCACATTAATTTATAAGTTAGAGATAGTGCATATTAAGTCACCTCATGAGTATAGTGTTTGCAATCCTTTATATGGAGCTCATTTATAGGGGGGGTAAATGATCTACTTTGTAGGACCTGGTATATGGTTCTTAATGTCAACAATACCTTATCGATGCTTATACAAAGTTCATGTTATTGATGCATTGTGTTGAAGCTTGGTAATCTTCAAGAATTGCTACATCTCAGGTTGTTGAGGGTTTGATGTTGAAAAATCTTACATGTCAAAGATTCTTAGATATTTTCTCACAAAGATACTTGTCACATGGCTTGTTGCATTTATTTTGCATTGATGTTGATACTCATTAGATATTCATCTCAGTTAGTTGACATGGTGGAGTTTTTCCTTGTTGTAAAATAGTTCATATTATGATATTAATCATGTCATTGTGCTTACTAGTGTTGATACTCTTCTCATAGCTTGAAGGTATTGCAAGTGTGTTACAAAATGATTTTCCATGTTAAAGGAGTTGGTTCAAGACAGGTCTAATAATGCTACTTTAGTGAAATTTTAATTCATATAAAAATAGTTTCATTTTTCTTCACCATGGAAGTCATTATGACAATGATTTGGTTATGGATTCCATATTCTGATCTAACAGGTTATACTGTTGGTGGCTCTTTGTTGTTTTTTAGTCACTTAAGTATGCATTTAGTTTTTTTTAATCAGTCACTTAGTATATTGGATGGTTACTTCTGATCATTGTGATACTTCAGTGTTTTGGTCATTTGGTTATGCACTTTTGAGATGCATAATGGTCATTTAACTATGGTAATGCATCGTTTGTGAGAACTGGTTATTGGCAGTGATTGGTATGCATATTTCAGGTTATCCTTTTGATACATGCTTGATTTTACATCATTGTAGTCATTTTGCTACATGCTTGAGTTTACATATTTGTAGTGTTGGTTTGACGGTGCTACTCACTACCACTTGGTTACTTTTGATAGTGATAATATTGTTAGCATATTGTTGCTTCAAATTCTTATTATTCTTACAATGAGGGGGAGTAACTTTCAAGTAGTGTGTCCCTTTGTCATTATTGTCAAAGGGGTATAAATTGCAAGTGATGAAGGTGATTTGGATTTGGTGGTGATTTTGTAATAGTCATAGGGGGAGAAGTTGACATCAATACCAAAGGGGGAGTTTGTTGGCTTTGGCATAGTTTGTCATTGATGTCAGGTTGGGTGTTCAACTTGGCAAACATTAAGGTGGTACACATTGATATATTATGCATCCTTGGTTTGGTTGATATTATGGGTGACTATACCATTGATAAATCATTGAGAAAGCAATAATTTATATGCACATGGTTTATGTTTCTCTCTTGGTACATTTGAGGTTTAGAACATGCATTGGTCTTTTACATTGGTTTTGATCTACACTTCACCTTTGATACACTTGAGGCTATTTTGGTACCTGATTAAGTGGACTAGCATACATTATTGGACATAATGAAGTTTATTATTTTCATGAAAATAATGTCAAACATCGACACACTAGTGTGTTTTGATTTGCAAAGGTAAATTTTTTGAGTGGGAATATCAACATAATGAGTGGTTCAAAGTGAATTTTTTTTGGGAAGTGTATCGACATTATGATTGTGCTTCCCTAAAAGTTATCATTTGGAAAAACAATGAAGCATGGTCTTGACGGCCGATGTAGGGCTTGGTAAAGCTTGAAGGAAATGGTGGTTTTGTGGATGGATGTTCATAAAATGGTTTCCAAATCGAAGTGGCAGTTGGTTTACATTGTTTTCAAGATGCATCGACTTCATTCTAGACCGATTTTTGGTATAATCTAGAAAATGTGGTTTCAATGATGCATATGTATATTGTCTTATCAGTTTTCCTTGATTTGGTTTTTCATTCATTCATATCCTAAGTCTATTTCCTATGTAAATGGTATTGGTCTTTATGTTCTATGGTTTCATACCATGTCGACTTGATCTTTCTTTATGCTTTGTGATGTTTCATTATTACATCTTTACCTATGGGTTCATTATCTTGGTTTTTTGAATACGGCATACTATGTATATTTTGGGGTTGTTTTCATGTTGTCTTGAGAAGGGTTTACACTATAGTGTCTTTGTTGTCTATTCTCAAATTTTGTTTCATAAGGGTTTAGCTTAACATCCATCCATGGGTGATGAAAAAACTTGCACACAATTGAATCCAGAAGAAAAATTAAACATTTAATTATGGATTGTGGAAATCTCATATCATTAATTATAGTAATGTTGTCCTCTGCTAGGGCACAGGGTCTTATATCATTTAGCATTTTAAGCTTGTGTAAAAGGTCATGTAATGTATTTGTTGTTTCGATTTGGACACAGGTTTTGTGATATATACATGATGTTGTCTATGCATGGTATATACTAAAGTCTTGGTGGAGCTTTTAAAATCCCCCCCCCCCCCATGAGTTTTCTTTTACTATGTCCTTGGCTCTATTTGGTTTGTTTTTGGGTTTTGGGGTTTACCATAAAATCTTGGTCATGGTTGTTCTATTCGAGCGTTGACTTGTTATTGTAGGTGGTCGGTCGCATAAGTATGGTCTGAACCCTTTTTGGTCGTTGCATTATCGGCCCCTCTTTACCTTTCCTCTCGGTCTTTTGTGTTCTGAATGTGTTTTATTTTTCCTTAGTGTTGGGTTGATAAACGACTAAAGTTTTAGACTAATCTCTAAAATTTTCAGCCTCGAGGGTCATTTCCCCATCCACCTAGTCAGTCCCCTTTTTATGAATAACATTTTTACATGTGCAAGTTTCATAACCGTCAAATGGAATGATTCACATCCTGACCATTCCCTGTTGGCCTCGCAAGGTTTTTGATGATGTCACAATAATTTTGCGAGGTATGCGAGATGCTACCATCTGTCGCTTATGATCGTGGGGCCCAGTCCTTGTTCACAGACCGATAAAGGACACTAATGCTGACAACTATTTTTCTCTAGCATCGCATCATGATCGTTCCTTGCTAACCTCATAAATAGTAATGGTTGAGTTCGGACTGTGCTCCCATAATTAAATGCTAAAAGATCATTGAATTTCTATTTTCGTGTGTATTTCCATGCTAAAGAAGAATTTCTTGGTACCAAGTGAAGCGAGCCATTTTTGTGAAAATTCAGCCTCACTACCATTGAAATTTTGTAGGCGAAACCATAAGTAACACATATACCATATCCTGTGTTTTCATAAGGTCTTATGGTTGTTTGAGAAAAATTATCGACTGCATTTTGCTTTGTTCCTGAAGGATTGTTTGGGTTAATCTACTTTAAAATGTTTTAAAGCTTGTCCTAGTAATTGTTGTAGCTTCTTGAATTGTGAATCATTTTGTCTAAGGCTATAGGTTGTAGGCTATAATTGTTTGACACTTTAAAAACCTAGCTCAAACTATTCTTTGTCTTGTGTAAATGGCACCCAAGGCTCGAAGCTCTAGCTCTGAAACCTCTACTAGGTCCTTTTCCTAGGTTGTTATAGACTTATTAAAACCCTCTACTCAAAAATCTTGAGGGAAAGGATTTTTTTTATGGGCCCTTACTCCTGGAAGGGTTAATTGATAAACAATGTGTGATTCAGGATGCTAAGCTACTATATACTGGATGGAAGTTGTTCTCAAATTGGTTTGGGAACAGGAGTTTGTGTGTTCCTCTGTGTAACCCCTGGAGGTTGGATCTTGGTAAGCTGGTAGTCCCTAATGTCTATTTGGATGTAGATTTTTTGAAAGATGTTGCTGCAAGGTATGACCCTGTAACTAGAGTCGTCAAAACACATTCTGGAATAGAAATGGTAAAAATAACCAGGGAGGAAATTACAAAGATATTTGGTCTGCATGAATGGAGACAGGATATGGTTACTATCAATCTTGAGGTTTTTAGAGAAGAATACATAAATACTAAGGGTTTGTTCAGAACATCTCTGTTGATACCTGATTTGGAAGCCTCGAGAAGAGGAAAGAATAAGAAGTAGGTAGTGATTGGTAAAAATGAGCCAAAACCTTTTCCTATGAATTACTTTTCTAACTATTTCAAGAAGATAGTTTGTGCCTTGTGCCAGGTTCTAGGAGTTAGTTTGAAGATCACTATGCCTATTGATATCATTTACATGGTTGTAAATCTCCAACATCCAAGTTTTAATGTGGTATATGATTTTTCCACTTACTTGGCATAAAAAATGCATGGGTGTTTGGTGGCCCTTAAGGAAGGAAAGAATTTGGTTGGTTTCAGGTGGTTTTCCTTATTGATGCACATGTTTTTGTATAGGGTTCAGGTAGTGTTTGGACATGATATGGAATTAAAGATCAAAGAGTTAAAGGCCGAATACGATGGAACAGACTTAAATCTATTACCACAAATCTTGCATAGTCATGATGAGGTAAAACCTTTGTAGGTTTGGAAAGATCAAATGGCTAATATAATGATAGCTCAGACACATGAAATATGCAGAAATGTTGACATTGGTATGCTGGAGAATACACTTGAGAAACTATCATTTGTCATTAGTTTCTTAAAAGACTTTGATAAGGAGGCCATGTTAGTAATGGTAAAATATGCACCCTATCGAGATAAGATTAATCAGATTATTGCTTTTAAGTGGTCGTCTGAGGAATATTTTGAATTATGGAAAAAGTTGTTCACCGATGAGTTTGAAATATGAGTACTAAGGTTGAGAAATGTGACTTGGTCATGTATAATATAGTTCTGACCTTAGAAGTTACATTTGAAAATATGCATTCTTCTCTTGACTACAGGTACAAGCTGCTGAGGTGGAATAAAGTGTTATAACAGTTAAAGATGCCTTTGGTATGAACGAGTTTCCATTTGAAAGGTAGTTTCACTTCCTCCATAGCATCTAATGATTATTATTGTCTTGTGCCTTTTTCCCTCCAATGGCGTGATGCAAATGTAACTGAATTAGGAATTAGTGGTCCAATAAAAAATGGACATGTGTATCCTTCGGCCTAAAGCTAGTTTTTCTCCCTTGTTTTATAAAAGGGAATTTTGGGCTGTGGTGTAGGGTCTATTGTTAACTCTGAGATTTGAGAAAGAAAGTTTTTGTAATACAAAGAGTATGAATGCAATTCCTTGTCTTAAGGTTTAGAGTTAGATAAAAGAACTTAGTCAATTATGGGGTTCTTAGGCATGTTTATATTGAATATGAAAATCTCTTGAGTATGTTATCTCTCCCATTGTGATATCTTGTGTGAATTATTAATGAAATATTAGTCCAAGATTGTTTTCATTGATCCTCATTGTTCTTTACTGTGAATTACATTTTAACAATGGCTTTGGTTCAAAGGATCAGTTAAATTCTTTAGTTAATGTGTAAGTTCATGCAAGCTAGCAACTGGATTCATAAAGTAGTAATAGACTTCAGTGCATATACATGGATTGTAATGCAATTCATATAGATCATAATTGTCTAAGAAGAAATTTTCCCTGTAGTTCAATTTTATCATTTGACTTCACGCTTTAGGATGTGACACTCGTGTTCGGATCATGGTTATGTTTCTCATGTCTTGTGTTTTGATTTTAGAAAATTTTATCCAAGTATTTCCTATCAGCCTATTTTAGTTGTGTTTGTGATTCTCTGCTAATAGGACTGGAGCCTTTTCGAGGAATAGCCAATTTCTTGAAGGATTTCATCCTTTTAGTATGGATGAGGAATCTATCTGTTGTTCTTAAATGTGTAGTTGAAATTTTTTAAGTTGTATTCGAGGAGCCCATTTTAGGGAATACCCCCTGGGTCTTATAGAGCCCAAAGCGTAGGAGAATTAACATTATTGCTTTTCTCGTCGAGCTGGCCAATCGCTTCCTAGACTTTTATCATTGAACATGGAAAGTTCATAGAAGCTCTCAGGAAGTCCGCTTGGGTTGTAGTAAAAAAAACACCAACAAAATGGTGACTCTGTTGGGGACCTATCAAATTCAAAGTCTCTTGTGCAGATCTGGTATAGTCAGAGTCATTTGTCATGATATTCTTCATTACTGGAAAATAATTATTTTAAATTGTGAGTATATTTGTCATGTATAGCACATGCGTCTAGTTTTTGTATGTTCTTTTTCAATGTGTCAGGTAATGTTTAGGATCTTATCCAAAGTCATGAGTGCAAAAGAAAAGTGCAATCACTTCATAATTCCCAATATTTTGGGTGGCAACTCTGATATCTCAAACAATAATACTCATATAAAGTACCAAAAGCAACGTACAAAGGAAGGTCCTCGTGCACCAAAATCCATGAAGAAGACTAGAAGCTATGCAAAAAAGAATCTGGAGCCAATGCTAGAGCTCGAACCTAGACAAGACAAAAGATGGGTGAAAGTAAATGATACACCAAGTAAGTATGTTTCATCTCCTACTTTAAATGTTGAGGTAAATAGTGCTTTTATCGGTGGAGATTCCTTAGAAGTTTTTATATCTAATATGGATCATGGTAGTTTTCCTATTGAAATGACTCGTGAGGTTGAAAATGATATGTCTAAAGAGGAAGAACAATGGGTTTTCTGGGAACAGGATAAACAGTTCCCAGAAGCCACAACACCTGGTGCTATGTCTATTTTCACTAGACAAAATTTCAAACCATGAGGGGCTTCTTTGGATGAGGAAGTGCCTTTTCTTCAAGATGAAGATTAGGTAGAACAACCTTATTATACTCTTGCTCCAAGTGAGGCAAGATATATTCTTGGAAATGAAATGGATATAGATAGGGATATGCAAGCCTTGATTGAAGAAGAAAAGAGGTTGCAAGAGGCAGAGGACAGTAGGGACAAGATAAAAAAAGAGAATCTGGAAATATTTCGGGCCAAGTAGCTCAAAAGAAATGCTTAGAAAAAGAAAGTTGAAAAGATGAGAGAAGAAGTGGCTAAGAGAAAATCCTTTGAGGAAATGGTAGCTAAGGCAACTGCTGAAAGGGCTCGTGAGGTGCCTAAAGCAACAATTTATATGGGAACCTTTGCCACTACTACATATACCTCTTCTATCCTGGCTACTAAAACCTCTGACCCATTCATTGGGTCTAAGAAGGCAACCTTTGTAGATAATGGGAAAGCCCCTATTGATCAGTCCAAGAAAATTTCCCATGGTTCTTTCAATTATAAGAGCCATGTTGATACTAATGTTGAAACAAATAATGTTACTAACAAAGGGGTCAAAACTGATCCCGGGCCATTAGATTTCCCCCAAAACCCCGAACTCCTGAGATTACAATTAATAAATGATTAGTTGTAGGCTCATCTGAGAAATGCAGAGATAGAAGCTGCTAACACCGAAATGGAAAGAAAAATAGGTTTCCTAAAGATGTCTACACCTACCCCTGAAGCCTCTGGTTCAGGGCAAAGCGAAAATGAGTCACTAATTAAGAATTTTGAAAAGAAAATCCCTAAAGGGGGTGGTGGTGGTAACTAAGGTGGTGGAGGTGGAGGTGGTCACAAAAATGGCAGTTCCTACTCAGAGGATGAAGAGGGAAGTACTGGCAAAACTAGAAACCATGGTAGTAGTGGGAAAGATAAAGAGGGGGGTGATAAGAAGGATGTTGAGAAACAAGACACCCCCAGAAATGAACGTGGTGGGGGAGCACCCCATGTTGATAAATATAGATAGCTATGCTTTGGCAAAATTTTGGAGGTACCCAAATCTAGTCCCAGATAATGCACGTAAACATCTCCCAAAATTCACTGGTAATAATGCTTTTAGTGGGGAAGATCATCAAAAGCTTTCCAAGGTTTTATTGAAGATTTTGAGTTATGGGATGATGATGTAGCAATGAAATATTTCATGCAGTCATTGGTTGAAGATGCTAGAGATTGGTATAGAGGGCTACTGGATGCTAGTATTGATTCTAGAGATTCTTTTTGTAGAGTCTTCAGGGAACAATACGAGGATCAAACTGACCCAAGGTTTAAATTGGATGATTTCAATAATATTACCAAGGGATATAATGAACTGGTTATTGAGTTTAATGCTCACTTCTAGAAAGCTATGACAAGAGTTTCTGCATACTTAAGGCCTAATGAAAGTGTGTGCCTAGTTGTATATTGTAATGCCCATGATGCTAAAATGTGCCATCTACTCAGAGATAAAGACCCTCACAATTTGAGACAGGCATATAAGATGGCAGTAAATATTGAAAATAATAGGAGCTTATAAAAAAGTGGGGAGAAGAGAAGATCCCAAAGCTCCTAAAGGCACAAGGAACCAAACCAAGAAGGTTAGTAAACCCACGACTACTGATGAGAAGATAGATCAGGTCCTTACCCTGCTACAAAAGCAAGTAAAAAATGAAAAGCCTCATTTTCAAAGAAATGAAAGGCCTACCAGGTTGCAGGATTATCCTTACAACACTAACTGGAATAATGGGAAGCCCATAAAAGGAAATTAGAGAAATAATCAAGTTCCACCTGATCCCTTACAAAATCATTCTCTAAATGTAATAGAAAATTTACCATGGTGTGAAGTGTGTCTGATGCCACATTCTTTGCAACAATGTGCAGTAGCACAATCAATGGTGGAATCTCAGGATGTCCCGGGAGATGCTCAGTCTCCCCATGATCAGGATACAATGGCTAATGTATTACCAGGACCAGCTAATTTGGCCTATGAGGATTACTCCTCAAATGATGAGCCATGTGGAAAATATTTTGATATCCAAAGACAATAGAATGATGTACATCACTAACAAGTGTTTTCAAATGAAGGAGACAATGATGATTGCTTTGTAAATGAATTGGAGATAGATAATAGTGTTTTGAGAAGACCCTCTAATGAGGAAATTGAAAAATATACAGTTTCTCTGGTTGTTAGGGTGAGGAACAACATACAATTGAGAAACTGAACTATTCCAAGTGATTCAGGTAAGCCTTGTAGTCTTTTTGTAAAGGAGAAATATGCAGCTGGAATGACTATCAATTTGGAGGCTAAGAATGTGGATTCAAAGCCTAAGGAAATTAGGGAGCCCAGGATATGGGCAAAGAAAGTGGATAAGACCAAGATAAAGGGTTAAGTGGTCTCCCAAAATATCAAGGTCAGTAATCAACACCCTCATGATGATGAAACTCCCAAGGGAAAAGAAAAGGTAATTTATGAGGACACAAATTTTCGTGAATTACCAAAATACACTACAATAGATATGTTCCAAGTACTTTCTCAAGTCAGGGTTACTGTTCCATTTTTAGAAATGATGTGAATAGATGAATACAAGGATAAAACTATTGTACTCATTAATAGAATTCTTACAAGTAAAAGGGGTAAGGTGGTCTCTGATCAGATAGACTCAAAAAATGATCAAGAAAAGAAAAAATTGTGGAAGAAGTTACCATAGATAGCCCTCAAATATATCTAGGAACTACTATTACAGCTAACCCCAACCATGTCAATCCATTTTTCTTGAGCCTGATTATTGATGGAAAAATGTTGAGAAATTGTATGATTGACTCAGGAGCTTCTAACAACGTGATTCCAGTAAACATAATGCATGCAATGTGCTCAAAAATAGATAGTACATATGGTAAATTCTATGCAATGGATTCTCGAGAAGTTCCTATCATAGGTATTATAAATGATGTTCCATACAGATTGGCAGCATTCCCTAAGAAGGAGTTACATATGAGTGTCACAGTGGTGGATATCCCACCTACTTATGGGATGTTGTTATCTCGGCCTTGGAGTGCTTCAATGGGTGGGAGCATACAATGTGATTTATCTTTTTCTACATTCTCTATTGAGCACAGAGATGTTAAAGTAAATAGGGAAAAAAGAGCCCCTCATATGATTGAAAATGTGGAGGAACCACTAGAGCCTATTAGAATCAACTTTGTGGAAACAGATTTGGAAAAATTTTGTGTTGAGGAAGATAAAACAGAAGAATAAATCTAGCTAGCACCTATTGATAAAGAAGTGCTAAAGGTATCATCAGAAGATGACTTATGGATAATGACTTTTGATGGAGCATGTTCCAGAGATGGCTCAGGAGTAGGAATCTTCTTTACTTCCTCTCAAGGTAAAACATTCAAGTATTCTTTCTTGTTGCAATTTTCTTGTACCAACAATGTCGTTGAGTATGAAGCTCTTATACTTGGTCTAAAGATAGCTTCAAAGCATGGTATTAAGGCATTAAAAGTATTGGGAGACTCTGAGTTGTTTGTTTCCTAGATTAGATCTTGCTTTCTAGCTAAAGATAAAAGATAGGCAATATAGAAATGCAGTGTGGGATACCATTGAGGCCTTTGATGCTTTTGGTATTGAATGGGTCGAGAGAGGACAAAATGCTAGGGATGACTTATTAGCCAACATAGCTGTTAAACTTGATGATGTCACCTTTGGTGGCATCTCACAAATAGAAATACAAACCAAGCCTACAATACAAGATAATATTTGCAACTGGTAGGTATCTGATGATGACATGGATATTTTGAGATTTCTGCATTGTGTTGATCAATATGAGAGCCAGGAAATTGGTTTTGGCTTGTTTGTAACTGAGATTGATGGGAAAGAAACCCTATTCAGGAATGAGGTAATTCAGCTCAAAACAAATACCATTCCCTGAGGCTTGGTTGCACTTGAAAGGGTTTTGATGGTCCTGATATGTCAAATACCAAGTAGGCACCCTCTCATAAAGAATATTTAGAAGAAATAAACTTAGTAATGGAAAGTGCTCCTAAGAAGGTTTATATTAGAAATAAAATGAAGCCACATGTTAGGAACATGTTGAATACCCTACCTAGAAAATATAGGCATGTTTTCGCTTGGTCATATGAGGACCTCAAAGCATATAGGTAGGATCTCTTCCATCATGAAATCCTATTAAAACCTTATATGAAGCCATTCAGGCATAAACAAAGGCCAATTAATCCTACCTTACAACCCAAAATGCAGGAAGAGCTTGCTAAATTAAGGGATGTAGGAATCATTAAACAAATTAGGAACTCATCTTGGGTCTCTAACTTGGTGCTTGTAAGAAATAAAAATGGGGACATTAGGTTGTGTGTTGATTTTAGAAACTTGAATGTTGCTTCCTTGAAAGATAATTACCCGCTGCCTAATATGGAAGTTATGCTGCAAAATCACACAGGGTGTGAACTGCTCTCCATGATGGATGGATTTTCTTGTTATAACCAAGTAATGGTCAAGGAGTCTAAGCAATTCAAGACTGATTTTACCACACCATGGGGGACATATGTTTATGTAAGAATGTCATTTGGACTAATAAATGTTGGTGCAACCTTTCAAATGGCTATGGATGTAGAGTTTGAAGATTTTATTGACTTATTCCTTGCAATTTACCAGGATGATCTTACTGCCCATAGCAAGAATGAGGATGAGCATTTTTCTCATTTAGAAAATATTTTTATTAGAGCTCTAGAATATGGGATATCTCTGAACCCTAGGAAGTGTGCATTCGGCGTAAAAGAAGGAAAGCTGCTAGGGCATATTGTTTCAAAGGATAGGGTTCAAAGTGATCTAGAAAGAGTGACGGCTATTGATAAGATCACACAACCAAAAAATGTAAAAGGTATTCAATATTTCTTTGGGAAGATAAATTTTCTAAGGAGGTTTGTCACAAATTTTGCTGAGACTGTCTGCCCAATTTCTAAGATGCTAAAAAAGGGAGAAAATATAGTATGGACAGAGGAGCCTTCCAAAGCTTTTCAAGATATTAAAGATGCTATCAAGAAAGCCCCTATTCTTAAGTCACTTGATTACTCAAAAACATTTTAGTTGTTTACCTTTGCTTCTTTTCACACTATAGCTGGGGTTTTATTGCAGAAAAACAATGATGGTTTTGAGCAGCCAATTGCATTTTTTAGTAAATCATTGCAAGCTACTGAATTAAATTATGATATAATAGAGATGAAGGTGTATGCTTTGGTAAAAGTGGTTAAGAATTTCAGGCCTTACCTAATGGGAGCAGTTGTTTTTGCATATGTACCAACAACTGTAGTTAAGGATAGCTTCACCCAACAAGAGACTACAGGAAGGCAGTGTAGATGGATAAATAGAATCCAGGAATTTAATATTGACATACAAATCACCAAGCTCGTAAGGGGTCAGGGTTTAGCCAAATTAATGGCTGAAGCCAATTTGGAGGCTAATCAAATAAACCAGATAGAACAAAATAATATTGCACCTATCTGTGATATGCAAACTTGTGGCTGGTATAGGAGAATTTTTGAATATCTATAGACAATGTAGTGTCTGAAAGGTATGCCACTTAATGAGAAAAGAACCCTTAAATTATGAAAAATTAGGTATGTCATTATTGATGGTGAGCTCTGGTGGAGGAGCCTTGAAGGTATTATACTTAGATGTGTGGATGGAGATCAAGCTGAGGATCTACTGGTAGAAATGCACAAAGGAGCTTGTGGAGGCCATTACATGGCTAAGACAACAACTCACAAGATTTTAAGAGCAGGTTTTTGGTGGACTACTGTATTCAAAGATGCTCATAGGTATGTCAAAAGTTGTGATGCTTGTCAGAGGTTTTCTGGGAAGTTGAAGTTTTCTGGTAAATTTCCACTAAGACTGATGTGTGCTTCAACTCCTTTCCAGCAATGGGGCATTGACTTCATAGGAGAAATATCTGAAAAATCTAGTGGAGACATGCATGGATATTGGTGGCAACCGACTATTTCACTAAATGGATTGAAGAAATCCCAACCAAAAGGGCCACAAGTTAAGTAGTCATTGGTTTTTTGACTAATAATATCTTAAGAAGATTTGGGGTACCTGAAAGAATTATTTCAGATAATGCAATGTGCTTCAGATATGAGGAATTTGTTGATTTTTGTAATCAATATGGTATAACTATTTCATACTCTTCTCCGTATCACCCCCGAGGAAATGGATAGGCAGAGTCTAGAATTAAGAGCCTAATGAAGATTATCAAGCGTATGTTCGAGAAAAATAAGAAGGCTTGGGATTCAAAATTGAAATTAGCACTATGGGCTGACAGAACAACTATCAAGAAGGCAATTGGTCATTCGCCTTTTAACCTTGTTTATGGGGTGGAATCACGTATACCATAAAATAATTTTTTGAAGATGTACGAGTTTTTCCAAGAGTATGATGATGGTGTGTGTGATGAAATACAACACAAAATGGAGGAATTGAATCAACTGGATGAAACTAGAAGAGAGGCTCATAAGAGAAATGAAAAATTGCAGCTTCAGGTGAAGCACCTCTATGATAAGAAGGCAATTGAAAGAAATTTTGATGTGGGAGTGATGGTGCTCTGGAATGCAAGATCAGAGGATAAAGGAAAACATGGAAAGTTTGACCCCCTATGGCTAGGCCCATACATAATTGTGGACACACATGTGGAGGATTCATATTTCTTGCAATCACTCACAGGTGAAGTTCTGGAACTGCCAGTACATGGACAATTCTTGAAATACTATTTCTCTTGAAATAGCTCTTTTTCCATGTACGATGTACAATCATGTAAGTAGTGTATATAGGTTTGTTTGATTTTGTTTTTCCTTTGTCTGCTTGTCTTGTTCAAACAAGTCCCTAGTTTTGGTTCTCTTTGTGTTTGGTCTGCTCTCCAAAGATTCTAGAATCTTGTTATGCCCATAGGGGGCATACATCCCCAGTCAAAGCCACTGGTGGAGCTTTTAAAATTTCCACCCCCCATGATTTTTCTTTTACTATGTCCTTGGCTCTATTTGGTTTGGTTTTGGGTTTTTAGGTTTTACCATAAAATCTTGGTCATGGTTGTTCTATTCGAGCGTTGACTTGTTATTGTAGGTGGTTGGTCACATAAGTATGGTCTAAACCCTTTTTGGTCATTGCATTACCGTCCCCTCTTTACCTACCCTCTCGGTCTTTTGCGTTTCGACTGTGTTTTATTTTTCCTTAGTGTCGGGTTGATAAATGACTAAAGTTTTAGACTAATCTCTAAAATTTTTGGCCTCGAGGGTCATTTCCCTGTCCACCTAGTCAGCCCCCTTTTTATGAATAACTTTTTCACATGTGCAGGTTTCATAACAGTCAGATTGTATGATTCGCATCTTTACCGTTCCCCGTTGGCCTCGCAAGGTTTTCGATGACGTCACAATAATGTTGTGAGGTATGTGAGATGCTGCCATCTGTCACCTATGATCATGGGGCCCATTCCTTGTTCATTGACCAATGAAGGACACTTATGTTGACAACTTTTTTCTCTAGCAACGCATCATGGTCATTCATCGTTGACCTCGTGTAATTAAAACACCGATTTTAATAATGTTGAGAGGTGTGTGAATTGTTGACGTGTGGACGCCGATGTCGTATGAGAGATGATTGAGGTGGGATCCATTCATGTTGAGGTGTTTTCATGTAGGTGAATTTTTATTCTCCTAAGGTTTGGTGAACAAACATGGTATTTTCAAACCACTTTTGACTCGATCTAAGTCGTTCTTTCTAGATCACATTGATTTGGATCAATGACTTGCATTTGAAATAGGCTCGTGTTGTACTATAGTCATTTTATCTCATGCGAGTGAATAGTAATGGTTGAGTTCAGACTATGCTCCCATAATTAAATGCTAAAAGATCATTGAATTTCTATTTTTCGTGCGTTTATCCATGCTAAAGAAGAATTTCCTAGTACCAAGTGAAGTGAGTCGTTTTTGTGAAAATTCAGCCTCACTGCCATTGACATTTTGCAAGTGAACTATTAGTAACACATATACCATATCTTGTGTTTTTAGAAGGTCTTATGGTTGTTTGAGAAAAATTATCGACTACATTTTGTTTTGTTCCTAAAGGATTGTTTGGGTTAATCTTCTTTTAAATGTTTTAAAGCTTGTCCTGGTAATTGTTGTAGCTTCTTGAATTGTGAAGCATTTTGTCTAAGGCTATAGGGTGTAGGCTATAATTTTTTGACACTTCAAAACACTAGCTTGAACTATTCTCAGTCTTGTGTAAATGGTACCCAAGGCCCAAAGCTCTGGCTCTGAAACCTCTACTAGGTCCTTTTCCCAAGATGTTATAGACTTATTAAAACCCTCTACCAGCAAAAATCTTGAGGGAAAGGCTTTTTTTTATGGGCCCTTACTCCTGGAAGGGTTAATTGATAAATAATGTGTGATTCAGGATGTTGAGCTACCGTATACTAGATGGCAGTTATTCTCAAATTGATTTGGGAACATGAATTTGTGAGTTCCTCTGTGTAACCCTTGGAGGTTGGATCTTGCTAAGTTGGTGGTACCTAATGTCTATTTGGATGTAGATTTGTTGAAAGATGTTGCTGCAAGGTATGACCCTATAACCAGAGTAGTCAGAACACATTCTGACATAGAAATGGTAAAGATAACCAAGGAGGAAATTACAGAGATATTTGGTCTGCATGAATGGAGTCAGGATATGGTTACTATCGATCTTGAGGTTTCAAGAGAAGAATAGATAAATACTAAGGGTTTGTTTAGAACATCTCTGTTGATACCTCATTTGGCAGCCGCCAGAAGAGGAAAGAATAAAAAGCAGGTAATGATTGGTAAAAATGAGCCAAAATCTTTTCCTGTGAATTACTTTTCTAACTATTTTAGGAAGACAGTTTGTGCCTTGTTCCAGGTTCTAGGAATTAGTTTGAAGACCACTCTGCCTAATGATATCATGTACATGGCTATAAATCTCCAACATCCAGGTTTTAATGTGGTATATGATTTTTCCACTTACTTGGCAGAAAAAATGCATGGGTGTCTGATGGCCCTTAAGGAAGGAAAGACTCTAGTTGGTTTCAAGTGGTTTTCCCTATTGATGCACATTTTTTTGTATAGGGGCTAGGTAGTGTTTGGATAGGATATGGAATTAAAGATCAAAGAGTTAAAGGTCAAATATCATGGAATGGACTTAACTCCATTACCACAAATCCATAGTCATGATGAGGTAAAACCTTTACAGGTTTGGAAAGATCAAATGGCTAATATAATGATAGCTCGGACACATGAAATATGCAGAAATGTTGACATTGGCATTGTTGGGTCTCAAAAAAGCTAGTTGAATGAACCACGAGAGGCTGCCACACTCTCACTACGTTATTGGTCAACTGACAAGGCCAACCAATATGGTTGAGCCCTCTACTCTTAAGGCTCTGCTAAACCTAGGTGGGTGCACCTATATGAGTAACTCAGATTTTGAATTTATGTTTCCTACTTGATCTAACTATCCACAAATGGCAATTTAACAGTGGAAAGATATGATCCTACTTTGGTATAAATTGTATATGCAATATCAGGGTATGAATTAATATGTTCAATTAAGAGATGTCAAATGAAATGAATAAAACTAATGTAATGTAAATAAGGGAGACCAGTGCCTTATTGGGTAAAACGGAGTCAAATGAAAGCTTTTAATGAATAGTTTCTATCTAGCAGGTCCTCTAATTGTTTGGCATATAATTATGAGTTTACAACTGGTATAAACATGCAAGAGTGTAATTGATAAACCTTGCTTGAGGTAGAATATCAAATCTAATTATTTGATTCTTCTTACTGACCCAAATGACATTCCCATATTACTATAATTGATTGAAAGAAATTTTAATTCTTCTTTGAAGAATCCAATAAACCAAATAACATAGAAACAACAAATGTGTACTGATAAATCGAATATATACTTGATACTTCAATTTAAACAACCAAGAAACATCAAATTGGAGACAATCAAATAATCACAAGAATCCAAAAACAATTGATACCATAATGAAGCCACTAAATCAACAATATTTCATTATCTCCTTCAAAATTCATACATGCAACATAGTCTCCTTGAATGTCATCATTTCTGAAAATGTCATGTTTACAATAGTATATCCTCTTCTAATTCTATCTTCAAACTCAGCCATGTGCTCATCAGCTTTCCCAAGGTCTACTTGGTGGGAAGGATTTCTCCTCCCCTCAGGAGTGTGGAGCTCTTTAAGCAGGCTTTCTTCGTTTGCAAGTGTTTCATATGAGTTATGTGTTTCTAGCAATAGTTTTAATGCTTTGTTTTTATTTGTTGTATCCAAGTCATTAAATAATTTCTTGCCCTAATTTTTTTTGTAAGTTGACTTTCCTTTATCATCAAGACCATCACTGTCTCTGTACAAAGATATTCTTCCTTGAATGTTGTGAGTAACTGTGAGAGTCTGGACTCTAGGATGATTTCTTTCTGATTTATATTTTATTTTATCAGTCTCAATATTTTTATTCATTCAGAGTCGCCACCCACTTTTTCTAAAAGTGAGAAAAGATTTTGTGGTTATCTTACCCAGTAGAGTCAATTTATTTCAAATTTCAATTATGGTTTTCTATAGTGACTTTATATGGAAAGGTTGTCTACTACCAGACAATTCTCTAGTTTTCCCTAGTAGAGTTGCCAATTTATTGGGTCTCAAAAACGTTGGTTGAATGAACCATGAGAGGTTGCCACACTCTCACTATGTTATTGGTCAAATGACAAGGCCAACCAATATGGTTGAGCCCTCTACTCTTAAGACTCTGCTAAACCTAGGCGGGTGCACCTATATGAGTAACACATATTTTCAATTTATGTTTCCTACTTGATCTAACTATCCACAAATGGAAATTTAACAGTGGAAAGATATGATCCTACTTTGGTATAAATTGTATATGCAATATCAAGGTATGAATTAATATGTTCAATTAAGAGATGTCAAATGAAATGAATAAAACTAATGTAATGTAAATAAGGGAGACCAGTGCCTTATTGGGTAAAATGGAGTCAAATGAAAGATTTTAATGAATGGTTTCTATCTAGCAGGTCCTCTAATTGTTTGGCATATAATTATGAGTTTACAACTGGTATAAACATGCAAGAGTGTAATTGATAAACCCTACTTGAGGCAGAATATCAAATCTAATTATCTGATTCTTCTTACTGACCCAAATGACATTCCTAGATTATTGTAATCGATTGAAAAGAATTTTAATTCTTCTTTGAAGAATCCAATAAACCAAATCACACAGAAACAACAAATGTGTACTGATAAATCAAATATATACTTGATACTTCAATTTAAACAACCAAGAAACATCAGATTGGAGACAATCAAATAATCGCAAGAATCCAACAAATAATTGATACCAGAATGAAGCCACTAAATCAACAGTCTTTCATTATCTCCTTCAAAATTCATACATGCAACATAGTCTCCTTGAATGTCATCATTTCTGAAAATGTAATGTTTACAGCAGTATATCCTCTTCTAATTCTATTCTACTACTATCCAACAACGGATATTTATACATTAGTTTGCAAAAGGACGTTCCTTTTCAAAAAAGTTTTAAGCATAAAAAGTTAACAAATTCATCATTAACTAATTTTTGTTAAGCTACAAATGAACTATAGACATGTGCTTCATATAATCCTGGTGCTCATATGTGTTTGCATCTCCTAACACATCATGAATAATGATCTCCATCATCATCATTCATTCATTTTGCTCACATGCTTCATCCAATGTTATGTCCTTTGCAATGGTCGTGTTCAATATCACTTGGAGTATCAATTTGCATTTGCCTTTCCATGTAGTTGATTCTTTTAGTTTTCCTTCATCATCATAGAATTTTGTCAATCTGTCATTAGCAGCTTCTACCAATCCCTGCACATCCCCTTGTAGTTCCTCAAAGAATTCCCCATGCTTGTCCATGATACGATTGGCATTTTCAATTCCTGCAGCATTAGGAGTACCCCTTTTCATTTCCTCAATTCTTTCTAGGATTCTATCATCCACTCTCTTATTCTCTTTTATAGCATCCATGTATTGTGAATGCTTTCCCCAAAGTTTGTTCAACCAAGTGTTTAAAACAACCTACCTCTTTCTGATGATTGCAGTGAGTGTGTCTACTTTTCCTTGTGAGTATGCACTTGACCCTTCCCCATGGTCCCTTTTCTATGAACTCTCACCTTGGGTGAGCATCTTTGTT
The DNA here is from genome assembly GCA_007115665.2 of Sequoiadendron giganteum. Taxonomy (NCBI): domain Eukaryota; kingdom Viridiplantae; phylum Streptophyta; class Pinopsida; order Cupressales; family Cupressaceae; genus Sequoiadendron; species Sequoiadendron giganteum. The sequence continues at coordinate 614,379,660 of CM021107.1, read as the reverse complement.
GGCCCTATTATAGCACCTACCAAGTCTTTTAGATGTTCATTCTCTCTCAAAATTCTCTCATTATTGGTTTTATACATCTCCCTCTCCTTGATCAATGCTTGGATTTGGGATTTATTCAACTTGGCTATAGTTATCCCAATGTCTGCAGTTGCAACAAGATCAACCTCTCTAGCCTTTAGGGTCATGACATGTCTGAATGCCTTCTCGGTATCAATAACAATTGATTTCATGTGAGGAGGATTCAAGGCCCAAATCATCAATGTTTCATCATCAGGATTGTATCTTGATCCTTTGTATACCTTTGTCACCTTCTCTATGCGGAGCTTGTGGGTAGCATTGTTATCTTTTAAGAAACTGTCAAAAACTAATGTAGAATTCAGATCCAAACCTGGGAAAATCATAACACCTACCTTTTCCAGCATCTCCCTTCCCTTTTCAGGGGTCATGTTCATCATCTCTTTGTCTACCTCATCCCTTAAGCTTTTTAATAGTTGATCTTCATTTCCTAGAGTGACATTGTCAACCAGTCCCCTTATCTCTTTCCCTTTTTGCTTATATAAAAATGTTTTAAACTTCGAGGTCTTTACAAATTCATCATTTGATATAAAAGACCTATAGTCTTCATGTCTCGTATCTACATCCATAGATTCCTCAACATCTATTTCTCTAGCAACATAGGCATAATCCTGAGTCCTTATTCTTGATACCTTCTCAGATGAGTCTTATGGCCTGTCAGCTTCTGATATCCCTTTAATGGAGGATAACAACTCAGCATCCACCAACTCCTGATCATGTTTCTCAATCACCATTTATGCTTCCTCTGCCTCCAGGTTTCTGATTATATCATCATATTTATAGGGTACATGCTGGTACCCTCCAAAATTTATTCTTTTTCTGGCAGAGTGGATATATCCCTCAGGATCAAAGTTTTTTCTTGATGGTGCTCTTCTCATGTCGTAGTGCAATAGTTTATCCAAAATCAGATTGTAACCCTCCTTTGCTAATACAGTAAAATCACCAAAAAACAATGTACTGGGCATAAAGGCTTGTTTCCCATATGAACTTAATTTCATGACATTGGAGAAATCCATTTGCCTAACAATTTCTAAATATGCAATTCTATCTGGGACAGCTCTAGGAAAAATAAATGGTGTATCCTCAAAGCCATAAACCCTGATCATTGTGGTATTTTCTAAGCAGTACCAATCCCCCCAGTTGTGGTTGATTGGTCCATTATAATCTCTAGGTCTAAGAAACCTCTTTACTTCTTTAGATAAGGAATAATTACAAGGATGATTAAAAAATCTATACAAAGGTTTCACAAAGAATTCTTCAAAATGTAGGAAATTTGAATTGGCAAACCTACTGTCCCAAACAACAGTCCATAATTGAACAGGAAATGGCCTACCTTCCTTGTCAGATTATGAAATCCTTAGCTCCTGGGGCCATAAACCTAACTCTTGTCCAAAATACAACACTAAGTGCATCAACAGTGAATAATTCCTGAGATGGAGAATAGAGGCACCATTCTTTATCGCTATCAACCCTGCATCAAGTTCCTTAAATACATGTGAAGCATAATCAAATGATCTGGAATTATGATACTGAATATCTACAGCAATCACCATGGGCACAACCACCATATGTTCTGGGACTTCCATCCCCAATACTTGTCCCACTGAAAAATAAGTGTACTTCAGGTAGGGTTCAAAGAGATCTACATGAAATGGTGGTCCCTCACTATCTTCAATCAGAGTAGGTTTGCCATGACATCTTATTTTGTGCAGGGGTAATCTCCATCCCTTATAAATGGTGTCCATTCTTTTGAATTCACTATCCAGTTCTTCACATATTATTTTCTCATTGCATATTCCTTCCAATCTGAAAACCTCGGCTATTGCATTCTCAGAAAAATGTATCAATGGATTCCCTGACAAGTCACATATAGCTTTATTCTTCGGGTTATAATGTCCATCCAACAATTTTACCAGTTCGACATCAATAAAGACATTAGGGCACACTAATTTTCCCAAATTGAGCCTCCATGGATTGCATACTAGCTCAAAGTGATTTCTCTTGTGATAATGGAAATTGAATAACTCATACCCCCTAATTGGAGTCCAAACATCCCTATGAATTTGCATTTGTCGTCTAATTTGTCAATCTCCACTTTGAGTTGGGCAGAACGCCTAGCTTTAGGCCCAGAACCAGGTAACTGGTCTATGAGGTCTTGATTTGAAACTTCCTTTCAGTGCCATCTGGTTGCAATTCAGTCTTTTACTTCTTTAATTTTGATGGATTACCCTCCCCGGGTTTTCTTCCTTTTTCTTTTCCTGAACTAGTGCCTTCCATATTCAAAATTCATGAGTTCTGAGAAGATGAGAAAATGCTGTATTTTTCCTATAAATCCAAGTTAGATGAATGCCCTAACTGTTTTGCTGGTTCCCTTGCTCTCCTTTGTTGTCAATTCCATGAAACAATGATTTCAATTGAGCATACCCTGATATGCAAAATCTTTTACGCTTCGTGGTGCCATTAATGTCTTTACTGAGACATGAATGTTGCAAGTTTTTTGAAATTCTTGCGTCACATCAGGGATCATATCGGCAAGACATTCCAAATCTCTGGCCAATCTGCCTATACAACATTCACCCATCTACTAAGACGTCTTGCAGCTCCCCCGACATCACAAGTCTCCCTAATAATTTCTTTCCTTTTGCTTTTATATCGCCATGACCTTCACCGAAGCAACTATCGCCCAGACAATGAATCGGGCCAATGGTTCTTCACCTTACTCCGAAAGCTCTTCGTCTCACCGAGATGTTCACTTTATCGATTTATGTCACTGAGACCATAATTTGTCCTGTCGACAAAATAATACTCATTGTAATGTCTCCTAGATCTCCCCGCTGAGACATATCTCACCGATACGCTTTTTCTTTGGCGAGACCATGTGCATTGTCTTCTTGACATCTTTTATCTTCGCATGCTCAATTCTGTCGGTGTAACCTAAGGGGTCGATAAGACTTCCTGAACTCTCCCTAGCATCATTTCTCTCATTGAGTGAGTCCTCCCTTTGCTTTATCGGCAAGACCAATAATGCTTCGGGCATTGTTTAGAAACCTCTCTCCGATGACCAAAGTCTCTTTGATAGACTTTACTTTACTCCAATTAGTAAAAGGTAACCTAGCTCGATATGAACTTACATCGTCACGCCGATACCTTTTGTCTTGCCAATAAGAAATACAAACCCGCATTCTTTTGGTGTATAACTTTATCGGTATGACCCTTCTGATGTCTTGCTGATATATTGAGGATATGTATATTACCATCGATGAGACCTACATCAACTTATGCTGATATTTTCATATGTTAAATATTTAATGCCAGATGAAATTTATGGGGCTTTATGGAAAAATTTAAATCGAATTTCGGTAAAAAATGCTATGTGAGGATTTTTATGTCTGTATTATGGACCTTTTTGGGAGACTAATAATCATGAAGGGTGAATGAAGTTGTCAAAATTTCACAATTCCAATAGGTATACTGGAGAATACACTTGAGAAACTATCATTTGTCATTAGTTTCTTAGAATACTTTGATAAGGAGGCCATGTGAGTAATGGTAAAATATGCACCCTATCGAGATAAGATTAATCAGGTTATTTCTTTTAAGTGGTCATCTGAGGAAGATTTTGAATTATGGAAAAATGTGTTCACCGGTGAGTTTGAAATATGAGTACTAAGGTTGAGAAATGTGGCTTGGTCATGTATAATATAGGTCTGGCCTCAAAAGTTACATTTGAAAATATGCATTCTTCTATTGACTTCTGTATCAATGGGTTATTTTCAGGTTTAGGATTTTGCATGGTTAGATTAAATAAAACCCAAAGAAGTTATGAAGAACAAAGAGAGCATTAAATAAGAACAGTTATACCATATATCCTTCGATGCTTCCATGATTCACCTCCATAACACCTCCTAGCTTGCAACTTATGATTGTTGCCCTCATATTCGTGTGTGAGAAAATCGACTATGCCATTTGTTCTATGCAAGTTTTGAAGGATTTAAAAGACTAAAATGCAAAGTAAAACATAATGAAGTGATCTCTAATAACAAATTCTATAATAATCAAGTGGTACTAAATTGAAGTGGTAAAAGTGATGCAAAAATATGAAGTGGTGCCCTAACTGTGAACAAAATTGACATTTTATAAAGAATGTAATTTTGTACGGACGGACAAGATTGAAAGCTGAAAAAACCTAAAATCAATGGATGAGATCCCATGTGACAATACCTAATTAGGGTTAGGGTAAGATTGTTAAATGAGTGGTCAAGATGTCATTTTATAAAATAAAATCGGCGGTCGAGAATAAATGTGATAATTAGCCAAAAAGATCAATATTTTAGAAAATCAAGAAGATAAAGAGTTGAACTAAAAACAAGATTTGGAAAATCAAGAATTTGCTCAATTACTTGATTTTTGGAAGAAGATTACCTTTTTGAATTAAATTAATTCAAAATAAGGTTTTTATGTGACAAATAAATAATCTTTTTCAAATTATTTACTAAAATGAAATCATTTTAAATAATTTCATTTATTTAAAATGAGAGAAATATGAAATTAGGTAATTAAATAATTAAACATAATTATTTAAGAGGATTATGACCAATAATTAAGTAAATTAATAAATTCATTTAATTATGAGAATTATTGACATATTAAAAAAACAAATAAAATTCATTTATTTAATAATTAGGAACAATAAATGAATAAAGGTAATTAAATAAATTAATAAATTTATTTAATTGTAAGAAGACAATAGACAATTAAAGATGTATTGAATAAATAAATATTATTTATTTTTTTAATAATCATGAAGAATACAATAGAAATGAATTAATTAAATAATAATGAATTACTTAATTAATAGTTGAATGTGGACCAAGGACATAATTAAATGTTATAATTATGCTAGGCCGAAAGTGGTAAAAATAGACCTTGTGGGCCTAGGTCATTTTTATGTGTCTACATTTGCCCCTCTTTGTCATAATGCAGCTTGTCGTATTGTGGCAAAGAAAATAAGTCAAAAATATTCCCCAGTGCAAATTAAGATGAGGAAGAATGACGAGGAGGGTTGCGGTGTGCCCCCTCGAGAGGATAGACGGGTTCCAAGAACATGGGTGTGCTCTCAAAATTGATGAGAAGAATTAGAATATGAAGAGACAAAAAAGTGTTAGTGTAGAAGATATGGATGTAATGCCTATATGAGATGAGCGAGAGAAGATGACAAGACAAAAGGAGATGCATGTGAGTTCCTATACTAAATCCTTCAACACATTACCATAGGACTTTAATATTTATTGCTCTTAATCATGATTGGGAAGATTATTGTGATGGCTAACAAACACCATGATATGACATAAAGCAAGGTGTGTCAGGTTGTACCATCACCTAAGACAAGCAGTCACAAACAAAGGATGATCATAACTCATACCAAGAGCACAATTGCCCCAGTCTTTTTGTCATAACCAACCGCAAGAAGAAAAAGACAAGAAGTACAAACCATGAAACGTCATTGCTTCTCTAAATCCTATTTCCAAGACATCCTTGAGAAACTAGCAACATGATTTCCAAAAGAAAAAAAATAAAACTACCATCATGATACATCGCTGTTTTTCTAAATCCCGTTATCGGGATCTCGTTGAAAAACTAGTAACATGAGGAAAAAAAAGCCAAAGGACAATAGAAATGAAATAAGGACAAGCCATGAAATGTCATTGCTTCTCTAAATCTTGTTTCGAGGACATCCTCGAGAAACTAGCAACATGATTTCCAGAAGGACAAAATAAAGCCAAAATCATGATACGTCATTGTTTTTCTAAATCTCATTATCGGGATCTCACTGAAAAACTAGTAACATGATAAAAAGGCCAAGACAAACTCCATGAGACGTCACTTTTTTTCTAAATCCTGTTGTTAGGATCTCACTGAAAAACTAGTAACATGAGTGTCAAAAGACAAGACAAACGTCATGAAACGTCATTGTTTTTCTATATCCTACTGTCGGAATCTCGTCGAAAAACTAGTAACATGAGTGTCAAAAGACAAGACAAACGTCATGAAACGTTGTTGTTTTTCTAAATCCTGATGTCGGGATCTCACTGAAAAACTAGTAACATGAGTGTCAAAAGATAAGACAAACGTCATGAAACGTCACTGTTTTTCTAAATCCTGTTGTCGAGATCTCGCTGAAAAAATAGTAACATGAGTGTCAAAAGACAAGACAAATGTCATGAAACGTCGTTGTTTTTCTAAATCCTGCTGTCAAGATCTCGTTGAAAAACTAGTAACATGAGTGTCAAAAGACAAGACAAACATCATGAAACGTCATTTTTCTAAATCCTGTTGTTGGGATCTCGCTGAAAAACTAGTAACATGACGAAAAAGCCAAAGAAAAGTGCCAAGTGTTTTGTTTGATGATGTTCAGATGTCAGGTGCCAAAGATTTCCAAATTCAGGAAGGACACATCCTGAATAATGTTGATGTCAAGAGGATTGATCCCTAAATGCCAAAAGGAATCCCTTGAAATGCTAGGTGATAGTGACAATGCCTAGGAAGGACACATCCTAAGGCATAAATGATGAAGGCTATGTTTCAGAAGGACACATCTGAAAGATAACAATGAATTGACAGTTTGACCAGTTGTGACAATTTGACTTGTTTTGACTAAGTTTGACTTAAGTTGATTTGTGGTGACTACATGTCAATGTTGACGTACTAGTGTGATTGTCATGTTGAATGAGTGATTTTTGTAATTCGTTTTAGGAGTCTGCCATGGTTAGAAATGGCTTTTCCTTACTTGTAGACTTTTGATGTGTGTGCTAGTGTAGTGCCATGAACCCTAATGGACTGACCTAGTGTGGCCTCAAGAGCTCATCGACAGATGACCTTGCCTACATCATGCACTCACAGACCTCGTAGTTCGAGATGACCAATGACCTTGTGCAAAGGACAAAAGTTTGAAGCATGGTTTTATTTTGACAAGCCTAGAAAGACTGACCTAATGTCTCGAGGATTCAAAGATGAATTTTGCCTACGTAGCAAAAGTGCAAAGACAATGTAGTTTAGACATGGATAAAATATTTATTGACGAGACTGATTGGATTGACAAGACAGTCATTTGACTTTGACTCTATTTTTGGGATTTTGACATTGATTTGGATGTTTTTGTATTTTCTCAGGACATTTTTTGTATTTTTAGGTCTTTTTTTTAGGACTTTTTTCAAATTTTTAGGTCTTTTTAAAGGACTTTTTCAGATTTTTAGGACTTTTTTCAGGACTTTAGGATTGTGTGATGTTTTACAAAACCAGTTAGATAGTTTATAGCATTACTATTATTGAAATTTTTATATAAATAATGATTTATCATTGTTATTGGTTTGGTACTTTCACAGAGATATCACGTTGAATTTATGAGCAAAATTTTGAGATGTTTTGTAAAAATGTATACAAAATAGTGAAAAGTATGATACATTTTTTATGTTTTAAAGATTTGAGTATTATGAATCATTAGGACATAGGATGTGTTAGTTTGGAAAGTAGAAATGTTATGCAGTGAAATAGAGCAACCCTTTGTAATTGATTTATTCATGATTCAAAAATGGTGTGTAAGGTCAAGTCAGTGAGAAAAAGATGACCTTTTTACTAGTGAGGTTGTATCCTTCCAGTGAGGTAGTTACTACCATGAAATCTAGTGAGGCTACCATGAATGTCACTGAGATTGTGGTAACATGAAAAATCCAGTGAGGCTATGTTTTACAGTGAAGCAGTTGTGTTTTCTAGTGAGGTAGTTATAGAAGTTGATAAAACTCAACCTCACAGTCCCCAAGAATCACCTGCAAGCAAACACCTATCACATGCAACAGATATTCAGAACAAAAGAAGAGATGTTCTGTAAACCCTCAAAGCAAAAGTATGCAAGCTAAAAACCAGAATTTGATTATTGAATGAAATTGTTTTACAAATACTACAAAAGCCTTCAAAAGGAAATCATGCAAAAATAAAGACATGCACAACCCTAATCTTATCTTGAGCAACAAGATAGCTCAATAAGATAAAGATTATTAATTAACCTAGGAAATAAAATATGCCTAAGTAAACTTATGCTAAAGTGTAATTAAATAAATAATTACACCAACACCCCCCCATAAGTGCAACTTAGGGAGAAGCAAATTATTATGCAAATATGAGTCCCGGCAATAAGGCTTGATCAGGTACCCATTTACAAATGCAATGCAAACTAAATCAAACGGGGTAAAGAGAAAACCACATGGGAACAAAACTCCTCCCCAAAAATAGAATGCAAACTAACTAAGTGATGAAAGATGGAGGACTCCATAAGACCCCCCAAGAACACCATCCATCACAAAGATACATAAAATAACCCCCCCAAAAGAGAGGAAGAAGAAGACCACAGATCCCCCCCAGAATGAAGTAGCCCCAAAAGAATTGAAGAAACTGCATCTCCTGAAAGAAGTGAGAGGGAAGAGGCAAAATGAATGCAATCTTTGAAGGTGAAGTAGGTGTAGCCCAAGATGTCTCCATAGAAGCAGGTGTGACCTCAACAAATGAAGAAGTCAAAGTAGGTGAAGACTGAATAGGAACCTCCAAAGATGGATGAACAACTGGATCCTACTGCACTGAAATGAAAGAAACCACATCTATAGTCATAGAAGTATCAGCAACTACAATAGTAGGTGGAGGAGATGGAATGGATGGCTCAGGAATAGGATCTGAAGTGAGAACTCCAATGTTTAAGAAGCCAAATTTCTCCTCTGAATGATGATTCACACTAGAAGTGTGATGAACAGCTGTAGGAACAGAAGCACCATCAATAGAAAAATATGCAAAGGAATACAACCGAGATGAGTGATCCACCACCCCAGTAGCAATAACTGCTCTACTCTCCAAGTCTCTGATGATAACTGAATCAGGTGTGAACTCCACAGACCTCCCATTGCCTCCATGTGTGATCTCATATATAGAAAGAAGGTTGTTCGTCAAATGAGGAACACACAAGACATCCTGAAAAGTGTTGTCCCCAAAACTAATAGACCCCTTCCCTGTAACACTCATGTATATATTGTTTCCCATCAAAATAGGAGACATAGTGTGAGACTCAAAGGAAGTGAACATAGTCTATGTAGAAGCCATATGATGAGATGCTCCTGACTCTAGAAGCCATCTCCCTGATCCAAGACTTGAAGAAGCACAAAGAGCATGCCCCCTCATATTTGATGAAGTGCGTAAACCAGCTATGCCTGAAGAAGAAGAAGAAGAAGGATGATGAGGAGGAGGGGAAGGAGATGATGTAGACATCCTAGAAGGCAAATCAATCTGATGTTTTTGAAGAAGATTCTTCAGCTCATCAATGTCCTTCTTGTAGCAATTATGTTCTGCATGTCCTTCTCTCTTGCAATATGCACATGGGCCCTTCTCCTTCCTAAATGATTTCCCCTTAGAAGAGGATGATGAATATGAGGACTCCTTCTGCTGCTCATAAGATTTGGAATCCTTTTGTTTTTGTTTCTTTCCTTTTCCTGTAGAAGCCTTCTGATCTCTGGGCTCCTATGATGCAATAAGTTCTTGTGATGAAGAGGGCTTCAAATTGCCCATATTAGCCAATTTGGCCTGCTCTCGAGTGAGAGAAGATGCAAAATCATCAAAAGAAGGCATAATAAATATAGTACCAAGTGCATCCCCAGTAGCATAAAACGTAGAAACAAAAACTGAATAATCTGGTCCAAGCTTAGAAAGAATGGACAATATCAACTGAGAGTCTTCCTTCTGAACACCACACTATGACAACTGCAATCTAAGAGACTTGAGTTTGGTGAAAAACTCTTGGATGCTGTCAAAATCCCTAGGATTCAAGCCAATAAGCTCATTCTCTAGCTGAAACCCTCTCATAGTATCCTACTGCCCAAACAAAGACTGCAAAGTAGTCCAAACTGCATGGGGTGTAGTGCAAGACTCAATGTGAAAAAGAAGTTCAGAAGAAAGAGATAGACATAATGTACCATAAGCTTCATCACACCTATTAAACCACTTTCTCTTTTCAGCAACACCTGTAGGTTCGATTTCTGTGCCCATGGTTACCCTGTACAACTCTTTGTGTTTCAAATGAATCTCCATTTGTTTTTTCCAACCAAAATAGTTGAATGGAGTAAGGGGTGCAATATTATGTGTATCCATGATAGAAAACAACAATATATACTCTCAAATAAAATAACAATGCTCACTGATCTCAAAAAAGTAGCCTGATTGCACGCTTCCCAAGAAAATAATTGGAAAACTAAAGGCTGAGATCAAACAGTAATATCAGATACCTGCTAAAAAAATCTAGAAAAACATGTCTGATTTCTGTGTAGAGCACTGAATCAGCTTTCCGACGCCTATTTTTTTTCGCAAAACGGAGTTCGGACGTAAAAGTTACGCCACCCAAACTGAAAACAACAACTTCTGGCTTTGACAGGCGAAAAAGGCACCAAAACCCAAAAATCAGAAAACCCAACCTCCACCACTGGAAAGAGCATCGAACCAGCTTTCTGCCAATATTTCATTTTCAAAAAAAATCCTCTGTTTGCAAAATTTATGAGAAAACGAAAAAAGGCCTACAAAAAAGGCACTTTCAATGTTAAACAGGTGCAAAAGTTCAGCACCCGGGGGCTGGCTCTCGGTCGCCCATATGACCATCCTCTGCAAAACAGATCGTCGGTGCTGAGGGCGCTGGCTCCTGGTCACCGATAAAACCACGGCCAGGTGCTGATAGACCCGGCGGGGGCGGTAGTGGAGGGAAACCCTAGTGTGCACACTTAATAATTAATCAATTATTAATGTGCCTAAGTTTAGCTTAAGCAACTAGAGGAATAGGTGACTTAATTAATTAACCAGTATGATATAATTAATTAAGCATAATAACTTATTACTCTAACACCCCCCCTTAAGATGAACTTAGGAAGAATCTAAAACACTAGAAGAAGATGCATGCAAGCAAAGATGGGTCCCGATAACTAGGCCTGATCAGGTACCCATTTACAAATGCAAGAAAGAGGTAGAGGAGGAAAACCCAGTGGGACAAAACCCCCCTACAATGATATGGCATACTGCAAAGAAGCACTGGAAGAACATTGTAGAGTAACACTGGAACCGCAATCTGGCAAGCAAGGAAAGATACTTCTATCTACAAGAAACCATATCGGAATCATAATGATGCAACAGCAGACCCGATGCCACGGAACACTTGAAAACTCGAAACAGGAACAATGCTGGAATCTATGAAGCAGTAGTCAATTATTGAATGATGAATCACTGAAAATGAAGTGCAAAGATGCAAGAGACACTCTCCCAATTGCCAAAATATCCAGGTAATCTCCAAAACACCCATCAGGCCAAATCTGGATTAACGAAAAACTTGAGAGAGATACAGAAAAAATTGCATGGACAGCAACATAAAGCTCCTCAATACCTTTCCAATGCCGCAAAGATAGCGAAAATCGGAGATCGTGGCAAAAAGTTATGAGCTCGGAAGCATAAAAATTACATCTGACTTCAAATAGTAATAAATACAATAAAACAAGAAAATACTGTAAAATAAATAGCACCACTGGATAGTGCTCGGAACCAGCTTTCCGATGATATCTCGTTTTCCTGATTTCGATAACGTATGCCCAAGTTATACAAAAAAGAAAAAAACTGCTTCTTTAGAGAAAACTAGGGTTAGGAGGGGACAAACACCACCATATGGACGTTGACATCATGCTGACGTCAGCAGTTCAGGATCCTAAATTTGACGGCCTGGAGGCCGTCGCCACAAAAAAACACTCCCTGCAGAAAAAATTTCGGCCCTTGGTCGCCATATGATTGTGGGCGGGGGCTACAGTGGGCCAAGGGCCAGGCGCGAGGGGTCTGGTCCCCCATAGAACCTGTGGCCAATGCATTTGGAGCCCGCGGGCGCTGGATCTAGCGATCGGTTCTCCATGGGACCATGGCTACAACGCAGGAGCCCTTAGGGGCTGGCGGGCGCATGGGGGAGCCACCGGCGGCGGCGGTAGACCGGTGGCCACCCGGTGGCGGAATCCTCTCTGCACTGCGAGCACCAGTGTGGATACCAAGAAATGTATGTTTTTTTATTTTTGTGCCTTTTTCAACCTCGGAATGCGTGCTGGGGAGGCCGTACGACCTCCCTGGTAAAAAATTTTTGCCTCCCAGATCAAGATCACCAAAATCAACCAAACGATAGACATTCCTAGGGTTTTGAGGCACTGCGAACGCGATGGCAACGTCCGTTCGAGCGCATAGTATGCCGAAAAATTGGCTACCCCCAGATCTTGCAGAAAAGATGCCTGTGGAAACCCTTGCATTTGAAACTCATTAAGAAGCCATATCTTCAGATCACGAACAGGTAGCGGCAGGTCTGAAGCTCTAATACCATGTTAGAATCCAAATCACCTGCAAGCAATCACCTGTCACATGCAAGATCAACTTATGAAGGAGATCAAGTTCTGTAAACCTCAATCAATGAAAATGTGCCTGTTTAATTAATAATTAATAATTAAGTTCAACTTATTACTTAAGAAAGATGCATGCAAGCAAAGATGGGTCCCGCAACTAGGCCTGTGTACCCATTTTTGCTTGCATGCATCTTCTTCTAGTGTTTTAACCTTCCTAAGTTCATCTTGTTGTAATAAGTTATTACCTTAATTAATTATATATAGTTAATTAATTAAGTCACTTATTCCCTAGTTTATAAACTTAGGCACATTAATAATTGATTAATTATTAAGTGTGCACACTAGGGTTTCATTTAGGGTTTCTTGATCTCCTTCATAAGGATTGATCTCCTTGTAATACAAGATTCTCATAATGCATTTTACACTTTGAGGTTTACAGAACATCTTGTTGGTTTTGCATGTCTTTTGCATGTGATAGGTGATTGCATGCAGGTGATCTTGGATTCTAATAGTAGTTGTGTATCCAATGAGGCTTTTCTAGTGAGGCATTATATGTAGCCAATGATGCTTTGCCAGTGAGGCATAAAAAGTAGCTAGTGAGGCTCTGTAATCAGGGAAATTTTGTTAGGCTAGTGACGCAGTTTCTCTAGTGGTTTTAATCCCTATGAGGGTTTTCCACTCATGAAAATAATGTGTTATGGTTCTTTTGTGCTATGCCTCTTTTGAGTTATTCATGTGGTTTAAAGATCTATTATTGGTTGTCACATTTGAGTACATTCTTGAAACTGGTTCTTTTTATGATTATAAAGAAGTTATGGGTTTTGAAAATTAATTTAATTTGAATTTGGTTATAGAAACACTAATTCAGCCCCCCTCAATGTTTCTTGTACTCCAACATATTTCTACATATTCTTCGATGCATACTTTTTTTTTGGTGTTTTCCTTGTTGTGTATATCATGTTATTAGATGTGGTTATGTCATGTTCCACTATTCCATTACTCCAATCAAATTTGTATTGCTATTTTATCTCGTGTTGGGTCGCGCAATCTTCTTTGGGAAGAATTCTGGGAAAGTGAAACACTACGTGGTAGGGTGGAAACGTGCTCCAACAATGTTCTCACCCTTGAAGTGGTCGAAGGAGTCAAACATTGGAAGATTCTTGTCAGGAAGGTCCATGTTATGGTTCATTATATATTCTTGTACTCAAACATGTGGTCTATTGTAAGGAATACATTCCTTTAAGTTTTCCATAATATTGGCATTTGTACCTTTAAAATTTTATTTAATATAATTTCTTGTCTCAATTCATTAATATTGGATACGTTTTATTTTATATGCTTAAAAATGTGTTATTTCTTAATTTTAATTGTGGGGGGCTTTACGAAAACCCTGTGGGGAAGAGGTTAGTAAGGGAAAGGATAAAATTGGGGAGAATATTGTAAAGACAAGGAAAATTTTAAAGATGGGATGAGCACAATCCAGATTCCTATGAAAGGACCTAAAAAAGGAAAGCATGAATGTCGCTAATATCCCCCCTTTATTTGAAGATTTCTCTTACCTACATGCCAAAAAAGAAAAAATTTATGATGTATTGGGGTTATCAAGGGAGGGAGTGGCTAATTATTTCAAGTTGTCCAAATGATTTTTCTCATAAGTTAAAAAAAAAAACTAATGTTAGAGTTTGATTTCTACAAGAAAAAATTTCTATTGAGCAGAGGAACCCATTTTGGGTCTGATAGTAGGGAGCTACAAAGCAAGTTAGATGATGCAAAGGAATCTATCAATCTGTTAAAAAAGGATTATGATAGAAATATGATGGCTATGGAAAATAAAATTCAGGAGATCAATAATAATATTGAGAATCTCCTAAAGATAAGTCAATGCTTGATTAAGAATAGTTTCAAGGCTCTGAGGATCCTCATGGATAATTTTAAGGAGGTTAAGGAGGAAAAAATGGTTGTAGTTATCACTAAGAATAGAAAAAAGGGAAAATTACAAAATAAAAAGGGAAAAAATAATTTTTGGATGAAGCAAAGGGACCTACTGCTAGAACCCATGGTATTAAGAAGAAGTCCTTTAAAGAAGAGAAGAATGAGTTGCTAGACCCGGTTAACCTACATTACAACTAGGAGTTAGAGGTTGTTGACACCTTGAAGAATATGAAGTAACCTATTGATGTTTGTTATGATTTTTATTGGCTATTGTCTGGATAATAGTTGGATATGTTTATCTTTTTGTGTAGTGTGTTTATGTAAAGGGTTTCAGGTCCCTTTAAAACCTATTTTCTTGATTATCAAAAACATTATAACATCTTGGGGGGTGATTTCTTAGAGTAGTGGAAATGGGTGTCTCTTGGTGTCTCTTTTGCACTTTTCATTCTCTTTTCATGTACTCACAAATAATATTTGTTTCTACCTAAAATTGATCAAGTAAAAATTTCTATGCTAACACCATACAACTATTTTGATTGGAAAACTAAAATGTCAATCTACTTGAAAAGTATGGATTGCATAAGGTAATAATGGGATTAGAAATTGAACCAAAAATTGATGTAGAAAATTCAAAATGGTTTAATAAGTGTGATGAAGCATTTGGAAACTTGTGTATGTCTATATCTCTAGATTTTATCTTTCATGTTGAATCTTTGTTTTCACTAAATTAAGTTTGGATAACATTGGAAAAATCTTTGGTAAACAAGATGAATTAAGAGGTCATCAATTGGAGAATGAGTTGATAGGGTAAGTCCTTTAATTTTCGATACAATACAAGAATTCTTCACCAAAATAAAGTTCATAAGATTGTAATTGAAATAGTATGGAATTGAGAAAGACGATTGTTGCCACAAGGATTGTAACATGTCTAAGTGTAAAACTTAGTAATCCTATGCAACATGGGATAATCTTCAAGTTGTAGGTCACTTATAGCAAAGATGAACCTCTAGAGAGGGTTGGTTCCCTTGATGGACCTCCTATAAACTATTGCCTTGATCGAGAAAAGGGATAGAAGAGAACTCAAATTGAAAATACTAAGCCTAGGATGTGATGCACCAAAATTAAAACATGTACTACAACTTCAGCACACAAACTCTCTCAAAATATTAGCAAGTCTTCACACAACTCAATGTTTTACATGCTCACACATCAATATTTTGTAAGAATATCAACTACTTACAACTTTAGAAGGAAAAACGAGAATATTCTCACAACCAAAATCCTAACATTTATGACACAATATTATGACATGCATAAATCGTATATCTTCTACTTAAAGGTGCTATAATGGGACAACATATTTGAGGACTAATCATCAATCACAAAAAAAATGCATCAATCGCACATAAACACACAATAGAATAGATATCGAGAAGGTAAAATCAATGAATTTTATTGATAACAAGGTGCTTCAAATAGCTACATACTGAAATTTAAAAAGTATCTCTGAATTATAATGTTGTTCTTGATGGAAATCACCTTCAAAGATTACAATGAAGAAAAAAAGAATGAGCAAAGAACTCTCCAAAATGAGTTATAATCTTCCTTTTATTTCCTATAGCAAAAAGGAGAATAGAAAGAACCACTCTGCAAAGAGTTGAATGCTTGGATTTATGGAAAACCTCTTAAGGTTAATTGAACTTGAACCTCATGGAATATGTTGAGTTTGTATGATGATTTAAGAGTTGATTGGTGTGGAACTCCCTTTGAGCTAGTAGAAAATCATATAAATTTTTGTGAAGAGTTGACTTGATTTGTTGACCCCTTGACTTTTGCATGATCCTTGAAGTGTTCCTCCAACTAAACTTGAATTGATCTTCACAAATATGCATGAAATTGATTGGAATTGATGTCTTCAATAAATTTGCATGAAACTATAGGTTGTTGGGCATAGAGGGAAAAAGGAATTTATCTTAGGGCCCCAAACTTCTTCAATATACATGCATATGGTTTCAAACTCCTCATAACTTCATTTATAACCATGTGTGCATCTTAAACATGCCTAAACAAGGTGAAAAAAACCTCCAAACTTAATGTTTGGGCTACTCAACTTTCTATTATCTCATGAATGTTCTTTCATGATGATAGGTGATATGGAGCTACTTGAATATGACTAGTCCTTCAAGGTAGCATAGGAGAATATTCAAACCATTAAATGAGGCATATTTTGACTACCTTTAACAAAATCACCATTGCACTTGACCTATAGTTGTCCTCAACATGACTATCATGACTTGTTTCATCCATTGTTCTTGAAAATTCATGGTCTACCCTCTTTTTTATCACTCATACCTCTCATCAATGTCATTGTTATAAGGTTTCATAGTCATACGGACTTGCTATCAATTTCACAAAGCTTTATTATAGTCATAAATTGTTGATCAAAGGTTTCTAATACTTACCATGAATCATAGTCAAAGAGTCACAGTCCTAAACCATTGTCTTGACTATCCTAAACATTGATGGTCATAAAGACATTGCACAATCCTTAGGTATTAATTGCAGTCAATAGGGTAAATCATAGTCCTAAAGTCTTTTGGAAATTTCAAGGCCACTATCCTTATTGATTCATCTTGCATAGTCTTTCTATGAAATTTCACTAATTTTATTACTTGTAGCCTATACCCCTGTGATTTGAAATCTTCCCTCTTGCAAGTGAAAATTCATTGGCTATAGCCTCGTGTGATTCTCAAGATATGATACAATGATTTACATGCTTTAGCATACCATTATTTCCATGAATTATCTTTGTATTTGGAGGTTATTTAACAGTTATCTTTGAAAAATTCACTAAGTATCTTGTGCTCATCAAGGTCCCTTTCTTAGTTTCCCATATAATTAAAATTATATTCTCTTCAAATGACTTAAATACTGTCATTTTTCTCTTCAAGACTTTTTTTTTTTTTTATGACACTATCTTCTTTATGATTGAAAGACTATCATTTCTTGATGAAAAGGCACAAAGGACTATAATTGAAAGTATCAAACTACCTAGCCTCTTTGTTTATTATCCTCCCTCAAAGCTTTAACTATGTAATCATACAATGGAAAAGTTTCTCCTCATACTAGACTATCCATGCAACGTTTTTCTTATCATGTAATTTAATCTTGAAGAAACTCTCCCTTTGATATATTCCCTTTCATCATGTTCATTATGCTTAGAAAGAGACTGTCATTATAGTTAATGTTTTTCCTTTCTTTTTATGCTCCTTCTTTGATGATTATTGTCATATGATCTTCCCACTACTTTCTATCCTTCCCTACAGTCAAGAACATTACAAGGTCACTAACCACAACAAGGTCATAATACAATAATTAGTTATAGTCAAGGCTATTGTATGAATGTCAACAAGGTACCATTCTTATTCATTAAGACCTTAAATATTTATTAAGGATACACAATAATTTATGGTTGTCACATGCATCTTTTAAAATTTTCAATGTCCCTGAGTGTGACATTTCCAATATGCCTCTTGGACTTGACTGTTCTTTCTATCATGCATCTCACTATCGTACAAAACCTTGTTAATAGTCTTTTCCAAAACTCTTCCCTTGACTACTTGGTGTGATTTTCCCTCATGAAAATCCATTAATGACTCATTGAGAACAAACCATGGAGACATAAGTATGATATTTCTGATCTTCCCTTCTTAAAACTCATTTTCCCCTCTTGAAACTCTTTGAAATAACAATCATGGTATCTTATAATGGTTTGCTTGTCTTGAAATGGTCCTACTCTTTGTAACTTATTCATGCATGCTCCACCTCTTTATTCTACCCTTTTTTCATCACTTGGTTTCTATGTCTTCATGCAAATCGTTGTCTTTTAATAATTTATTACTTTCTAGGTGATTGCCACCTTTTCATTTCAAGGTTTTAAGTTTTAGGTCTGCCTCTTCATAGACATGCCTTCCATGATGCATCTCTCTATCCTTTTCAAGATTTTTTTTCTTATGTCCCTTCAAAAAATTTGTGAAGACTATACCTCTTATCTTCTTAAGGAATGTCCCTTGCATTGAGGATTTGACTATGCTTCTTTATAAAACCTGCGTATGGTTGTCAATATCCTTTTTTCAATGTCATGTCTTCACCCCTGTTATAAGTGATTTCTTTTGAATCATTTGGATAGTTCACTATCTTGACTTCATTCATATATTTCATGTATGATGGCATGTCATCTCAACTTTCACTGTCTTGACCATAGTTATAAGAACTATGACTGACCCTTCTTATGATTAGCAACTATCATATCTGCTCTTTATCTCTCAATATTTCCTCATAACCATGTTGGCTCATTATCTTGTTCCTTTGAGACTATCTTCATTGATATGAATGTCTCTCATTAAACTTTCCTTCCTACTTATCATGGTTTTTTTAATAATGAGAAGTTCAAAAAATGGGTTAGCTTTGATATGACATAGATTTGGGCATTGTTAATCCTAACACTATTTTTATTAAAGCTTGTGTTCCTTAATCTATTTTCTCCTATGGTAAATGATTGATCACTACCTTCCATTTTCCTCTATTTGAATATGCTTATTATTTTTGACAATATCCTTTTCTTTGGACCATCATCATCACATACTTCTTTCCTTATTGAACCTTGAGACTTCCCTTCTATCTTTAATGATTCTTTATCTTTTTGAAACTTTTCTTGATTACCACTTTCTATTATTGATGTGTGAATATTCTTATAACCTAACTCTTATTGCTACTAACCTTGATTTTGGAGTGATTTCTTCCCTTGTGGAGAACTATGGCATTTGATTGTCATTCATCATTTTGCATAGGATGTCACTGTGCTAGTGACTATCCTCTAGGGTTTTGATCTTCATTTGAAATATCCTTTTCTTTGGACCTTCATCATCACATACTTATTTCCTTATTGAACCTTGAGACTTCCCTTCTATCTTTAATGATTCTTTATCTTTTTGAAACTTTTCTTGATTACCACTTTCTATTATTGATGTGTGACTATTCTTATAACCTAACTCTTATTTCTACTAACCTTGATTTTGGAGTGCTTTCTTCCCTTGTGGAGAACTATGGCATTTGATTGTCATTCATGATTTTGCATAGGATGTCACTATGCTAGTGACTATCCTCTAGGGCTTTGATCTTCATATGAACAGATGTTGAAGCTTATACTCTATTGTTTGCACATGAATATGAAAACAATCATTTTTTACCTTTTCATGTGGCTTTTAAAATTCAAAAGTGTAAGCATATATATATGGATATCTATCTTTAATTGAGCTCCTTCTCCTATGCTTTGAGATTCTTCAAACTTGGAACCATTTTTCACACATCTCATTCTCTAATCTACTATCATTAAGATCACTTTGAAAAACATTGGTCATACTATCATCTTCAATATCATATGCTTCTTCAATCATTGTCTTATATATGCAATCCATCATGAAGTTCAACCCTATTCTATTTCAAACTTATTAAGAGTCTCTTTTCTTCATATTAATCTTGAATTGTTACTTCAAAAGCTTGCCCCTTCTAAATCTCAAGGTTACTATAATTCTTGTGTGTTTCATTATGACTTATTTCTTAGCAATGAAAAATGATATCCTCTAAGTTTTTGAAGAATAATTTGATTCAAAAAGAGATCCATCAATCATTTTTTGATACTTTCTTTCACATTCCAATTTGTAATATCATAGTCATGTCTAACACCTTGTGAAGTTTATCTTTGGTTGTGACTGTGTTCATGGAAACTCCTTGAAACCTACCACCATCATCAATGTCAAGTCTTAATAATCACAATACTATCTTCCATCATTTCTCAATATTTAAAACCCTCATCCTTACCATCTAAGACCTTACTAGCTATCCATTTCCTGAACATGACATTAGTGAATGACTGCCATTGATACTTCTTTCATTTCATAACACCACTACCAATGAATGTTTGTGAACTGTCTTTTCATTATATAGATATAATAGAATTCTATGCTTGAGATAGCATCTTCCCATTACCCACAAAGATATCATTTCATTCGATTTCCCTCTTTTAACCCTTTTGAAAACTCTCAAACTCACTTCACAACAAATCTTTCCCTCATGCACATCTTGAAATAAAATATATGCAACTCCTTTGATAGTGAAGATGAAAAAATAGATGGCATATATATGGAAGACCTACTCTTTATCACCATATTGATTCCCATGACCTGCTCTTTGGGCATACAAAATGAAATCCACTCTCCTCTACATAAATGGCTCTTGAACTAGCCCTAGTTGACATGTAAAACCCCTAAACTGTTGTGCAAAAGGTTCTTGAAATTGTTGAAAAACCCTAGCCACCCTTCTCTACATGTTTTTTTTCTTCATATTTGCCTTGTTCATGCATTAATTTAGTGCCCAAACTTGGAGTTGTCTCATTCATTTTACCGTTTTCATGAAATTCTATTTTTTCCCTAAATTTGGCCTGGAGTAAGGGATTTGCATGGAATAAGTTTTCCTTTTAATTAAAAATATATTATCAAGAATTTGAATAAAAAAGATAAATTCCCTCCTTTTTTGGACCAAAATACTTAAGATAAACAATTATTTAAATAATTCCAAGGACTTTATAAAAAATGGACTACATTTTTGTTGACCTTTAAGGGTTTTTTGCTTACTAAAACCAATAATACTAGTAGCCTTGCATAGCCATTCAACATAGTGTTGAACATAGGTTGTCATTAATGTCAAAGGTTATCATTGAAGTTAGATTTTCCATTCAAAAATTTGTCAAGGATGAAAGAGTTGGTAGACGTACTTGAACTATCATTATATTCCCTTGACTTAAAGTGTTGTATGTTAGAAGTTAATTCTGCTCATTATTGGTAATTTTATTTTCATTGTAAGTTATTTCTAATGTTCAATGAACTTGGTGCTTATGAGTTGACACAAAATTTAGAGGATGGGTTCCTAATTGAAAAGTTCACCAAACCATCACAAAGGCTTCATTAAATTATCAACTAGGGCTCGTAAGCTTTTGATAGTGTTGGCACTATATGTGCATTCAAGGATCCTAACTATGCCCTATATCAATGAAACATAGGTGGTCACATATGTAATGAAAAATATAAAGGTTGGAAAGGAAAATAAAATGTCAAATTTCAAAATAGGGGAAATAACATGAATTTTTTTCTTATGTTATGCGCACCTTTTGCTTACTATTTTAACTGCTAACTATTGAATCTAAACTTGCAATTAACTAACACTATTGACTTATAAATTCTAACTTCTCTAGAGACTAATTCAACGTATTGCTACAAAATGCAATTCATTCTATGAAACATCCTTCATGGAATTCACATACATATAATTAAGAATTTAGATAAATGGATATAACAATGTAACATCTAATCTAGTATGTAAAAAATAATATATGTTGACAATACCTCGAGTGGCCTTTCTTGAGTTGTTGTGCCCACAAGAGATATCAAATACACACTTTTGATAAATAAATTATGATGGTAAACTAAAACCCATTTATTACATAAGAACTAGACTTCTTACGATCTGACAAGAATCTATAAATATTTTTTATTCATCAGTACATGATTATTACGACTAGATAATAAGAAACTAATAGCAACTAAGTACTAACTGGTAAAACAATTAAAAAAAATGGGTTTTCTCCTCAACCATCAATCCCAATATATAGGCTCGAGAGTTGTTGTATTCATACAAGGACTAAAAATAGAATATAAATGCATATGTCCACTCTCCCTCAATAATAGGGAGAGGAATAGTCTTTGTAACTGATATCCATAATTGAAAAATATAGAAGAAGAGAATTGAAACTATAACTCTACCTTAATTGTATGACAGAGACATGCTCCATGCAAACTGTCACATCATTAAACTTCCCTACTTAGAGTAGACTCTTTCATGTCATCTTATTTGGTGTTTGTGGTGACTCATAGTTGACCATACAATGGTTGTATTCATTCCTTTCTAGAATTGTCATGTTTCAAGCATTTTGGATTTTCCCCTGCAACTAGTTGTGGTCCTTATCCTATGGGATAGAAATCCATTTGTTGCAAGTTATAGTTCTCCTTAGCTATAAAATGTTAGTTTCAATCAAAATTATACACATCATTAACAATCATGAGTCAAACATAGAATCATACTAAATTTCATGAACAATCATACATCCACACATGCAAATAATATTATATCATAATTATATTTCCACATACTAAAGTTTGGTTTAAGATGCATAAAAGATATAAAATTTGTATAGGTCTTTAGGATTTTCTATGAATTTGGTAGGTTGAAATGCTAAAATTTATCAACTTAATGAAATAAAACTAGTTATTATCTAAGCTCATCATTCCCCCCAACTAGGCCTTTTATTGTCCTCAAGCAACTTTCAAGACCCGAGATTATACTAAAGAACTATCTCCCTGAAATCAACTACAATATCAACTACCTTTTTCTATTTTAGATAATAGTCTTTTTGATCTGCAAGGTTTTCCAATCTGGTGTTCTCTATTGCTTCTTCCTCCCCATGTTTTTTTGTATCTAGTGTGGTATTGAAAAGAGGAGAATAGGTGGATGAAAGATGAGTGGAAACCATATAGATTCATATTTCCTTGCAATGTCTATTTACTTATGATATCTTCAAACCATGGCTACAAAGTTATAAAGGGAGTGTGTCTCCTTCCTGTTCAATTCAGGTGCCAACTCCTCCCATATTTTTTGCAAAAATTTAAAGGTTGCATTAATAGGTCTTGTAGCTAGTATCTTCATCCTCACATAACCATGTTCTCTAATATTTATTATCTTCTTTTACACACCTCTGTAATCCAAAAGTTATATCCACTCTTCTATGACTGCATTGGGATATGTTAATTCTTTTCTAAGCTATAAAGCAATAATTTTTTCCTTTTCATTGTATTCTTATAAATTTTCACCCCTCTACTATTGATTTTTTATGTAGGAGGCCAAAGCTTTGATTGTAGATCCCCTAAATAAATCAAGAGATTCCAAGCAGTCTCATTTAAAAGAATATAATTATGCAAGTAGAATTCACAAAGTTGGTCTTGTATTTTAGGTGTAGAATTATGAAAAGTTTCTAAAAACAAGAAATTTTTGTTTATGGAAATAGGAAGATCACTAATCAACTAGCTAAATTGAAAACAAAAATTATTTTCCTATAGAAACAACACATAAACCCTAGCAAGTGGCATGCATTTCAACAACTGTGTTGTTTTATCTACCATCATCTTAATTTATACTTTCAGGTTTTTCACTTTTGTCTCCTACTATTCAAGTGCCTTGGTGTGATTGGATGTTAATTTTTCTTTTTCTTTCTCATTATCCTTCTTCTTTTGAAAAAAATCTTGAGTTCTTCTCCAAATCTCCACACCTAAGGACACCATAGTTAGCCCAGTGGGGGTTAACAGAGGAATTGGACCTTGGGGTACTAGTTCTCTATTTAAATCTACTTCTATTATAGAAAGTTGTGTCAGCTCCTCCAATTTAGACCCATGCTCATACTTATAAATATTCTCCTCCAATTCTATAATTCTTTCATCCCTTTCACTATACTTTTGTTGATCTGTTTTCAACAAATCTTCCAATTGTTTTATTCTTTCCATTGATTCTTGAAATTATTTGATAATATTCCTTTGTTCAATAAGAAGTTATTCATCCTTTGCCAAAAAATATTCATCCCCTGTTGCACTTGTATAATCAAAGCTCTATGAAATAGGGCTTCCTAGAGATCTCCTTCTCATTTTCTTTTCCAAAAAAACATCCTTTGAATCAAATTCAAAGGTACTGGTAAAATACCAAGGTTGTACAATGGGTGCATTTTCCCTATCACCAGAGGCATTCTCCTCTAAATCCTTATTTGTTTCTACCATCATAACACCTTCTTCTTGTTTTTCTTCTATTTCTTTTACTTAAATATAATCTTTTGCCTTTTTAATTGATCCTCTCATGACCCCCTTCTTCTTTAGGCATTATGATCGCCTCTTGGATTGTGCGGGCCTCTTCTTCTCCTTTTTAGGTGTAGAGGTAGAGGTTTCATTATTTCTCTTTTCACCCCTTGGTGGCCTCTTAGAAATAGGGATTTCTTTATTGCCTTCTGCTATGAGTTTCTCATCAGAGGCTACAAATTGAGTTTCTTGAAAACCTTCCTCTTTTGGTTCCTCCACATTGTGGGTAGGTGTTGCAACATGGGAAATAGAGGGTATATGTTCCTCAAGAGCAACAATAGGTTCTTCTATTATTATTTTTTGTCCTCTATTTCCCTCATGAGGCATTTCAAGGACACTGTTGATATTGCTACAAATAAGAAAACTTTCCCAATAAATATTTGCAAACTAAGCCCTAAGACTCCTCTTTACCAACAATGTAACCAAAAAAAATGAGACGACATTGTATTGTTTCTTTCTCTCTTGAATTCAAATGACATTCGCTTTAAAAAATTATACAAGAAACTAGGAACATTTACATGCCTACCATGGTGAAGTTGAATCAATAGTTTAAAATGAACTGTGTATAACAAATATTATCTATCATCACATGTCAAATACTTAACTACATAGGAAGAAATTGAAGCCCAAATCTAGGGTAAATACAATCATTTAGTACCTTGAGAAGAGGAATCTAGGTTTTCTCCTAGTTGTCTAAATTCATTGCTTGTACCAATAGCATCTACCCTAACTAGAAACTCTTCTTCTATCCTTGGCAATCTAGATACTTCAGAAATAGCAACTTTTGAGGCATCTACCCTTAAGCCCCTAACAATTGCATCATCATTATATCATGTGGCTGCAAACTATTGGGTCATAACCTCATTAAACTCTGTGATCTTCAAAAAATATTGTAACTAGGAAACCTACTAGAAAATAAGAAAAACTAGCCTACCATCCAATAGTTGGTCATATGTTTTTGGTTCTTTGTGTATTATATCACCTCCCATGGTAATGCTTCAATAATTAAACTCCTCAATTCTACCTTGTTCTTGTTCTGCCACCTCAATTAACCATTTTTTCTATGTTAGAATGTTATTCTTATTCAAATGCACCTTTTAATTCAGCTAATGATAACCCTTTACTTTCCTTTGAACCTTTTCTTTGAGAATGGAGAAAAATAAAACAATAGAAAGGTTTTGTAGAGAGTTTTTGAAAATCAAGAAAACTAAGGAATACCCCTCCCCCAACTAAAGATACTAAGTGTCATCACTTAGTGGGTATGGTTTTGGTTGAGCGTTTTATTAAAAGTAGTGGAAAAACAATTAAGATATGTAGCATGCAAAAATGAACTATAAACATTCAAAAAATCAATAATTAGCTACATTAATTATGATAAGTTAATGTGTAGTGTACCTATAGGAATTGGTTGAAATGAAATTCAACTCATGTGAAGTAACTGATGATCGCTTGGAATGTGATTTGAAGTGACTTGCCTTGATTGTAATGAAGTTTGTGTAGTGTTAATTTGAAATAAATGACAAAATATGCATGACACATGGGAAATGATGAATTGAAAAGGTTTTGTAGTGTATGGAATAGGTGATGTGAGATTAATTACATGGTAAGTTGTAATTGGTGAAGGTGGTAGGATGGCTACATTTGAATGAATATAAGGTGTATGTAATGAAATGGAATATGTATGGTTGTATTTATGAAATGATAGATATGTAATTAATGTGGATGATAATATGAAAGACTGACAAACAAGTGCTACGGGCTCATGTAGTAAAGGTCCCTTATGTAATTTTTTCACCTAGAGGTGTGATGTTGTAGGTCCCTAATGCTTCTACAACTATTTCAAAAAATCAATATTGTTGATTGTCACTTGTGCAGTGTGTGCATGTGAAATAAGTGAGAAAATTATACCTATGGAACATCAATGGGTGAGCTATGTAGCTCATCTACTGATTCATTTGTAGAACTGGTTGTCTCTATTGTTGAATTTTCAATTGCAAGCTGAAATTGTTGTAATGTAAGAAGGAATTCATCCTTCTGCAATGGTTTTTTATAAAGCTTCAATCTATGTCCATTAATGAGAAATATGAATCTTCATCAATTTTATGAAGCTAAATTGCTCCATTTGGAAATAATTTTTTATCCCATATGGCCCAAGCAATTTGGTTTTCAATTTTACTTTGTAATCATTGTATGTAGAGTCATAAAGTACATCCCAATCATCTTAACTGAGTTCTTTTGTTTTAATAAAAATTTCATGCCAATAGATTCTTTGATTTTGGACAACTTCAATGTGGTGTATGGCTTCCATTCTGATTTCATCCAAAGCATTCAAGTTATGCAATCTCTCCTAATGTGTTGTTGACAAATCCATTTCCAATTTTATTGTTGTCCTCAATGTTTTATACTCAAATTCTATATGAAGTATTGATTTCTTACCATACACTATTTCATATGGTGTAAAGCTTGTTGTGGTCTTCCAAGTTGTTCTATAATCCCAAATTGCCTCAAGTAACCTATTTGTCCAATCCTTCCTATCAATTTACATTGTCTTTGTGAGGATGTTTTCAATTTCCTTGTTGGTGACTTCCACTCGCCCGTTTTCCTGAGGGTGATAAGGTGTGGAATTTTTATGCCTGATCTCATATTTTTGAACCAATTTAGTGATCAACTCTTATATAAACTAGGTCCTTGGAATGTGATATTTTTTCTTGGAGCTCCATATCTTGTGAATATGTCTTCAAAGAGAAAATTTACCACATTCCCATCTCTTGCAAACTGTAAAGCCTTAACCTCTACCCATTTTATAAGGTTGTGTAGACCAATATTAAACTCTGGTGTTTCATTAAATCCTCAGATAAATCCTACTCAGAAGTCTCTGTTGCAGCATAATACTCAACAGAAAGGTATTGGTATGGGAGGAATACCCCGACAACAATATATAGGGAAAAACCTGGGAGAATTAAATTATGTACCAAACAACCAAGGATATAATTAAATGGGTTCTCAAATGTAGTATAATGTCCCACCAAACATAGGTTTTTAGTATGTCCCTATGCATTAAAATGAAAACATACAACAAAATTTTCTTGTAGACCAAAATGCTCAGCTAGGCCCAAGGATGGGAAACGTTCAAGGAAAAAGGCCTTAAAGATGGAAATATATAGACAATTGGATTTTTGTGGTATCCCTAGATTCCCTAATCAAATTTCTAATGAACTAAGGTCATATTTAGTAAGATTTTATAGAAATAATATTGTGATTGGTGAGGAACATCTCAAAAATTTCTTAAATCTAATGGATTATTTTGAAGTAGAGGATAAGGATCTAGTAATGGAAATTTTTATACAATATTTGATTGGTGAAGACAAATATTGGTATAGAACTCTAACAGATGCAAGCATAAAATCATGGGATGAATTCAAAAGAGTGTTCAAAGATCAGTACGAAGACAAGACTAGCCCAAGATTTGTCATAAATGAATTTACTAGCATTAGAAAAGGTTCTAATAAATCAGTGTATGAGTTCAATGTTAAATTAAATAAGGTTTTTAATAAAATTATACCATACATGAGACCTAATGAATCTATGTTCCTATTTCTATATTGCAATGCTATAGTGTCACAAATTGCACCTTGTGCCAATTTTACACTTACGTATTGCACTCAGTGAATTTATGACAAAATTCATGATAAATATTTTATAATTTTGATCTTGTGAATGGAAATGATGAATCATTAGTAGCCTATGGTTTGGATAGACAAGAGTGTGGCATGTAGACATCTACGTGGCACGTAAACGTCTCCATAAAATTTGAAATTCAAATGAGAATATCCTATATAACTTATTTCTGATAAATGTCCCAACACCCAAATATGATTATAATGACCATTCTCACCCAGTTCAATAATAAAACTTGCTTTCTTCCTCATTTTTCATAAGTTTTTGAGGATTTTTTCACTCTAAGCCCTTTATCTCTCTCTTAATGAAACTCGGCTAAAATACTCTCACATCTTGGACATTTGAAACAATAAAGAATCTTCTAACTTATGATCTTGTCACATATATTATCTTGAAAGAGGGGCCACAACTTATGTTAATTCTCTCTTTATTATTAATCAAACAATCTCATCTATTATTATTTTTATAAGATCTTGTCTAGTGTCTTTTATTGTGGTAGGGGTTCTCCTCCATATTGGGTTTTGTTTTTATCACATGTCTATTTTACTTTCTATGTCTTCTTATCTTGTTTGGATGTCGGTGGAGGTGGAAACACAAAAGTGGGAGTTTGACTAAGGAAAACGCCTATACAACCCCAACAATTTTATTTGTTTCCATGTGTGTAGGTGGCAAACAGGTTCAACGAGTAGAGGACTTCATTCTAGAAATTTTTGGGCTCTATCTGTAAGGATGATAGTGTGGATGCATAGACAACCTTGAGGCACACTAGTGTTCAAAGTCGAGACTTCATTTGAATAGTATCATATTTTATGTATTTAGTCATTTTAATTTTTGTAAACTAAACATTTTTATCATCCCATACATATAATTAATTTGACATTTTTAGTTACATCTATTGTTAAGCACATTTTAGAATCTAGTTTAAATACTTATATTCCTAGTTCACTTGATCCATGTCAATTGAGGTTTTTGAGAGCTATTTTCTCCTTAAGACCATGTCATATTGAGGGTATAAAATCCCCTCCTTTACATTTGGGTGAGACCGATGTGAAGACCTCAAGTTGTATATTTTTGTTGAACCTTTTAATGCATTCAATAATGTCTTCTCAGAGAATTTTTTTGATATGCTAGAGAATTCCCTAGATGATTTCCTAGAGACATATCCTTCTATTCAAAAACTGGTTATACAAACTCCACCCTTAGAATCTCCTTCCTTATAAGATGAGAAGTCCATAAATATAATTGTAGTCTTTGGTTCCCTTGAAAGGCTTAAGAGACCAATAATTTATATGACTCCCACTAGTCCTTCTCCAAAGAGAGTGAATTATGTTCATGGTGTTCCATTTAATAATTATTCTCTAAATATTTATACAAGGTATACATAATTTAAAGCATCTTCTTATAATGCAGTATCTCATACTAATAATACTATAAGGAAAAAAATTGTTTATCAACCTACTTACTTACCACCTTCTCAAATAGATCTCCCTCATGCACCTAAACCTTTATTCAAGCAACAAAGTGAGTATGATCTTATCAAGCAACTTCAAGTTACTCCCGCTAAGATCTCACTTTGATATTTGCTTTAGATTGCCCTGACTTATCAAGTTATACTTCAAGAAGCTCTTCAAACAATTATTTTTCCTTCTTATGCTAGAATAATAGATGTGAATGCATTTATAGGTAATATTCAAGTGGATTCACCAAATATTACATTATATCCACATGAACTCCTTCCTACAAAAGTACAAAAAACAAGATCTATTGATGATAACTATTTATGTTAATAATATTAGTATTAGGTGGACTCTCATTGATATCGGTTCGAAATTCAATATTTGTAGTCTCAATCTATTGCCTAAGGTCAAAGTTGATTCAAGTTCTCTTGATGCATCTTCTAAATATTTATTTATGGTTTTGATAACACTCATCGATAAGCCTTGGGATTGTTATTTTTTCCTTCAAGTTAGGACCAATCACTATTCCTACCTGTTGGAAATATTGATGAACAATGAACCCAATTAAAGTTGTGCACTCTTCAAAGGATCAACCATGAAAGAAACCATCCACAAGAAAGTGTTGCAACATAATAATGAATAATGATGATTGGTCAAATGATGATCTATTGATGATAGTGAATTGATCTAGATTATTTACAAATGTACAAGCACCCTATATATATAGGCAAGGTGTGATGAGGTAGGATAACAACTCTTGATACAAACATTAAATTCCTAATGAAAATAATAAATACATGAGATAATGCATGGGAAAACTATTAAATTCCTAGATTACTAAAAGTACATAATGAGGCATGGTCCCATTATAACTAACTTCTATAAATGAAAACTAGAAAAACTTAACTCCTAAGAAAAATTATAATGTGAATAGGTTCTCAGGTGATCCCACAATACTGGTACAATTCCCTTCATGAATGAAAATTGAAAAAATGCTCCCAAAAACAAAAATTCTAAGTTTTTAGGGGTTTGCTCAAACATGTAGGTTCACATGAACCCATAAAAGGGTTTGCTCGAACCCCCTAGTTCAAGAAAACCCATTTTTCATGCCAAGTTCACTCGAACCCCATATGGCACGGTTTTTTAAAGAAAAAAAAGGAAAAACTTCATAAAAGGGGGCTTCAAGTGAACCCCCTTTGCTCAAAGGGGTCAAGGGGGGTTCAAGTGAACCCCCTTCGCTCGAATGGATCAAGGGGGGTTCACTCGAATGCCCCTTTTTTCCCTTCTCTCCCTCTCTCATTTTACTATAGAATTTTTTGTTTCCAGGCTCAAGTTGAGGATGAAAATGGAGGCAACTTCACAGACCCAATTGGATTATGGTAGTCCTTGGAACGATCTATCCATCAAATATAATTTTAATATATTTTGGTTTTATTATGTATTTTTTTTAGTTTAATTAAATATAGGTTTTTCACTGAAAATCAAACTCTTTGTTCTGCACATGTGGAAAAGTAGCAGATTATCAAAAAACAAATCTAAAAAAATATCTATGCACTAGATATTGATGTCCTTGATCCAACAACAAAAAATGAATTTTGATACATATAAAAAAAAGTTATGTGTTAGCAAGTATAACTATGTCTAAATTGTACCTGGTTTGACTTTAAAACTTAATTGAGAAAAAATATTCAATAAAACACTGCATGCACTAGATATCATAGTTACAAATATAAATTCAACAAAATTAAAATTTTATCCTTCATAGAAAAAAAGTTGTGTTAGCAAGTACACATCATTCTTTAAAAATGGTGTTTACTATTAAAAAAAAAATCGAAGGAGATGGAAAAATAAATGCAATTTGATTCCAAATTTTTTTATAAATATATATTTAGAATCTACAAAAAAAATGTCACAAATCACTAGTTTACATCATCATCAAATTCCTCATGGTTTAGGAGCTATAGGTGGCCGAAAGTGAAGATTTAGTTTAAAAAATCAGTTCAATGTCCAATTTAGCCAAAAAGTGCAAACCACTATTGTGGGATCACCCCCTCACTAATGAATAGTTATGAAATAACCCCATTCACAACAACACTACCCTGGTGTATGTTATGTCAGGACCTTTACCATATAATTGTCTCTTGGGTAGCCTTGGATTCATGCTTTAGGAGTGACCACTTCTACCCTTTCTGGTTTTGTTAAGTTTTTTGTTAATAATCAAGTAGCTACAATCAAGGTTGACCCTGATGCTATGCATTTATGTCAATAGAAGCAACTAGTTATTCTTTGGTTACACCTAACTTTTAGAATTATATTTCTTCATTATCTTTTAATGCATCAACATCTACTCTCAAGGTATATTTTATAAAAGATACCCTTGAGAAGAATGTCTCTAAAGAAGATCCTCCTAAATAAGAAATTCATAATTCTACTTCTCCTAAACCAAACACATGTTTGGGTGACATTTGGGGTCTTTAGAATTCACAAAATATTACAACGGTGAATATAAAGTATATCCATTCCACTTAAATATTCCAAAAATCTCATTCACTTCTACTAAAAAGGATGATTATGCCTCTATAAAGTAGGGTGATACTTATAATATTGACTATGCCCTTTATACTAGTCCTACTTTTCAAGAGTTGCAATCATGTTATGGACCAAGATTTTATATTCTTTCTAAATTTGGTTATGGAAGTAAAGGTTGTGGAGAGATCAGAAAGGTACTAAATCCCCTTTAGAAGTTGATCCACGTGGCTCTAAGAATAGACTTGGATATCGCCCCACAAATTCTAAGGAAAAACCATGGTTGAATATCAACATGATTTCTATTGAGCTTCTTCCTATTAAACATGTTCATCCAAAATATATAGAAAGAAAAGTAAACTCAAATAAAGTATCTCTATAGTTTTTCTCTTTGGAAGAAGCTCTAGAAGAATTCTTGGGTGTCTATTCCAATCTTCCTTATCACTATAAACATTGATTCTCATATTTCTTGAATGGTCAAACATACTTTGTAGAGTCCATTATTAGTGTTGATGAGAAATATTCTTTATCTTATGATAGTGATAAAATGTTTATACCACATCTTAATGACCATATTATTCTCCTCAAAGGATATAATTCTCATTTCCTCATGGATCCAAAGTCTTCTAAAAAGTGAATTAATATTGGAAAATTTCTTTCTTTAGAAGAATATAAATCACATTCCAATCTCCTATATCATTGTTTTGATATCTTCACATGGTCATGTGAGGATATTCTTGGTATTGATGAATCTCTTGTGGTTCATAATATCATTCTATGTCCCAATGCCAATACCATTAAGAAAAATATTTGCAAGATGAATCCCAAGGTTACCTTGTTAGTCGAGGTTGAGGTTGAGATAGAAAAGATTCTAAAGGTTGAATTTATCCATCCCATTGAATAATCACCTTGGATTTCAAATCGTTGCCAACTTGATGGTCATATTCATGTTTTCATTGACTTTCATGATCTTAACAAGGCCTCTCTTAAAGATGACTTTATATTACCAAATATCGATATGATTGTCGATTCAACTACAAAGCATGGCTTACTTTCCTCTATGGATGGCTTCTCAAGATACAATAAGATCCTTGTTAATCTAGAAGATCAATACAAAATTGCCTTTACAACCCCCTAGGGTACCATCTACTACGTAGTCAATTCATTTGGGTTGAAAAAGTTGGAGCAACCCATGAATGTGTGATAACTTTGATATATGATATCATTCATAAGATCCTAGAAGATTATGTTGATGAAATCTTGGCTAAATTTTTAACTCATCAAGATCATATTAAGAATATTCATCTTATATTTGAAAGGCTTTGACTCTATAAGATAAGATTAAATCCTCTTACGTGTTTCTTTGGCGTAGATGTCGGTAAACTATTGGGGTTCATCATATCTCATTGTGGAATCAAAGTCAATACAAATAAGATCAATGAAATAGTTAACATGCCTCCACTTAAGAGCATCTCTCAACTTTGTGCTTTACAAGGGAAGATTTACACAATTCATATATGCATATTTCAATGGACCAACCATACCCTTCTGTTCATGCATTTTTTGAAGAAAGATGTATGTTTTTAATGAGTTGGTGAGTGTTGAGAATATTTTGAGTCTATCAAAAGTTACTTGGCTAATACTCTCATCTTAATGTTGGCTATGCAAGTTCCATCTCTATTATATATTTCAACATCACCTCATACTTTAGCAACTTTATTAGCTTAGTATGACAATGATGGTAAGGAAAGAGCAGTCTATTACATTAGTCATATTCTAGTTGATTATGAAACTCGCTACTCTATCATGGAAAATAAATGTCATGTTATCATCTTTGTAATGCAAAAGTTAAGGCACTATATTCTCCATGCAAAGATTCATGTAATAGTTAAAAGTGATCTTCTTAAGCACTTTTTTTTCTAGAACTGGTCTCTCTAGAAGGCTAGTAAAGTGGGTGATGTTGTTTGAGTTTTCTCTTAAGTTCATCTCTTAGAAAGCAATTAAGGGTCAATTTATCACTGATCAATTATAAAATGTTCCCTCACCTAATGCCTTCCCTAATCTAGACCTATTCCCAAATGAAAATTTGTTTATTTTGAATCATGAGCCTATATGGGAAATGTATTTTGATGGATCAAGATTTCAAATTGGCTCTGAAGTAGGTGTAGTTCTAATTTCACTTGAGGGAAAGATAATTCCTCTTTCCTTTTGATTAGAGTTTTATTGTACATATAATATTAATGAGTGTGAAGCCCTTATCAATGGCTTGCATTCCAAAATAGTCTCTAAAATTAAATATATTTGTATTCTTGGCAACTCTAAATTAATTGTAAATTAGATCATGGGAATGTATCAAGTTAAGCAATGCAAGTTATCTCAATATCAAGATTTGGCCTTATCAATACTTAGTCGCTACACTTTATATACCATTGATAGTGTTCCTAAGAGAGAAAACCATCATGTGGATACAATTATGAGTGACACTTCCCTTGTACACCCTGACTATAATGCAGATGAGTATCACTTTGTGGTCCAAATTCTCTGCTCTCCTATTATCTCAGATAAATTTGAACTTGATAGTCTTATGTCTGCACATATAGACTCAAGAGAATGGTATTTACATATCTATAACTATCTAAAAACTAGAAACTTTCTCGATGATGCAAGTAAAAATACTCATGTCTAAGTATTAAATATTTTAACTCGTTACATCATCCTATCTAATACTCTTTATCATAGATCTTACAATGGTATTTTTCTTCGATCTCTTGCTAAGGCTAAGAAACCCCTTGCCCTTCAAGAATCCCATTCAGGCTCTAGGGGTGGACACTTTGGTTGTAAATCCTTATTGCATAAAATGATACACATGCAATACTATTAGAAAATTATGGGGAAATACTCCTTTGCCTTTGTCAAGAAATGTCCTCAATGTCAACAACATAGCAATCTCATTCAAGATCCTACACAGGAACTTCATACTCAAACTTCTCCTTCATCTTTTTAAACATGGGGTTTATATATCATTGGAAATACATCTCCCCCTTCTTCTAAGGGACAAAAATTCATTATAATAATAACATATTACTTCATGAAGTGGTTTTAAGCTACTCTTCATTGATCTACTAACATTGAAGTAATATGCAACTTTCTTCTAAACAACGTATTTTCTTGCTTTGGATTGCCTTCTACCCTTGTCTCTAATAATGGCACACCATTTAAGAAAAAGGAGGTAAAAAATATTCTTGGATAAATTTCATATTAAACATTGATTCTCTACACCTTATTATCCTCAATCCAATGGCCAAGCTAAAACATCAAATAAGATCATTGAATAGAATTTACATAAAATAGTTAATAAGCACAATAAATATTAACACACTCAATCAACTTATGCATTGTGAGCCTACCACATGAGTGTTCATATGACTACTAGCACTACTCCGTACAACCTTGTATATGGTTTTGATGGTATCATGCCCTTAGAGTTGCAAATTCCATTCTTACGAGTTTCCCTTAGAGGGTTGATTGTTGATGGCACTTACTGTGTCAAATGTCTAAACCAAATTGAATTGCTTGATAAGAACTGATTAAATGCCCTTGAGCACCTTCAAGCTTATCAAAAATCTTTATCAAATCATTAAAATCAAAATGTTATTTCTTGAACTTTCAACATTAGTTAACTTGTTCTTGATGAGAACTAGAGAAATGTAAATGCACCACCTGACCAAAAGGGGAAATTCAGTCCTAATTGGTTAGGTCCATATGTAATGACCTTTTTTTATGGTTTTGCTTCCTATGGCCTTTCGACCATGAATGGTATAGCACTAAAAGAGCCAATCAATGCCATGCACCTATGTTGATACTATGCATAGAATTCCTTTGTGTCATGTGCACGACAGTCAACTCTATCTAGAATCAAAGTATGTTGTGTTATGGAATTCCTTCATAAACACATGGCTTGTTCGTTGTGTTATGATGCATGCATGTATGGTTTTTTTTTTAAATAGGAATTAAGAGTATGTGTATTTTTAATTCTATGTATTGTCAGTCAAATTATTTTATAATCTTAATTCATAAGATTATTAGTAGATTAATCATTTCTTTTAAGTGCAATATCTTTATTAATTAACATGTTTCATTTATTAATTAGCATGTTTATATATAAATATATATGTCTTAATATATATGTGTCACCATAGCCACAAAAAAATGTGATGTTTGTATATGTGTATATGACTATATACATCAAAAATGATATACATCATGAATATCTATATAATATATATTTTATCTATCCTCCTAAAGTATGGGTCCTAGATCCCTCTTGTGCTAGCGGATCTAGATTTCAGCATGGAGGCTATTGGATTAACGTATGAGACTAAGATCAGGAAACAAATTTCAAGACTGATGTGCATATTCCCCTCAGCTCCCCTCTTATCCCTACAATCTACTCTCTGGGTATAAATCTTCTCCCATTATGTGTCCTCCCTCTACCTTGTAGCTACAACATCATCCATAAATTTTCACACTCGGGGATGGTCAAGATCCATGCGGGTTCTTATTTGTGTATCCTTGACCTCCATCCTAAGCTCCTCAACCTCGCTCTGAAGGGTGTCACGTGTTTGCTCGATACTCTCTACCCTCATCACAACCTGGTCTTGCTCACTGAGGATGATGTGAAGCTCCATCACCCCCAGTCCCTCTAACCTATCATAGTGATAAGCTCTAACTCCCTCTACACCAACTCCACCTAGGTCTCCTCATAATTTGTCTTGAGTTTTGCTACATGCTAGAATAGATCAATGTGCCTCTCAACTATCTATTGTAGCTAGTAGGAATCCAAAATGGGACCTTGTGTCTACATTGTTGATATGACCTCTACTAGTGCTTGGTTGAAGAATCCAAGCCACTCTCATATAAAAATTATGAATACCAAGAAAAGGACACATATTAGTACCGTATTGTGATAATCATCTTATAATCATAAAAATGAAATCATATCTAATCATATCTATCTGTATCATATCTATATCAAAACCCAAATCATACTTGGGTCACTAGCTCACTAGTTTGAAACAACTAGTGTGGTCCCACTCCCTGAGGCCCCTAGTCTCCCTATCATTGCAGTTGTAGGTACCTCAATCTACACTACCTATGGTGGAGGAATCTTAATATGGGAACCTGCTTGTGAAAGTGTCAAGAAAATGGGGATGATTGTTGGGGAAGACACCCTTCATTATCTCCTATGCCTCTCCACCACTACCTCCTCCTTCTAGTCCTCCTCCCCATTATATCTCTATACACCCGGGTCTCCTCCAAGGGCATCCTCAGGGAAGATGGGAGCTAGGTCTATTATCTCCCACCACTTTTTGAATCTATCTGTCACCCCCATATTATCAATGTCCAAAGGGGGTGGGTCATCATCATCACTGCTCCCTGCATCACTCAGTGTGACATCCCCAATGGTCATTCCGGGTAGGTCATTTGGTTTAACAGGGCTTTTGAAAGATTATATGTAGGTAGGAATGGTGTTAGGGAATAGTTTTTACCTTCTTGAACTTTCGCATTGCTAGTAATAGGGCATTATAATATAATTGTGATGACCAACTAGGAACCAATCATGCTACATGTGTGGAAATTGTGTCCTATCAGTAGAACATCTCTCCATCCCCCGATATGGCTATCATATGATGTCATTGACCCCTATCTAGTCCATGGTATCTCTCCAAAACAATAGATCCCCAAATATCCACTATTGTACCAATCGATGCATCTAGGCTCAGGGAAGATCACTTGTAATCCATCGAGGAAAACCAATTGTTCAAGCATAGGTGATGTGCTCGAAGGCCCACACCTAAAGGAGCATGCAAGCTATCAAACTATGGTACTCATAGTGTACATATCATCCAAGATCATGGTATAAATGGGCCAACATTCTATGACCCTAGTCGAATGCAACACTCTACTTTATATCTTTGATATAGAAAACAAGGCCCACATGTAGGTGGAGCTTCGTTCATCCATTGCAACTTGGAATGCCACTATCACAATCATGATGTGACATACAAGGGAAACTATAACTTTCCCATAATCCAACCACCTAAGGTATGTGTTCCTATAAGAGAGGGGGACCAACCACTGCAAGGCCCCAGGTCACGGAAGGCCAAGAGTAGTATGGCTGCCCTAACTTACCTTAGTTTAAAGGAAGGTTATGATAGGATGGATGAAAGTGATGAGAACTGTGGGTCATTTGATCACTCTACACCTCCAAGAGTTGAAGTGATACTAGGCGAGTCGATATTTAGAGTCAACTCTGTGTCTCAAGTAGCTCTCTTTCGGAGGACAGAAGTGTGGTTTTGGGATGACAGAATGACACGTTGGCATCTCACAGGTGTGTTGGTGTCTGTATGGCTAAAAAACTAGAGAGGCAATGTTAAACTCTAAAAAGGGGCTATCAGCCTAGTTCAAGAGTTTCTAGAATGATAGAATAATACTAAGAAGAGTGGAACATAAAGACAAATGTGATATAAGGAAATATATTACCACAAGGGTGATGAAGACAATGTCACACAATAATCTTCTTGCCAACTTGCTCCAAGATCTCTCCACCTGCACACAAAAAAGTGAGAAAATATTGGGAGTCTATATAGGGTTTTACCTCAGTAAAACCTTCATTTTGGTGTTTCCACCTCCACGAATAGCCAAGTTTGCAATGATAGGGAAAATATGATAAAGAAGAGAATACAAGCTAAGTATACAAAAGACACTACAAAACAATACATGTTTATTGAACCAAATGATAGAGAAGATGAGAGGATCTTACCACCTCCATCCAAAGCGCTCAAGGCTAGTGGAGGAGAAATATGAGAGGAACTCAAGCCTCTGTTGCAATGGATTCATCATGTGCTTGCACTATTGAAGTGATGGAATGGTAGACTGTTGCTATGAAGTGTGAAGTGTTGCTACAAAGCTTGAAGTGAATGCTCAAAAGTGTGGAGATATTGTGTAGAGATGATCAAAAGATGAAAATTGAAGAATGGAGTGAGAATATGAAGGAAGAGGTCAAGAAATAGCCATATTCGGGTTGGCTAGCCAAAGAAAGGTGTTACACTTTGACTCCCAATAGGAAGTGTAACATTTATGCATTCTCTAGCCATAGGAATCTATCAGGGACGTAAGTGCACTGCGCAGACATTTTCGTGCCGCGCAACTGTCCCTGACAAAAATGCCTCCACCGACAAACAAAATAGGTGCCAAGTGTGATGTGATTAAAGGAATTAAGTGTAATTAAACCTTCGCCTTCATTTTTCTAAAGTGTAAGGGTAAAGGGGAATTTGTATTAGGGGTGCAAATTCACAACTATACATTTTTTCCCCACTTTAGTGAGCACAAGTATTGTTGAGTGCTTCGGTAAAGTAGATTAGTATGAAGTAACAAGGTAAGAGATGTATACCTGAACTGACGAGGAAGCAGAGCATGGTTTGGAAAACTCGGAAGTGCAAGAGAGGACTCCATAGTTCTGCAAAACTATAAAGATGAAGTACAAAGGTGCCTCATAGGCTCACGGTCCTACAAGGGAGATATCCTTCAAGAAATCTCACATGAAGGATACCAAGCAAAGGGGAATCCACAGAGTCAGAGATGGTGACATGTTTACTCACAGATAGAACATGTCAGGAAGCGGTTGTGCAGACCACTGAACACACAGTCACGCAGAGCATCGCTAAGTTGCAAGACTTTCAAAGCGGTCCCTCAAGAATCCCTCAAAAGAAAGGAGGGTCCACTCAAGGGATGTGTTATTTGAAAAGTGAATTCTAGTTGGGCTTCCCCCAAGCTAGATGTAAGGATGTGAAGTAGGTCTAGTCAGGCTGCCCCTAGACTAGATGTGCAAAAGTGAAACAGGTCTAGTCGAGCTGCCCTCGAGCTAGACATCATAGAACTTGTTGAAAAATTTCAAAGGGGTACCTTAGGAACCCAACATGAAAAGGAGGGTTCCACTCAAGGGACACATTGTTCAAAAGCTAACATCTTCCTTCTCGAAATGATTCATCATCAAGGAATCATTTCAAAAGATGTTCACTTCATCAAGGAATTTGAAAGGAAGGACATGCCCCACATGAGGGGAAGATTAAGAGTGTTCCTGCTTTGGAGGAAGGTTTCTAGGTCCTTTCTTTATGAAACCATGATGAAGGAAACATATTCCATTAGGTTTTCAAGTCGAGAATACAAATCTAAAGAAGAAATGTGTGAAGGGTCTTGAGGAAGGATTCATTTTACAATGAATGCACTTTCTAAAGACCAAGTAGTGTACAACTAGAATTTTCACACATGAAAGGGACAACTCAAGAAAAGAAGAGAGAAAGATCAAGAGCAAGAAAAGGAAAATAAAACACACATAAAGGGTATAGGGGGATTTGGTTTCGTGGGGTTATACCTACCTTTATTTATGGATAGAAGGTAATCGCAATGCGAGGTGAAAGATCATAAATCCCCAACTAGATCATGAAGAATGTACGGAAGGCAAAGTAAAAATTAAAAATTAGGTCAACATGGAAGGAAGCTTAAATACACCCAACGCTTTGCATCATCCCTAATCTACAGAATGTAAATCACAGACATGGAAGAATGATTATACATATAGAGGAAGGTTTACAATACAAACACCATGCCTATATCCAGGCACCAATAGGGGTGATGAGGGTCATCTAGGAACATATAGCACAATCAAGGGGGAATCACATCACAACCCACACACACATCTAATCTAAAGATCAAGAAGAGGGTCTCCCCCTAACATTTTTCAACTAGGAGGTCGTCAGCTTCCCATTCTAGATCATCGTAGGGAGAAGGATGACAAGCTTGCAATAGTGTAATGTTAAGGGGAGGAGCTTCTAATCCTCCCACAACAAGGGCCAAGGCAAAGGGGCCTATGAGGCCTCCGTCGCTCAAATCTTTTGGGTCTAAGATCAATGACTTCATGAAGATCACTGACAAGGTCAAAACTTCATCCACCAAGTTAAACATACACTTAACGGGAGTGCCATGTTTCACCTTGATAAACGAAGGATTTTGCACCTAAGGTTCACCGTTGGGCTTATTGAGAGACTCGGGAGCGATTAAAAACTCAGGGGAGGTCGGGACTGATTCCATCACTAGGACAAAACAAGTCAGTGCGGGGCCACCCTTCAAATAAGGTGGACTCCTCTTACATCCTCCATTGTTGGAGGGTTCATGCTCTACCTTCTTCTTCGTTGGAGGAGATGAACTCCCCACAAATAAAGCAAGATGGATAGAGGGAGAGGAGGAAAGAACTGCGGTGGATACAATTGAAGTATTAACCATATCTATGGGCTTCAGGAAAGGTGAGACATTCAGAAAAAAATTCAGCAAAGGTGGCTCCATAGAAGGGGCGATAAACACCTACACCATTCTAGGTGCATGTGCGCTCACATAAGAATCCAGAAGATTCAAAGATAGTTTGGACAGAGGTAGAAGGAGGGAGAGAGGAGGACACAACAAGAGGTTTGGTCATCTCCTCCTCCTTCTTCTATAAGGAGGCTTGCTTGGCTAGGAGAGCCTTTCTCCGATGCTTACTCTCGTGTGCAAGGCGATTTCTACGGCTCTTTGAACTAGAAGCCAGAGCTTGTGAAGGGATGGAAGGCTCCTACTCAAACATGGGAGTTTCCTCCATAGTTGTTTCTAGTGGAAGGACAGACTCCTGAATGGGAGCAGAAGGAGCAGGTTTGAAAATGGTAGGAGGAATCGACCCCAACACCTTAGCGATGGGCCTCTTCCTACTTGGGGGAATGGGAAGAGGCCGCGGGGAAAATTATCTTTGTGAGCCCTTCTTTCTACCATATAGATAGTACCAGGGCCTAGGAGAACCATTAGGGAGATCTAATATCTTGATCTTGGGTTCTCACCAAGGAGGCATCATCGGGCTCAATGGGTAGAGCCCAGGCTTGTTCATCCAATACTCCTCCCAAGAAAGAGAAGTAGACAAATCATCCTGAGAGAGGGTGAGCTTCTCCTTTCCCTTTTGGGAGGAGTTGGAAACTAGCTGCTCTGCTATAGGAAGGGTCAACTTCAGCTATCCATTGCCCCTAGTTTTATACTTCACATAGTTCTTGTAAAGTAGATTTATTCTTTGCAAGAGCGAACTGACTAGAGTGGGCCAAAAGTGATCCAATGAGTATCCCCCATAAGATACCAAAGGTTGGTATCCAGTATCATGCACTACGTACACAACACCTTCATGGGAAAAATTAAGGCACTTATGAATTATAGAGGCAATCCCATTCATGGAAACTAGCCAAGGTATACCTAGCTTCACTCTAAATAGGTTCGACTTGGGAATAACACCAAAGACCGTGTCTACATTCCCAGGTCCAACTATGATGGACAACATTATCGATTCGTAAGGTTTAAGAGAAATACCATCATGTGTACGGATGATGGATTTTATTTTTTTGTAGTCCTCCCTTTGTAGAGTCTTCAAGAGTAGTGTCTCCTCTATGATGACATTCACTCTACTCATGGGGTTGACTAAGACCCCTGTCACAATGTTTCCATTGAGGCGAGTGGGAATGTAAAGCAGAGAGGGTTTATCATTTGCTAGTACATCTTGCTTGGTGAATGTTACATTTGGTGAAATGGTCACAAGACGAAGAGAGGGAGTAACAATAACCATGTTAACATACGCCTCAAGGTAAGAAACAAAATTAGAGGGATCAATAATCATGTTAGCAGAATGCGACTGAAACGGGTTTGTGTATATATGCCATTCACTATTAGCCTTCGCAATTGATTTGTTCATATTTTGTTTGTTCCCATCAAGATGAATAGTACCATCCTCAATGTGATCATGTATCTCATGATGCAGGCGCATGCAACCTTCAGTATCATGTTCGTTAACTCGATGGTATTGGAAATAATTGTTTGCTTTATACCAATTAGGATATGGTTCCCTAACCGGCTTAAGGGTTGGCAAGCTAATGATCTTATCCTTCAACAACTTCTGCAAGATGGAAGAATAATATTCTAATAACTTCATAAACTTTCGATCGTGCCTAAGGCCGTTGTTATCCATAGCGGCTACTACATTTTCAATAGCTTTACCTTTTCTAGAGATTGATATGGTAGACTTCCATTCAAAATGGGAGCACGAGGAAGAACCCCTAAACTAAACTACCATCTATTGGTACTCCTGTAAAGTTGCACACAGATGCGCAAAATAAGGGTACTTCATAAGGGAAAACTTCTCTTG
Source organism: Sequoiadendron giganteum (assembly GCA_007115665.2). Taxonomy (NCBI): domain Eukaryota; kingdom Viridiplantae; phylum Streptophyta; class Pinopsida; order Cupressales; family Cupressaceae; genus Sequoiadendron; species Sequoiadendron giganteum. The sequence goes on along the minus strand of CM021107.1, from coordinate 614,336,276 downwards.
CTAAGGCCTTTGTAAGTTCCCTATGAACACCTTTTGTACATCGAATTCAGGTAATAGATATGATATTTGTGAAAAGAGATATCGCACTATAAATTCTATAACCTTCTCATTATTCCCTTGTTTACACCAAACAAGGTCAGAGAAGGTCATCTTTGGTCTGATGTTGTCCTAGAACTGTCGTAGGAACTGGTTCACAAGTTGATCGAATGTAAAGATGGAATTGTCTAGCAAGGAACAGTACCACTCGAGTGTTCTATCCTTGAGGGATCAAGGAAACAATTTTTCCATCAGTGCATCATGATGGAAAAAATGTGTGCATAAGGCATTAAAAGTGGACACATGCGTCTATGAGTCCCCTTTACCACCGTATTTCTCAAATTTAGGAATCTCCATCCCTTGCAAGAAAGGAGTGTTTAGAATTGCAATCGACAATGGGTTGTGTTAGAAGAAAGGCTGGAAAATAGGCTGGGCTGAGGCCTGGGAAAGGTTCGCCAGCTGATTCTGCATCCTTCCCATATTCTGAAGAAGTGTATTTAGAATAGGGTCATTAGACGGCATGGGACCACTAGAACCACCACTAAGGCCACCGCCTAGACCACTGTCATGACTACCACCAATGCCACTACCACTAGTGTGACTTCCACTGAAGCCACCGCCACTTCCAAGGCCACCACCATGACCTCCATTGGAACTGCCTCCACCAATGCCACCTCCACTTCTGAAGTTTCCACCACCAAAGCCTCCACTGACCATCCCACCAAATCCTCCACCACCGAAGGTGGAAGAAGGGGTGAAGTGGAAACCTAAAGGGTTTTTGTTTACTTTGATAGTTTCATAGTTTTTAGAAGCAATGGGAACACTGACCAAAGGGATCACATCATCCATGTATACAGGCGTAGGAGGCATCGAAATTTCTAACTGTCTCTCATGTTCTTCAAAGGGGCCACTTCGTACCATGTGACTATGGTCCGAAGGGGCATATGATTTAGCTAGACCAGTGAGACTAGTCAATATTTCTATGCTTGTATGGTCTTTTCCTACCATTATCTTATTTCACTAATAACTCTAGTGGCCCTAACTGGTTCGGGTTTCTTTCCAGGTAATTTTTCAAGGCACCCAACCATTTACTAAGACTAGCGACATATTTGGAAGGGATTTGGATGGCCTCATGCTCATCTATATATGAGGAGGTTGGTGATGAAGGAGGTGATCAGAGCCAATTATGCCACATTTTATCCTATTTCATATACCTTCATATCTACTTCCACATTCCAATTTCATTCCATATCATACTATTTTTCCATTTTATGTTGCATATGATTAAATATATATAAGTATTATTTAATATGGAAATTAATTATTTATTGTCTTTACTAATAACCATTGTGATTTTAAGCCTTGGAAAATATATCTTGCAGCATGCAGATTTCCTGCCATCAGCATACAGGCTTCCTGTCGCGTTCTTGACAGGAACCTACGCAGTAGAAAATTATTTCAGCAATTTATTTTATGTTAATAATTATTTATTGTGCTACTCTTATAGCATGAAATAGAATATATTATTTTTTGTTGTAACTAATAAAATTATAATGGATGAAGGAAAAACAAATGGCTATTTTGATGGCACAACAAAATCCTATTTTTATGGTTGTTTTTATTCCAACCCACAAGCCATAGATAGTGCCATAAAAGAGGACAAGAGAATAGGAGCAAATAATGTCATAAAAGAGGAGAAAAGAATAGGAGAAAATGCAACAAAATAGGTCGGCACAAAAATATGATTGGTGGTGTAGAAAAGCATATGCATAATATTAAAAAAATAATACAACAAATTTATAGGTAGAAATAAGAGGAAGGGTGTGAATAGTGAAACAACTTGTAATTTGTTTCATGCCTTATAAGGCAATGTAATAACTTATAAAGGAGGTGAATTAGTATGTTAGAGGAAGGCATATAGAATTTTACAGCAAAGACTTTGTATCAAATTGTTGATGAATAAAATAATATTTTGTATGATCAAGATAGCATCATAAAAAGGCTCTCATCCGATCTCACCTGCAAACCATGGAGCAAGGCCCCACTCCTTGGTGAAGCATGGTGACATTTATTTATTTTTACTGATAATATTTATATGTGTTATATATTTTTTATTTGATTTAAAACTTTAATTATTGTGTAATTTGAATTTCAGCATTTTAATTAAAAGTTGATTTGATAAAAGGTTTTATGATTTAAGTTTGTAATGTGATATTTCATTAAAGGTTGATTTTATTACAGTTTGATTTCAGTACATGTAATTTAGAAAAGTGTGTTTTATTTTATGTTGTAAATTGTTGTTGTTATTATCACAGGTTGTTGCTATTACTATGTAGACTATTCTTGTCACAATTACTATGCATGTTGTTATAGTTCTTGTTGCAGTTACTGTGCAGACTATTCCTCTCACAATTACTCTGTAGACTGTTACAGTTCTTGTCGCAGTTATTGTGCAAACTGTTACAATTCCTATCAGATTTATTGTACAAACTATTAATAATTCTTGTTACAAGTAATAGTTTCTATTGCAGTTAATAGTTCTTGTCACAATTAATAATTTCCATTGCAGTTAACAATTCATGTCACAATTAATTTTTTCTATTGCAGCTAATAGTTCCTATCATAGTTAATAGTTTCTATTGCAAATTAACAGTTCCTATCATATTTAATAGTTTATGTTGCATTTAACAGTTCCTGGCGAGTTCCTGACAAGAAGGAAGAATAGGAAATTTAAACTAATTTTTCACTTAGGAAATTAATGTGTGTTCTAGTTGTATTCATCCCCACTTAATTCACTACTTTCAACCCTTAGGTATATTTCCACAACACCTCTCGCAAGCTTACAATCCCCGGATTGACACTTAGACCAAGTTGAAATCTTTCTTATTCTTTACCACTAGTTTTGGCCTATCAGGAGGGGTAGAGATGTGATCAATTTTTTCAAGGAATCTAGATTCGCCCTATGACACGTGTTCCTACACAGACAGACCACCCACAAAACCAGAGAAAAGACCAGTAGTGAAACTAGAAGAGACCTTTGTCTTCTCCATCGATAGGTGTCACAAAATTCTCTTGAAAATATGCCCAGAGTTCGTAGACTAGGTCGTGATGCTCATAAACTTGCACAACACACAGAAGTGCAACAATCAAAGGGTATAAGATAAAAATCCCAGAACACCGACGACTGAAAATATGTTGGTTCACATCGGGTTCACCAAAAATGTAAGAGAGGGGGACCAAACACTACAAGGCCCCAGGTCACGGAAGGCCAAGAGCAGTATGGCTGCTCTAACTTACCTTAGTTTAAAGGAAATTTAGGATAGGCAACATGAAAGTGATGATAACTATGGGTCCTTCAATCACTCTACAAACCCAAGAGTTGAAGTGAGACTAGGTGAGTCAATCTTTAGAGGTAACTCTGTGTCTCAGGTAGCTCTTTGTCAAAGGAAAAAAGCATGATTTTGGGACAACAACGCGACACACTGGCATCCATACGGAAAGAAAACTAGAGAGACGATATTAAACTCTTAAAAGGGGCTATCAGCCTAGTTCAAGAGTTTCTATAATGACAAAATAAGACTAAGAAGAGTGGAACATAAAAAAAAATGTGATAAAGGAAATATATTACCACAAGGGTGACAAAGATGATCTTGCACAATAATCTTCTCGCCAACTTGCTCCAAGATCTCTCCACCTACACACAAAAAAGTGAGAAAATTTTGGGGGGCTATATAGGGGTCTACCTCAATCAAACCCCTATTTTGGTGTTTCTACCTCCATGGACAGCCAAGTTTGCAACAATAGGGAAAATATAATAAAGAAGAGAATACAAGCTAAGTATACAAAAGAAACTACAAAAAAGTACATGCGTATTCAACCAAACGATAGAGAATATGAGAGGATCTTACCACCTTCATCCAAAGTGCTCAAGGCTAGTGGAGGAGAAATGAGAGGAACTCAAGCCTCTGTTGCAATGGATTTGTCTTGCGCTTGCACTATCGAAGTGATGGAATGGTAGATTATTTCTATGAATTGTGAAGTGCTACTACCAAGCTTGAAGTGAATGCTCAAAAGTGTGGAGAGATTGTGTAGAGATGACCAGAAGATGAAAATGGAAGAATGGAGTGAGAATATGAAGGAAGAGGTCAAGAAACGGCCATATTCGGGTCGGCCAAGTGAAGAAAGGCATTACACTTTGACTCCCAATAGGAAGTGTAACATTTATGCATTCTCCATCCATAGGAATCTATCAGGGACATAAGCACGCTGCACAAATATTTGTGCGTTGTGCAAGTGTCCTCGATAGAAATGCCTCCACCGACACACAAAATAGGTGCCAAGTGTGATGTGAGCAACGGACTTATGTGGAATTAATCCTTCACCTTGGTTTTTCTAAAGTGTGAGGGGGTAAAGGGGAATTCATGTTAGGGGTGCAAATTCACACCTATATAGTTCCCAATGGTGTCCATAGATACAACCCAACTGATACAATGGAGCTTAATATCTTGGACATCCTAAGTTGTATGTGGCTCATTAAGTGATATCATCTCCCCTTGGATGAGGAGACATAGAATCTGGTAGACGTCCATCAATGTGATAGTCATCTCCCCTTAGGGAGATGAAATGGCATTGTGTTGACATCCCATCTCTTGATGAGCACCATCAACATCGTAGGATGAAACCTAATCTCTAGTATCTTGTATACCCACCAAATTCCAACTCTTCAAAGAAAAATGTGGTCGTGTGCTATGACATCCCCTATGGGGCTGCATAGAAGCAATAGGATATACTCACCAATATGCTCATGGAACTTTGGTAAGCCATGGAAAATCATAACATTGTCACATTAAATCCTACATCTTCTCTATCTGCATCTATTATAAGCATCTTATACTTCAAAATTCATAAAATAATTTCTACTTTTGGCTCTAAGGATACTAGTGCATCTTCTTGGATAACAACGTATCCTTGGGATGACAACACGTCAAGAGGATGCCAATGTGAAATCATCCCTTGGAAAAATATGTGGGGTCCTAGATAGCAGGGTGGGTCCAAGACACTGACACGTAGTTAGGATGCATGCTCTACTCTAAATTTTCCTATTAAAATTAAATGCATGAAATAAAGATGAATGTGAAATTTTGGCCTACCTCATCTAGCGGCTCATCGGTCTCTATGGCGGTCTAAAGCTCCTCTATACATGATGGTCATGAATATCATCTATGAAAATTTTCGCTCAAGCTTTATAGAACTATACAAAAATCCTTGGAGTGAATAGTAAAAATGACCCTTTTGGAGCCCACCTTATCTATACTTAGTCAATTTTTCACCCATTTTTTTTTTTTTTGGTAGTTCTAATTTGATTACCTTCCTATTTTTACCCTCCTAGTTGGGAGAAAAAACATGAGGGGGCATATATTCACGCCTTTATTAATTTTTTCTTCAAACTCACTAACGTCTTTTTAAGCATTCTTCTCACTAAAGTAACTTCTTGCATTTTTAGAAATGACATATTTTTTATCTTGTAATAATCTAATTTTCATGTTAGAAGCTGTATATTTTTGTTGAGCATTGGGGGCATCATTTTTATTCACCTACTTGGCCTTTGTGGCCTCTACAGTATCATTTTTTGAGGTAGTTACACATTTTTAGCTACTTTAGTGTATTTGATTCATCTAAGCGATCAACTCAAGAAAGTGGGGGAAAAATATAGTATCATAAATTGCACCGTGTGCTAATTTCACACTTACGCATTGTGCCCTATGCATTTATGACAAAATTCATGATCAATATTTAACAATTCTAATATCATGAATGGTAATGATAAAGCATTAATAGCCTGTACTTTGAATTTCAAAAGATTTTGGATAGATAGGAGTGCAACGCATAGACGTCTACATGATGTATAAATGTCTCGATAAAATCTAAGATTCAAAACAAGAATATCCCATGTAATTTATTTGCGATGTGTGTCCCAATGCCTAAATATGACCATAAGGGTCATGCCCACCCAGTTCAATAACAAAACTTACTTTTCTTCCTCATTTTTCAAAATTTGCTAAGGAATTTTTCACTTTGAGCCCTCTATCTCTCTCTTAAATAAAATTTACCAAAATACTGTCATGTCTTGGGAATTTGCAACAAAAAATACTCCTCTAACTTATGATCTTGTCATATATATCATCTTGAAAGAGGGGCCACAAGTACTGGTAATGCTCTCTTTCTTATTTTTCCAACAATCTCGTATATTGTTATTTTTATATGATCTTGTCTAGTGTATTTTATCATGATAGGTGGTTTCCAAGAAGTCAATGAGATGATCATTAAAAGGTCAATGGAGAGAAAACTCTCGATGGAGGGAAAATCCTAGTTTGAATTAAAGAATGTAATTGCCTTGTAAATGATCATATTTGTTGGTTGAGCGAATATAGGGGATGTTGTTATGCTAGATATGTGTTAAGGCAAGGTTGGCTTGACCAGATTCCATGTATGCATAACCTCCTTTCCCTTTTTTATGCTTTCCATAAATGGTGTCCTCCTAATTTGTTGGAGTTGACTACCTTGATAGGTAGCTAGTAGTTTTTCCTTCTATAAATAAGATTTGGATACTCCTTCTCAGAAGGTTGATTGATCCAATGTTGTACTCGCATTTCTAGTTTTCAAGTAATATAGATATGTTTATGTTCCATTGTAATCATTAAAATGAAGTTATAAGTTTTCTACATCTAAGTTAGTTTCAAGGGAAACTAACCCAAGGGGCCCACTTGGTGAGGATTCCATCCTTTTAGCTCATTCATTATTTTTTTGTTCACTAATAGTTTTAATTTTGGCAACTAACTATTCCTACGACCACTAGAATTTCATTGTGCGACTGTTCCTATAGCCAAAGCAAATAAAGTAGTTTCTTGTTCGTTTGCTAAGATTTATGGTTTTGTCATGCATTTTAGTTCAGTATAGTTGTTGGTTGATTTTCAATTCTTATTTTACTTCCTTTCAAGCAATTTACTTTCAGCATCACATTTTTTCTAGCTTTATAATGAATGTGGCTACAATAGCAACCTAGTGCACATATAGTGCTGGCCCATTTCAATTTCACATCCCTAGGTTGACAATTAAATGAACCTTCATGATGAGAAAGATAGTTATTTAGTACAGATGTCTAGTCTTTGAGTTACAGCTTTAAGGGCTTAGTTATTGAATCATTAGAGGAGGCCAACATTTTTGGCATCATTTTCGAGGATGGTGTCAAACTAGGAAGTATTTCAGAGTCATTTTTAGTTTCTTTCTTATTTTCGGTATTTCAAAAGTTTTTTTTAGCATAGGTAATGACCCACTATTCTTTCACCAATTCTTTGGGTGAGTTGGTTGATACTAAGTAATACTACATGCATGGGGATAGGAGAAGATATGCTTTAGGGAGATTCCTTCCTAATTACCCTAACCCTAATAAGCATCTAGTTGAGTTTCAAAATTTTCTAGAAGAAGAAGAAATAAACCCTTTTGCTAATGCATTTCCAAATTTGGCCAGTTCAGAAACTTCCTCTAAAGAAAAAGCTGCCCAAAATCTGATTGAGAACCCATTTGCTCTAATAATACATCAAGAAAATATGGCTGCCCCAAATTGGCCTAACCATCCAACCTTTCATTTTCCTATCCCTCCAGAAAATGATGTTGACAACATCAAGAACATTCCTTCTTTAGCTCTTCCTAAATTCTATGGGCTTGTAACAGAAGACCCAAACACTTTCCTGTTTGAATTTTATATCCTCTGCAAAAACTATGATTACACTATTGATGCTCATAGGCTTAATTTGTCTCCTACTACTTTGAAATAAGTTGCATTAAGATAATTTATGAGATTAGGAAGGAATACTATAAATAGTTGGAATGAGATAAAGGAAAATTTTCTTGAGAAGTATAAAGAATATTGTGGAGGTAGTGATATGAGAGGAGGTGATATCTTCAGGATGCGGCAAAAGGAGGATGAAAGCTTGGTGGACTATTTGTCAAAGTTCCAGTTTAGTCTGAAGAAGTCTTCACATCATGCACTCAATGAAAAGTCTCAAAAATTTATCTTCCTTAGAGGAATGAGTGAGGCTTGTGTTGATGCTTTAGATTTGATAGGAGAAGGAGATATCACTCAAGTGCCTTGGGATGCTATTAAGAAGATATGTCAGAATTAATCCAGAGAAACTATAAAGAAAGGGAGAGGTTACCAACCTTCTTTAGGTAGATCTTCTATTAATGGAGTTTCAAGGATAGAAATCACTCACTTACTATCAAACTTCAAGCAGGATATTATAAATAATATGGTAACTCAGCTAGATACCCTTCAAGCAAAGAAGAAACATGAGGAGGCAGAGACAATGTTGGCACAATATTGTCCTCATTGCAAGAAAAGAAATAAGGACTACAAATGTAAAATGGTGGCTAATATTGACAGCAAGCACATTCCACCTGAATTCAAGCCAATTGAGGGAGATGAAGATCAAGTTTTTTATGTTGCACAAAGAAGTCCATGGGCTTCAATACAAGGTATGCCACCATACCCATTATCTTTTAATGGGCCTTAAATGAATCCTTATGCATCTAGTAATCAATGGCAGCCCCAATATCCATCAAGCTTTGGAGGTTATCCACCTCTTCCTTGGAAAAATCCTCAAAATACTTGGCCTAGTTACCAAAATACTCCACCCCTGTGGTAGAAAAACTAGGGGAATTGGTAGCAACCTCAAGGAAACTGGCAGTAGACATCCCAATGGAGGGTACGACATCAATGGCCAAACCAGTCAACTGGTTACATGCAGCCATCTCCATAGCCTCAACAACCTGCAATAATGCCCCCTCCTAACTCAAATACTAGCATACCTAGACCTACTCAGTTACCATCTCAACCCATGCCCAACCCAAATAACAAACCACAGCAGCAGCCAGTCTATTCTATAGATCCAAACAAATATCTTGCCTATGATGTGAGTTTGAGTAATATCCACCTATGTTTAGAAACCACTTTTCCATCACCTTCCACTCCCATTATCATAGAGCTTCCTGTAGAAGAGGAGGATCATAAAAATATATCTCATGCACCTACTCAGTCAAGTGTGCCTACCAATCCTAAACCAATTTAGCAGTTTGATCTTGAACCACCATTTCCTCAAAGGTTAGAAGTTGTTAAGAAAAAGGAGGAAGCAACCTTTGATATTTTGGATCAGCTGAAACACATATGTGTCAAGATACCTCTATTCTAGGCCATCAAATATGTTCCCATATATGGTAAGGAAATAAAGGAAGCATGCCTTAAAAATCCTAGGAGGAAAAAGAAAGACCCCACCACTATCCATGTAGTAGGGCAGTCGGTTGATATCATGCTTGGGAAAGTCATTGTTCCTAAATACACTAACCCAGGCAGTCTTGTAGTTGAAGTCATCATAAATAGAATCCAAGTAAAGAATGATCTAATAGATTTGGGGGCAACTATTAATGTGATGACTCAAGATATCCTGTAGCAACTGAATGTTACAAACCTGAAACCTACTCCTATGGTCTTGCAACTTGCTGACAATTCTACTGTCAAACTTGATGGTGTAGTAGAAGACCTTGTTTTTATTCTAGACTCTTGGGAATATCTAGCAGATTTTATGATCCTTTCCCCTAAAGGTACATTAGGAGGATATCCCATTATTTTGGGAAGGCCATGGTTATCTATAACAGATGCCTACATTGGATGTCATACAAGGCACATGACTATTTTTTATGGCAGAAGTACTAAAAAGCTTGCTCTTTATCCTCTTGCTCAGCCATCCCATGATATGGATTATCCTATCTGGCCACATGTTGGTGAAGAAGCCAAGGAGATCAATTCAGTGGTACAACTCATGATGATTGACAGAATTCCTTTCATGCAGCTATAGGAAGAGGATGAACTATTGTCAAATATAATTTAGAACAGTTATAAAATGCATGAAGAATTACCTACTCTTGAGACTGGTTATGTTGGTCCACTACAGACACTTATGTCTGCTCTTCCTACACAAAAACTTCCTGCAGCAATTGGTATGCCTCATACATTGTTGCCACATGAACTAAGAATTCCATGCATCAGACAAACAACAATGATAGATTTGATAACACAAGTGAAAGTTTCAAAAGGTAAACATTTGAACATCAATAACAAGCTTACTAAGGAGTAACAGTTCTCCCTAAAAAACTTGTTAAAAAAGAATCATCCTATATTTGCATGGGATTATCATGACATGAAAGGATTAGATCCTAAACTCTGTACTCATAGGATCTACATCAGAGATGATTGCACACCAATAAGACAACCACAAAGGAGAATCAATCTTGCATTAAGGGAGATTGCCAAAGGAAAACTGCAGAAGTTATTGGATGTTGGATTCATCTATCCTATCTTAGACAACCAATGGGTGTCTCCTTTGGTGATTGTGCCTAAAAAGGGAGGTAAATAAAGAGTTTGTATTGACTATAGAGAATTAAATTTTTCCATTAAAAAGGATCACTTTCCTCTTCCTTTCATAGATCAAGTATTGGATTCACTTTTAGGAAAGAAGTAGTTTTCCTTCTTGGATGGTTTCAGTGGGTATAATCAAATATAGATTGCACCTAAGGACCAAGAGAAGACAACTTTTATCTATCCTTGGGGCACTTATGCCTATTCAGTGCTTCTATTTGGTCTCTGCAATGCACCTACAACTTTCCAAAGAGCAGTCATTAGTATCTTCTCAGATATTTCACATGAGTGCATGGAAATCTACATGGATGATTTCACAACTTATGGTGTTGATTTTGATGAAGCAATGGAAAACCTAAGGAAGGTTCTAAAAAGATGTGAGGACCATAATATGTCCTTGAATAGTGATAAATTATTTATGATGATGCAAGGAGTATTCCTTGTCCATAATATATCTCACAAGGTAATTTAGGTGGATCCATCCAAGATTGAGGTAATTACCAATCTCTCTATTCCTACAAAATAAAAATATGTTAGGAGTTTTTTGGGTCATGTTGGCTATTATAGGCATTTCATCAAGGATTTTAGTAAAATGGCAGCACCACTCTTTAGTCTTTTTTATTTATGAATAGGTAGCTATCTATATTAATAAAAAGATAAAGTTACATATTCACAAAAAAAGGTGGGTGGTAGAGAGGCACACCCTGAGAGTCACATGGGCAACACCCAAAAAAAAAAACCAATCACATGGGTCGTGCCTGGAATTCCATGATTACAAAACATATAAAGGGTCATTAAGTGGCCAAAGTAGTACCAGCAAATCCAAGAGGGTCGTTGTCATCCAAATTCTTCCCCGATACATCAGCGGGCTCAATGACGTTGGGAGGAGGACCCCAACCATCGTTAGCATATTTTTCCTTCTCTTTATCCTTATCCTCACACCAAGGTGAGATTGCAAGCGCCAAACATGGAAATCATTTACCAGAATTTGGCCAACTAGATCCAGAAGTAGGAGTGTCATTAGAGGGCCACCCGGGACTGCCACTGCCACTCCCCAAAGCACTGCCTAAGGGTCACCCCTGGCCAGCCCATGGCAGAGGAGAGCGGGTCCACCGAGGAGGGCAATAATCCTACCAATGAGGAGGCTAAGAGTGGGGACACATAAAACCACTCCAATGTTTGCCCCGAGAAGGCGACCAGTCACGGAAGAGGTGGGCGAACTCGGCACCCGAGCAATAGTACACGGGGCATTTCCCCAGTGCTCTAGCAGCACTTGCAGGTGAGCAACCTCAAGTACAAATTTTTTAGCTTGCACATGAATCTGTAAGAGAAAATTAGAACAAATAATAGCATTAGCATACAAAAAAACATTAATATCCATGTGAGAATGAGCAAATATGCAAGCATTTATGTCTTTCCAGATATTGAAAAGGATTTCCACCCTGAAAGTGTGCCAAAGTTGGGTATACTTAGTAGGAAATCTAGGTGAATCTCCCAGCAGAATTATATGCTAGGAGAAAGGCTCTGACCTGAAGGGCCGAAAGAAGTCATGAATCCAAGTCCAAAATTGTTGAGCTTTGGGACAAAACCAGAAAAGATGCTTAAAAGTCTCAACTTACCCACAAAAAGGGAAATGAGGGTCCTAGACCCTAAGGTGAACAATTCGAGAACCCACAGGCAAGCCTTGGAAAATAATACACCAAGAAAAGTGGGAAAGTTTCAGCTCAACACTTTTAGACAAAGTGGCAACAAATCTTTTACGCCAGACACTCTTTAATATTTTGACTAAAGATTGTTGAGTTCTAGTGGATAGAAGATTGTGACAAAGCATTTTCTACTTTGAAGGAAGCCTTAACCCATGCTCCTATGCTCAAAGGTCCTAATTGGGAACTCCATTTCCATATTCATACAGATGCATCTGATTATGCCATAGGATTTTTCTTGGAACAAAAAGAGGGAACCATTGAGAATGCAATATACTTTGTTAGCAAAAACCTATAAGGAGTAGAGTTTAACTACAATGTGATAGAAAAGGAGATGTTGGTAGTCAAATATGCTCTCAATAATTTTAGACACTATATCACTAGGTATCAGATATTTGTCCATACAAACCATGCAAACATAAAATATTTGATGAATAGGCCCTTAATTACAGGCAGATTAGAAATATGGTTGCTACTCATGTAGGAGTTTGATATCACCATCATAGACAAGCCAGGGCAAGAAAATTTTGTAGTAGACTTTCTCTCAAGGTTGACTACATCTAAGGACACTCAAATAATTGATGAATCCTTCCCTGATGAACACTTATTTTCCATCAGTATCCACACACCTTGGTATGCAGATATAGCAAATTATCTGGTCATTGGCAGAGTTCCCCCTCATTTCTCTACAAAAGAGAGAAGGGTTCTCATTGAGAAAACTTTTCCTTTCTCATGGATTGTAGGATTTCTATTCTATACTAGACTAGGTCATGTGATGAGGATAGGTGTAAGAGAGGATGAGACATATGATATACTGCATGCATGTCACAATGAACCATGTGGAGGACACTTTGCAACCAAGAGGATAGCAATGAAAATTATTAATACAGGATATTATTGGCCCACACTTTATAAAGATGCTAGAAAGTATACTAGGAAGTGTGATAGATGTCAAAGAATGGGTCAGCCAACTAAATTTGATGAGATTCCTATATACCCCTAGGTTTTCATCACACCATTGGGGACTTGATTTTGTAGATCCTGTTGATCCACCATCAAATGGTAAATCCTACATCTTGGTATGCACTAATTATGTGACCAAGTGGGTTGGAGTTAAAGCTATGAAGCATGCTAGAGATAATAAAGTTGCAGAATTCCTCTATGATGAAATCTTCAAACATTATGGGGTTTCAAGAGAGATAGTGATAGATCAAGGGGTTCAATTTGCATCAACCCTTGTTACAACACTATTCAATAAATATAACATCAGGCATAGGAAGTCTACCCCCTATCACCCTCAAGCCAATGGGTAGGTTGAAGTGACCAATAGGGAAATAGAGGATATTTTGACCAAAAAAGTGGCTATTCATAGAAAAGATTGGGAAAATAGGCTTCCAGAAGTTGTCTAGGCCTATAGAACTAGCTAGAAGACAACCACTAGTTTCACACCTTTTGAATTACTATATGGAAACACAACCATGATGCCCATAGAGTTTGAGCATAAAACTCTTAGGACTGCATTAGATCTTGAGATAGACATCTCTGAGGAACATAAGGACATAATCATGCAACTGAATGCTTTGGATGAAATGAGAAATTCAGACCTTCATCACATAGAGATAGTGCAAAATCAGAGAATAAAGTGGCATTAAAAATTCATAAAGGGTAAGAAGTTCCAGCCTGGTGACTGGGCACTCCTTTATGACTTTAGGTATCAAGATAATGCAAGTAAGCTGCAAACAAGGTGGCTAGGACCATATGAAGTTGTTGAAGTCTTCTCCAATGGTGTTGTTCAACTCACAACCATTGACCCTGTTAGATTTAAGCTGCCTGTCAATGGTCATCGCCTCAGGTTGTATCATAAGTCAACTTCCAAGCAGGAATCCATGCAACAATTCACTTAGCACCAAACCCCCAAACTTCCTGCAGCCGAAGGAAGCGGACCTAGTGTCCCTCCTTTTGGCTAATCGAGGTATGTATTCTATCATAATAAAGATTTCAACTTTTGTGGGAATCAAATTCTTCATCAACTCATCCACCCATCCATCTCCACCTTTCTCTCTCTTCCATAACTCCACCATCACTTCACTCCACCACAACTTCATTCCATCATCGCTTCAATTAATTGCTCAACTATAAATTTAAAAAGGTAATTGGTACTTTCTCCACATTCTTTGCAATGGACACTCCAAGTTTTTAGGTACGTGTGCACCTATCTGTTGTATCATAAATATCTTTAGTAAATTTATTTAATTACTGTAAATTAATGTTGATATTCTACATAGCATATAATTATACCATGCCCTATCAAATCATCATTACCACCCAGCCTATGTGGACACATGCTCAAATTTAGGCTAGATGGGAAGTGTGAATAACATGTCCATGTGTCAATCCATGTTAGAAAAATTTGAATTGAGCCAATTTGAATGATAGAGTGAAATGACGGCTTGCATGTGTGAAATGACACCAAACTGCCGCCATTTTTCTCGATAGTACCCTTCATTGATGATTCCTTATTTCCTTTATCACCTTAAGTCATAATTTTAATTCACCAAAAAGGTAAAATTTAAATGATAATGGCATTAGGATTTCAAAGGAGTTGCAAAAAGAAGAAATTGGGTCTCCAAAGAAATATTGTAGGAAAGGAAACCTGGCAAAAGTGCTTGTTTGATTAGAGGCAGCTAAAACAATGGGAGGTCAGCTAATTAGAAATGAACCCATAGTTCATGATGTGATCCTATAGGATGCACCTTCTCAAGCTGAGTTCATGAATTTTGGGTGGCTGGATTATTTCCTGAAGCTTGACAGCTACAATTAGGATATTGCGCTAGAATTTTCTCAGACATTCTCTGAAAGGAAGACAATGGTAAAAGGGTTGGAGGTGATAACTACTGAAGAGAGGATTGCAGAGGTAATGGGTTTTCCAGCTGATGGTGAGCTATACACTGCTACTAGAGATGCAAGGATAGCTAGGGTTGAATTTACTAAACATGGTGACCCTCCACTGGAAATGGATAAACAAGGTACGAAGAGAACCTTTCTATCTGAGTTGTGGAAACAATTTGTTGTCCACATTGTGAAGTACATTACTTGTGAGTGCCACCAATAAAATCTTCATTATGTACACTTCAAGCTCTTGAATCATATGAGGCATAAGAGAAGAATGAATATACCTAATGTGTTGTATCATCTCCTTGCAATCATGGTGGATAAGACTCAAAAAGGAATGGATAACTCTGTCTCTCACCCTTTTTTGATAAAATTACTAGTATAGAAATCTTTGCAAGAGGTTTTTAATATGACATGGGAGGAATTTGTAAACATTGACCAGTTTAGACAAGAAAATATATGGCCTAGAGCTTTGCCTCAACCCCATAGGGTTAGTAGGAGAAGGAGTTCTGTTGAAACCACTCCTGGTGCAAACCTTAACATAAACTTTCTTACAGCCGAACAAGCTATAGAAATTAGTTCTTCTAAGTTAGAAGATTCAGACAAAGATAGTTCCTCTTTAGAATCTAATGATGATGTTCTTCCTACAACCCCAATTCAAATTAGTGCCACAATTAGGAAGGAGGAGGCACAAAAGAAAGAGGCAAAAATGAGGAAAGGGAAAGCTAAAAAGAAAACGGTAGAAAAAGTAACACCATACCCTAAGAAATGGAAGGCTAACATTGTCCTTCCTATAGTTGTAGAAAAGCATGAAATCCCTCATATTAAATCAAATCCAGTCAGGTCAGTTGTTGGTATGCCTCCAAAAAAAATCCTTGGGCTTCAAGGAACATCTAGGGAGGACATAGAAGCCCCTATGGGGCAAGTGAATGTTGAAGAAAAATAAATTTTTGAAGAACAAGCAAATATAAGGCTAACAAAACTTATTGCTATTGTAGAACAAGTTGAGAGTCAAGAGCATGATTTGAATTGAGAGATCTTGCAGCAAGAGCAAGAGATCCTACAACAAGATCAATATTTTTTGCAACAAGAGCAAGAACCCCTATAGCCAGAAAAGGGTGCTATATGAACATCAAGAATCGGTGCTAGGGAAGATTTTGGTAGGAACATACAGACCCCCTAATTTTTCATGGAATCTTGTAGCCATGAACCTATGGAGTAAAATGCAAAGGAGGGAAGAGGAATGGAAAGAGGAAAAATGCAAGCTAAAGGAATAAATTAAAAAGAAAGATGCAAAAATTGAAGAAAAGAACACAGAGATTTTTGCCTTGAAGGAAAAGGTGGATAATGTGGCAACTTTAGTGCCTCAGATGCCCACATGCAGAACTCCTCTCAGAGTCTATGCCCTACACTTGAAGGAGTGGAATCTTTCTTTTAAACTATCAAGGATCATTTCAGGTTTGAATCCTTCTATTGAGACTCATGAATTTTTCCAGGCTTATCAATTTTCCCCTCCTGAAGTTAAAAATTTATTGTGTGAACTATATCTGCATAATTATGTTGTGTCCCATGATCATGGTTGGAACCCATTATTGTATATTGGGGATCTCCATTTAAGGGAATTTATGTCCTCGATTCATAATGAAATTAGTTGGGGACAACAGTTTAGGACTTACATAGAAAGAGAATTCAATACTCCCTTTCTCATTAGAGTTGAATCTAGTAAACCTACAGACATTTTCCAAGAATGGCACAAATTTCTTTACCGACCAAGCTACAATAGGAGGATCATGCCTGTTAGAGAAGAAACCTACAAGGAATATGAGAAGGTGGCAGAAACTACAGGGAAATCAATAATGGGCTATTTATCACAAAGGTGGAACAGTTTGTCAGATGAGTTGAAGCAAGCTGAACCTCACTCTTTGCAAAAATATGTTGCAACATGCAAAAGAGTTGACAGATACATACAGCTTGGAAGGTTGAAATGACAATTTTGGCTTCCATTAACCTTTCAACCACCTACACTACTATGTCTTGTGCGAGATTTCAGGTATTACCGGTATGACATAGCTGCAAAAAGGAAAAGATGGAGTAGGTTGGAGAGAAATAAAGGGTTCTATTGGGACCCCAATTCAAACACTACAAAAAATGATGTGGGGTAACTGGTAGTTGTAGACTTCAAAGTATTGACTAGGAAAAGGAGTAGTACTTCCTCTACTAGAGGACCAATAAAACCTTAGGTTGGGGGGAGTGATGAGTCCAATTAATGGCTCAATTTTAATAGGGTTTATTATCTATTTTTTGTTGTTACCATATAATTTTACACTTGGTTGTTGGTATTTTCCATGTTATTTCCTCAAAACCATAGACATTTGGCATAAGTTTATCTTTGTGATTTTTAATGACATTAAAATGCTATGTGAATTATCTATGTAAATTTTACATGTGGATTAATGAATGTTACTTTAAGGTGGTTATATATATGCAATTGTTTATGCATACTAATGTTGTTATGCAAATGTAACTAGAGCCTACAAAGTTGAGGAAGTTCCTGCCAGCTGGTCAGTTGCTAAGAAGTCAATGAGATGATCATTAAAAGGTCAATGGAGGGAAAACTCTTGATGAAGGGAAAATCCTAGTTTCAATTAAAGAATGTAACTACCTTGTAAATGATCATATTTTTTGGTTGAGAAAATATAGGGGATTCTATTATTCTATATATGTGTTAAGGCAAGGTTGGCTTGACGAGATTCCACGCATGCATAACCTCCTTTCTTTTTTTTATGCTTTCTTCATACACCTAAAAATGGTATGGATAATATAATTAATTAAATACGATTTGTTTGATTAATTAACCTTTATTTCTTCTACTATTAAATAAATATAAATATTTATTTATATAGTTCAACTTTTAATTCTTTTATCTTTATTATATTATTTCTTTTTAATTAAATAAACAAATTTAATACTTTGTATTGTTTAATTATTATTATTGAATCCTTCTATAATTATCTTCCATCTTAATCACATCATTTCATCTAAATTAAATAAACAAGTTTTCTACTTTTTTTTATTTAATTACCACACTTTCTCCATATTTATTTAATAAACATGGACTTCTATAGTTTGTTTTATTAAATATCTTCTTTTTTTCCTCAATTGAATAAATCTAAATATTCAATTAAAATATATTCTACAGCTAATCATATCCACCTACCAAATTAGATATGAAATGTCTAATTTAATTCATCTCAACCTTCATGAGGAAATTTGGAGACAAATTTGCAGGCAACTTCTTCATCTTCTTCCATTGATTCTTCCTATCATCTAGTCAAGTGTTTTTTTGGGGAGGAACAATCTCCATAATCAGCTCAAAATTCTTCATCCTTCACCATTGAATTATTCAAATCAAATCCAAACCTTTTCTTTGTTGCCTCTTCACAAATATGCTATTAGGAATCTATAAATACATCCTCATTCTATAGGAAAAGGATCTGAACTTTGTGCAAACTTACTCTGCAGGAATAGAAATTGAGCAATCAAACATCTTAGCAATAACATTATCATTTAGAAATAGTAATCATATCATTTTAGAATAGTAATCATAATCATGGTTGCATCATAGTTTACTGTAGCTTCCTTTTATCATATTCATGTTAATTTATATTACAATAGTTGCATCAAAATATTTCAAACATCATCATATAGGATTAGATTTCCTACATTTAGTAGCATCTCATTCTCTAGATTGGCATTTTAACAGTCACAATTCTTACCAAATTTGAGAGCCCCGTGATTTAATAAATCTTTGAAGATAGAGAGCAATATGACACTTTCAAGAGTTTTCTTATTTTAATTAAATTAATTATTGTTGATTCTCTTGATATAATGTCTTATTAAGAAGTGTTGTTTGTTATTTTATTCATTACTTATTCCACACTTACATTTTTGTGCCCACCATGGGGCCATAAAACCCCATATTTTGATATTTTTTTTGAAAAGTGTCCTTGGAGGATTCTAACGTGTTTTCTTTTAGCACGAACAAGAGATTTTCCGGTGCACCTACTAAATATTCCAACTCATCTGAGCACTGTTCCAACGCACTCGACAACTGCCCTGGCACATCTAAAGTCCCTATTTCACCAATCAAGGAGTTTTCTTTCGGTGCATAGACCTATTCTTTTAGCACATTCATCAATTTCTTTAGCGCATAGACCTATTATTTTGGTGCATCAATCAATTTCTTTAGCGCATCTAATAACTATTATGGCGCATATGAATACTTTTTTATAATTTTAAAAATCCAAAGTCTAATCATTGTTTTATGTGTTCTAGGTGTGAAATACGCTTGTCAAAGATATTTTTTGGAAAACATATGTCGGTGAAAGACAAAATTCATATAAATTACTAATGGTGTTTGCAGGGATTTAATTTTAATTATGTTTTTTCCTTTGTTTAAAATAGTGCATCTATATTAAATAAAGGATTAACTGAACACCTTGTCTACTATGGTTGAAGTGATAGGCCTATGCTCTCCCCTTCATTGGGTGATCAGAATGCTAGACTCACTTTTTATGTTTTTATTAAATCCTTTAGAAGGCTTGTCATAGTGAGAAAAATTACCCACCCTACAGGAATGACCTAAGTGGGAACAACCAAAGCCAGGTTTTCCAACCCACTATAATCAAAATTGAATATGGGGAAACCCACAATTCAATGGAAGTGTGCAAGATAACCATCCCCAAAATATTTGTTCTAACTATTGGGAGGTCTCCTAAGGGAGTTTATCATTTGCCGCTCCGAACAGATATCCTATCTACGAACTTTAGTGTAGAATCCAACTGTGTCAGTTTACAAACACTTTTTGTATCACGCTGCAAGGGGAGAGAAGAATCTTCCCCCAAGACACTCACCATATAACTATTAGAGACCCTTGCCAAAAGTGGAGGATTCGACTTTGGTTAAGACTCAAGAAAGGAAAAAATATGGGCACCCTCAAGGGGGTGACAAGGCTGTGTGAGCTGACATAGTTGCAAGCTATGGGCTATGATATTTAAAGTGACCTACTTGAGATAGAAAATTTCTTGAACTATTTATAATTGTGTCAAAACCTATGGAAATTGAAAGAATTGGACCCGATTCTAAAACACTCACTACATGTTCAAAACATAGAATCTAAAAAAATTGTTTAAAAATTTGGCTTTAGTGTGTGAAGTTAATTTTTAAGGGATCATCCAAATAGATCATCAAAATTCGATATTTTTTAAGGGATCATCCAAATAGATCATCCATTATCTTCACTGGTTAGAAAATCGCACCCTGGAATTAAATCATCTTACTGAGAAAAACTAGAACAAATGGATAAAACTATGAACATCCAGACAACTTCCATTTTAGCACATCCACAACCTGTTTTAGCGCATACACCCAATCTTTTGGCACATTTTTCATCCAAATAGCACATACAACCACTATTTCAGTGCATTTGTCATATCTTTTAGCGCATCCACATAGCCTGCCATCACAATTTACTAGTATCTTAACGCATCAATAGTCCGTTTTAGCGCATATACCCTATTTGATAGCAAATACACCATATCTTTTAGCGCATACACAGTCTGTTCTAGCGCATCTAAGCTCTGTTATAGTGCATACACAGTTTGTTTTAGCACACATGCGCTCTATTATAGCACATACACAAAACAAGAAAATAGAGATCTTTCTAAAACTGATATCAAACTGTTGACATCAAAAACTAGATCTTTGTCAAAACAAAAACATTTTCTTAGTCCAAAAAGTGTATTAAACTTGGAAAAATAGGACCTTACAAGTCAAAATTTATCAAATTAAACCAAGATCTTGCAACCTTAAAGTGTTTAAACCATCAAACACAAATTTTGGATCATTAAGTTAAGTTTCTTTATCAGGATTTTGTCATCCTACAATCAAAAAACATACAAAATAATCAATTTTTAGCTTAGTCTCATCAATAGAATTTATCATTCTATTCGACCTAAGTTAATACCTTGACACTCATCCAAACAAAAAGATCAAAGTTTAGTGAGAATAACAAACACTTGTATGCCAATTTTGATGAGGTTACAAAGACAAAAACTTAGAGAAAAGGAAATTGAAACACAAGACACCATGGCTAAAGAAAATCCCTAGAGGAGACTCCACCAAAATGACACGAATGAACCCAAGAGGACATTCAAATAGCCCAACAAGATCCTAATTTCCATAAATTTATGAAAAAATTCTTAAAACAAGATATGGAAAAATACCTTTTGATGCTAGTTGAACTAGGTGAAAAACTCCCAAAAGACTTTAATATCAATCGATTAAAGGAAACATCTAAAGTAATTGAGACTGAACCACAAAACACAGATCAAGTGGTGACACTAACTCACCAAATGCAAAACATGCAACAACAACTTCAAGATATGCAAAAAGGAACCACAAAAAGGTACTCATTACAAGACATTTTTCCTTATCCTTTTGATCCAGGTGTGGACATGATACCATTTCCTAGACATTATGAATTCCAAAAATATGACAAGTACAATGGTAAAATAGATCCAATTGACCATGTGAGGGAATTCAGAACCATGAGTTTAGAATTTGCACAAGAGGAAACTTATCTAATGATTTTATTTCCAAGGAGCTTAGGAGGTCAATGTATGGAATGGTTCTCTAAACTACAACCAGGGATTCGAACATTTGAAGAACTAGTCAACAGGTTATCTCACAATTTTCCTTTAATATTCAACATGAGGTAACAATAAAAGACCTTTACAACATGAAACAAAAGAAATGTGAAACATTCCTCTCATTTCTACAATGATGGTGAAGTTTGTTTGCTAGATATCCTCATTCTATACCTGAAGAAGAAAAGATGGAACTATTTATTGACAACTTAACTAATGACATGAGCTATATGCTTGAACTACAATGTCCGCCTACATTTGAGAAAGTGATTGAAAATAGGCTTAAGATTGAAGAAGCTTTGGTAAAAAGAGGGGTGACAAAACATTACAATGAAGGATCAAACAATACAAACTCATCAAATCACTATGGCAACAATGATAAACCTAAGTTTTGGAAAAAGAATAGAAATACTAGAAACAATGATGCTACAAATGACACACAAAATGTGAAACCAGTATTTAATTTGATGACAACTACTACAAAGATCAATCAAAATAATGACCAAAACATCAATCAAAGTGTTAATCAAAACAACAATCCGAACTATGGAGAATCTAAACCACAATAATATCAAAGACCATCAAATCGCCGAAGATTCACACCATTGGTACAAACACTAGAATCAGCAATGAGATAACTTATTACAAATGGACTTATCATCTTACTTGAAGCAAGAAATTGGGAACCAAAAGTAAAACCATCTTGGTGGAATGATGTGGACTATTGTGACTTTCATAAAAACAAAGGACACAAAAAAAAATGACTATATGCAGTTAAAACATCTAGTCCAAGATTTGATTGATAGTAAAAATTTATTCGTAGAAGGACATCAAACCAACAATGATCATACTGCATTTAAGAATCCTTTACAAAATTATGAAAAGGGAGAATCTTCTTCTACAAATGGTAAAGGTACAAATGTCAACTATGTTTATGATGGCACAATCTTTTGTATTTTTGTAGTTGAGAGTGATGTTTTCACTGATAATCAAATTGATAACGGTGGAACCAACAACATCATACCATTAGATCTAATCCCAAACATAGACACATCCAACAATCAAATCAATGTCACAAAAATCAGGGAAAAGCAAGACTACCAACCGGTCAACGTGACAACAAGGGGGAAATCCAAGGTAATATTGAAAGGAGTTGCATCTAAAACCACTACTCCCCCTTCAAATCAATACAACATAGTCGATCAACTATAGAAAATACCAGCACATATATCAATATTAGAACTCCTTAAAATCTCACCATCCCATAAAGAAGTTTTGGAACAAGCTCTTGTGGCCACCACAGTACCCAATAATTTGGATGTCTATCAATTTCAAGCTATGGTGGGACATTTAACCATGCCTCATTGTATATAATTCTCTTAACATGATGATTTATTACTTAATCATCCACACAATGCAACCCTTCATATAGAAGTCTTAATCCACAAACACTATGTCAAACGTGTCCTAATAGATGGTGGAGCTAGTTTAAACATTTTTACTTTAAAACTGATTTTTGCACTAGGGTATTCTAATAATGCAATTGATTACAGAAGGAAAATAACAATAAAATCCTATGACGAAGAAGATCCTCCAAGGGATTGATTATGTTGCCTATTCAAGTAGGACCAATTGTGAAGAATATAGTTTGACAAGTGCTAGAAAAAGAGCTAACATATAATATACTCTTGGGGCGTCCATGGATTCATGAAATGCAAGCGGTGCCTGCAACTTATCATCAGTGTTTAAAAATTTTGGTCAATGGAAAAGAAGTCACTATTTCAGCCGATTACAACAATCCCCAATATTGTAACACGCTTAAAATAGCTCAAGACACTTTTGTGCCCCATAATAGAGAAGCAAGCACTTCTACTTCATCCAACGGTGAAAAGCAACTAAATGTTGTGTCTAAATGGGTTGAGAAAAAAGGGGCAATCAAAATATACAAGCGTTGTTGATTCCACTTTATCAGACAATGAGGGTCACCTAAATTCTCTATCATAGCAATTTCAAGAAAAGATCCAGCTAAAAGACAAAGGCATGGGAGAGTATTCAATTGACCAATCTTTATGTCTTTCAAAGTTGTTGCCATCTCCAAAATCATATGGGTAGCCATCAACAATAACACAAAAATCATCACAACCTACCACAGTTTTGGAGGAAATATTTGTAAAAGAAGGTACTCTAGAAGACAAATCAGAAGATAGGCCATCCTCGATTGGCTCTACAAAGACAAAGAAGCATCAACAACAACAAATATCAGCATAAAGGCAAATCAGTATGGAAAAGGAAAAGCTATTTTAGAGAAAATGGGGTATGAAGGACAAGGACCCATTTGAAAAATAAAGGAAGGCATTGTAGAACCTATTCAGCCTCTCACACTTCAATCTAAAGACAAAATAGGATTGGGTTATACAAAGGAAACAAAACAAGAAATGACTCATAAAGTTGTTGAAAGAATCCTTCAAATAAGAGATAGTTCTAAAGCAGATTCCAATGAGTATGAGTGGGATATTTTATCTGAAATATCATACACAGACATACAAATTGATGTCATAAAAGAGTATGGACCCATATGCAAGGAGGGACAAAGCTCAGAAACTAGACCACTTGTATTTGAATCACAAAATATCGATGACTCAAGTGAGGATGGACAAATATCAAGTGAGATAGATGACTTGGAGGAAAGTAATATCATAGACCTCAACATCACTATTGACAACCTTGACAACATAGCTATTTGAACCCTCACTATCATTGACCTTAGTCAATCTGATGACTTTTTACCCTTAATACATCCTAAACTTATTGACTGGGAACCAAGTGAACCTATCAATGTACCCATCTTTGCGAATGATGATGCCATCATAAATTTCCTTTGTTGTGACAAACCTGACACAAGTTATAATCATAAATCTCATAATGGAATTCCAAGTCAATTCTTTCAGTTGCAAAATTGAAAATAGGAATAATGGATCTAATGGTGAAAACCATTTAATGGCAGCATTAGATCTTGAAAAAGTAAAAATAAAGAACACATCTAACGGTGAAAACCTCTCTGAGGCACGGAAGGATGGGAGATTTGACACCCTTCTAGAACATTACCATGAAATATCATCAATGCTAGTGGAGCCTACACAATCTATTAATATCAACACAACAGAAAAGGAAAAGACTTTACATCTGGCAGCATCTATGACTGAACAAGAAAAGCCAGAATTCGTCAAGTTATTTGAGGATAGAAGCATTAACTTTGCTTGGTCATACTCTAATATGCCAGGTTTAGATCCAGATCTTCTAATGCATCATTTATCTCTACCATCTGGGATAAAACCAGCAAAACAAAAATGAAGGAAAATGCATCCACATATTGCCTTGATGGTAAAGGTTGAGCTGAAAAAGTTGTTAGCTACAAGATTCATCAGGTCTATCGATTATGCGAAGTGGATTTCTAATATTTTACTTGTTTCTAAACCAGACAATAGTATCAGAATATGTACTAACTTCAGGGATCTCAACAAGGCATGCCCGAAGGATTATTTTCCTTTACCAAACATTGACATTATTGTGGACTTAACAGCGGGACATGCCATCTTTTCACTAATGGATGGTTTTTCAGGCTGCAATCAAATCAAGATAGCACCCAAAGATCAGGAAAATACATCATTCACATGTCCATGAGGAACATTGTGTTGGAATTTCATGCCCTTTGGGTTGAAAAATACAGGGGCTACATATCAGCGAGCAATGACCACCATCTTCCATGACATGATGCATACCTTTATGGAGGATTATGTGGATGATATATTGGCAAAGTCATATACCAGAGAAGGACATTTGGAGATCTTGGTAAAAATCTTTACAAGGCTGGAGAAATTCAATGTCAGATTAAATCTTGAGAAATGTGTGTTTGGGGTTACATCAACAAAGCTCCTAGCATACATAGTGTCAAAAAGGGTATCAAAGTGGATGCTACTAAGTTCAAGGCTATAATGGAAATTTCGCCACTAAAGAATATCAATAAACTAAGATCTCTACAAGGCAGGCTACAATCAATCAGAAGATTTATATCTCAATTAGCAGACAAAAGTCATCTATTTAATCACTTGTTATATAAAAATGTCTTGTTCAAATGGGATCAAGGGTGTGAAACAACTTTCAATCAAATAAAATAATATCTGATGTCACCACCCATACTCATGCCACCTACAGAAAGTAGACCATTATTACTATACATTGCAACAACAAATATTTCTTTGGGGGATTTATTAGCACAGGAAGATCCTACAAGAAAGGAATAAGCTATTTATTATATCAATAGAACTCTGAATGGTTATGAAACAAATTACACCTTCATAGAGAAAGCTCGTTTGGTAGTGGTATTTTCTACCTAGTAGTTGCAGCATTACATGTTGACTCACACAATTAGGATCATAGAAATGATTGATCCATTAAAATATCTACTCAGCAAGGCTTCTCTAATAGGGAGACTAGCCAAGTGGGTCATGATCTTAAGTGAATTTGATATTCAGTATGTAGATAAGAAATCCATCAAAGGTCAAGTGATTACCGATCAATTAGCTAAAGCTCCATTATTCGATGATTATCCAATGAACATTTAGTTTTCTGATGCAGACATTCTTACTGTAACAACACAACAATGGAGGCTTTATTTTGATGGGCCATACACACAACGGGGGTCTGGTGTGGGAATCTTGTTTATTACACCTCAAGGAAACACCATCCCAAAGTCCTATAGACTCATGTTTCCATACAGAAATAATGTGGTAGAATATGAGGCATTAATTATTGGTATCAAAGTGGCAGTCGAATGGAAGATCATAGAGTTGCAAGTATATGGAGATTCACAACTAGTCATTTATCAGGTAAATGATGAATATCAGACAAAATATGAGAATTCGATTCCATATAAGAAGTTGATCGATGATCTCAAAAAGTAATTTATGGATATCAAGTTTGAACAAATTTCAAGGGTAGAAAACAAAGCTACAGACGCTTTGGCGACAATTTCTTTTGTCTTGTAGTTGCCATAAAACCAAGGTAGTTATGAGTTCATGGTAGAACAAGTGTTTAATCCTGCTTATGATAATCCAAAATCTCAAACCATATGCCAAATAGTTGGCATTGAATCCTCCATTTATGGAAATACTTACACTTACCTAAAATATAATATCCTTCCTCCTAATCTTTCCAAAAACCAGAAACGCAACTTTATCCACCAAACTGCACATCATACCTTAATTGCCAACATACTTTATCGTCAAGTTCTAGATGGTACTCTCTCCAATGTCTAGAACATAATGAATCGGAGAAAACCTTACATGAGGTTCATGAAGGTATTTGTGGAGCTCATTCAAGCAGACTAACTCTAGCAAAGAAACTCCTTTGTTTGGGGTATTACTGGCCAAATATGGAGAAGGGGTCCTTTTAGTTTGTTAAGAAGTGCTAGAAGTGTCAGATTCATGGTAACATAATCCACACACCAGCATAAGAACTACAACCATTTACTTCAACATGGCATTTTTGTCAATGGGGACTGGACCTAGTAGGAAAGATTAATTTTTCTTCATCCAATGGACACAAGTTCATAATCATAGCCACATAGTACTTTACAAAGTGGATAGAAGCGGTTCCTTTAACAACAATCACTAGGAAACAAATTTATTCTTTCATTCCGAATTAAATCATCTGTCGGTATGGTATACCTCGGTCCATTGTCATAGATAATGGTAGACCTTATAAAAATCAGGATGTCCAAGAAATGTGTGAAAGGTTTCATATTCAACATCATTTTTCAACACCATACTATCCTCAAGGAAATCAACAAGTAGAGGCCTCCAACAAAACAATTCTGAAAATTCAAAAGAAAAGAGTCAATGAAAACCCTTCTCTTTGGGCACACCAAACTAGCATCAGAACACCTATAGGAGCTACACCATATGCCTTGGTATATGGATCAGAGGCCATCCTACCTATTGAGGTGGAAATACCATCACTCTGTGTATCACTGAAGGGTATAATTACAGATGGGGATTATAGAATCTCTAGACTACAAGAACTGGAATTGTTGGATGAACGTCATCAACAAGCTGTGAACCATCTAAAGGTATATCAACAAAGAATGTCCAGAAGCTACAATCATAGGGTAAATCCTAGAGCCTTTCAGGTAGGTGACTTGGTCCTAAAAGAAAACCCTAGAAATCAACAAGATAGAGAAAAGAAAGGAAAATTTGAACCTAACTGGCTAGGTCCTTTTGTTGTCATATTAGTCTATGGATCAGGATCCTATCAACTGTTTACACCTGAAGGGGATCTGTTCAATGAGCCTATCAATAGTATCCATCTCATAAAGCTCTACACCTAAATCACCTAGTGCATGGTTCAAGTCCTAGAAAAATGGTTGCCTTGATGAAAACCTGGCAAATAGATGTCTTGGTAACAGAAAAATACAAAAAAATCATAAAGTCTGAAAAAGTGCAATAAAAACATTTAGTGAAAATATGTAAACAAGTGCTACTTGTGATTTAAACCATAAATTCCATCTATTGGAGGCATGTCATGGTCGTTCACTTTCACTATCATTTCCATTCAATCTCATATCATTACAACGTGGTCATGTCTCACCCTACCTTGGGGGAAAAATCCTAAACTCACTGGGGGCAATGAACTTGAGCTTAAAAAAATAGAAGAAAAACAGTATGACAATGTAGAAAACACAATGATCATTGGGAAACGCAACATTGAACATACATCAAACATCAAAAAATTTCAAGAAATCAACCATCCACATCAACACAACTAAAATCATATCAATCCAAACAACTATAGATGGATGATACTCTTTTGAATAATGATTTTATCTCTTTTAGCTTTAATGTTCAAATGTTGTACTTTGATTTTTGTTATCATTTCTTTGGAGCAACTCAATGATGTATTGAACTAGAGAAGCTAGGAAGGAGAATGGTATTTTATTTATCTACTATCTGTGAATTGATTATTATTTTGTGTGAATTGTCGCAAGACGTTCTATACAAAATATCATTGATGAAATTCAGAATTTGCATACTATAATGATTAATTCTTGTTTGTTTATGCAAGAAACAATCAGGTCATCTCGGTTTAATTATACCTAGATGCTTGTGTTCACTTGCAATATCAAAAATCATGAAAGTAATACTCATTTCAGCATGGTCTAACTCATACCATCAATGCTTGTACTCAATTTCAACATTTTAAAAGCTAAATGATGATAAAAAGCATGATAAATGGACTGTTAAGATGAAAATGCTTGCATATAGGTTTTCATGGTAAAATTAGATAGCATTCATGTTAGTTTTACATCTGTAGAATATATGTTATAAAGATTGGTGAAAGGATTCAAAAATGATGTTATCTTTTTCTCATAAATGAATTGAGTATACTTGACATTAACAAAAACATCATCATTATCATATAAATTCATAATTATTTCCATTACCTACATTAGAAAGAATTTATCATTTCATTTCATCATTCATACATTCCATCATATATTTTGCATCATATCATATTTTTCAAATCATCACATCATCTAAATTGCATAAGAAAAGTATCAAAAAAAAAAATCTCTATGTAGTTGCATTTTTATTCATTCATTCATCATATCATATGTCATACATTCAAAGTACCATTATATTCATCATTCATTCATCTATTTAGTATATCATTCATATGCATTATATCATTTTCACATATATTATTCAAACATCACATCCATAATTATGCATATGGTTACATTATCATGTAATTTAGATATACATATTATCATACATCTATTATCCATTTTCATGCATCCATACATCATGCATTGATGCATCATCAATATTCACATAATCACAATTTAACATCATAGATAGAACATCATCAAATCATAACATATCATCATGATCATAAAATGTATCCATAACATCATCACATAAATAGTCACATGGAATATAGAAATAGATAAATTAAATGCATCCATCATAGAACCATATAGAAAATCATATAAATTGATCAATCCATTGCATATCATATAAATCTCAAAAATTATATGTCAAGTATACAATGATGTCTAAAATATAAAGAGATACAACATCAAAAGAGGCTGTGAATCAAAAAATCAGAGTATACATCATGTCTCAAAATACATCAAAAATTACAATCATGCGGCTATGTGTTGCTAGCTCCAGATGGTGTAGGCATCTCTGGTCTAGTCCCTCTACCACCATATGTACCAGGATCTCTCAGGTCTCTCCATGGAGGCTGTCACACCCATGCTAATAGTCCTGGAATGAGTCATGTTTGATCAAGACTGGGCATAACTGACTCTCTTCTTGAAGGGAACTATATCATAGTATCAAACCCTATAATACTCTATCTCTCTACCCACACAGAGAACCTCTCTCATGTAATCAACCACAGATGTGCCATCATCCAATCTCTGTAATCTCATAGCAGTAATCTAAGCATGCTTTGCAACCTATCTAGCTACATCTCTCTCGGTTGTCAATGAGGCAATTTGTGCCTGAGCGGCTGCCAACTATCCATGTACCTAAGCTAGAGTCTATGTGTGAGCCTAGGCTTGTGTCTACATCTAGAACAATAAACCTTGAACCTGTGTCAACTGCCCCTATAAGGTCTACACCTACACCTGTAAACTCATGATCTAAGTTTGTTGATGTTGTGAAGGTACCCCAATATGCACATGTTTCTTGGTAGGAGCTATTAGTGATCGCCTCTTACGAGGCACCATATAATCCTGCACATCTAAGGCTACACTTGACCCACCTGCACCACCACCTCCCCCATCATCGCCACCATAAAAATCACTACCATTATCATCTCCCTCCTCATCTCCATCCCCCTCATCATCGCTAATATCCTCCTCCTCACCACTACCCTCAACAGCAACCTCCTCCTCACAAGGTAATGACACTAGCTCATCAGGAATGGTAATCTATGGAAAGGGATGTAGAGACAGATACTTTGCATAATCTATTGTAACAGGTGCCTCGATAATACCAGGATGAATATCCTAGACTAAAGGTTGTATACCCTGGTACTCCTGAACAACAACATAATATGAAAGATAGGGTCCCCAATCTAAAGAATCTATCTGACGATGGACATAATGGGCAACACCCTAGGGTATGCCCTATAAAATACCATACTCCCTGAGCACCCTCCTAAACAAAAACCTCTCCAAAACCCATCGAGTCCGACCAATCAATAACATCAACTGATAGAGATAAGACAACCGAATATCATCATCATCCTAGTGCTCACAATCTAGATAAGGCCGCCATGTGATAGCCTCAACATCGTCTAACACTCTCCTCCAATGCTCCAACTTACCTAGTATAGGTTGAGTAAGATGACCTACATAAATATGCACATATGGCCTCATGGCGGTCCACTATCTCACCATCACTGGGTGCGTAATAGTTATATGTTCCCATGCCCACACCTATAGTAATGTCACCCTTGCAGACAAATTGCCACCTCCGAGGTAGACAACCAAATGCAAATCATAATAAATATGAGCAAGCATACACATGCCCCATGCATATCTTGTACCGTGAACAATCATACTCTCCAACGCATGACCCCACCCAACAGAAAATCCCTTTGACCTACGATCAGGACAAAGGAATCCTCCAATAAAACCAGCAAGAACATAAGGCAGGGTGGCATAGGCATCCACCATCTCATGCCATGGAATCTCATACCCACAAATATGATCATCCTGAAATACACTGCAGAGGGCATCAATCTCGCCTTTCTCTGAGGAATCATATAGTACAATGTCACCAACAACAGGAATCCTCAAAATCTGCCATACATCCTTAGGAGTGACTGTCATCTCGCCAGTAGGAAGGTGGAAGGTATTATGCTCGCTATGCCATCTCTCTGCTAAGGCTATCAGGAGACCCCGATTAATCCTAATCTGGGGCATATATAAAAGAGTCAACAAACCATAGCGTGTAATAACTGTGGTATCAGGTTGTGCTAGCTACAGTATCAAATCAAAAGTCCTAGGGAACCACTCTTGAATCTATAGGTTCGTTAATGACTCCTATCATCATGAAATATTGAAAGTTAGTAATCTTTGTCAAATCATTAAACACCAACCAGCCTATCAAATCTAAATAGCTCTGATGATACTTTGATCAAATCTCATGAGCAACCATCATTGAACTTCACCTATCATGAAGTCAATCATCAATCTTAAAAAATTGTATCTCACCTATCATAAGGTTAATTAATCAAATCAACCTCGCCTATCATGAGGTATATCAATCAAATTATAATTATTCCTTTCCTATCATGAGGTTGAGCATCATCTACTCTATTGAGATCATCAATCATATCAAATCAATGGCTGACACGATTGAAAATCGACAAAATCAAGGACAAAATTGACAAACTCTATCATTCTGACTTAGATGCGCCAAAACAACTTTTTGATGCACCACAATATTCAATACGCCATTAAAACAACTCAATGCGCTAAAATAGGTGGTCAATGCGCTAATACGTTAGATGTGCCATTTCAGGTCAATGTCCCACTTTAGACAGTCAAAGCGCTATAACACCAGATGCACCATTTCATCTAACCTAAGCGCTACAAAATCTACCCTATGTGTTGAACTAACCTATGCCCTACCTTAGCCTACTGATGTGCAACACTACCTGACCTAGGTGATAAAACTACAGATGCATTATTTCATCCACGTGCTAAAATAGTTAACCTATGCGCTATTCTAGTCAATGCACTAAAATAGAAATTGGATGTGTTACTACGGGCTTTAGATGCACTAAAAGAATTCAAAAATTTAAAAGCTGAATTAAGTGCATGAAAATCAAAAAATGCAAAAAATGAGGAGGTTCACAGGTATGTACCAGAGATCTATAGGGTATCGAATGGTTGTTTCGATGCACGTACTCAAAATGGTGAGTGTGGTAGGGGATTGGCATTTTGCTCCAAATATCTCCAAATCACTCTCTCTCAAATTTTCAAAACTCAAATTGCACGAATGAATTCAAATTCACCCCTTTTTAACTTTTTAAAGGTTAATTAAAGGGATTTTGGTGGGATTAATTTATTTTATTTACTGGAATCTTAATTCATACTTCATCACAAGGGCATTTTTTACACTAATTGTTGGGAGATAAATTATTTCTGCATCATATAATCTTTATCAAATCATCAGAAAATCACGAAAATTTTGAATTTTTTTTTTTAAATTCAAAAGTCCAAAAAAAATAAAAAATTCATCAATTTATCTCTCGAGGGGGCATATATCCATCATCACAGCAAAATCAACATCTGGGGGCATACTGAAAATTTTTCGTCGAGACTAGCAGCAGCAGTAAAATTTTCTTTGAAGCAATGCGTAAACACATCACTTCAAAGAGGGGAAAAATGTATACACCTAAAAATGGTCTGGATAATCTAATTAATTAAATACGATTTATTTGATTAATTAACCTTTAATTCTTCTACTATTAAATAAATAAAAATATTTATTTATATAGTTCATCTTTTAATTCTTTTATCTTTATTATATTATTTCTCCTTAATTAAATAAACAAATTTAATACTTTGTTTTATTTAATTATTATTATTGAATCCTTCTATAATTATCTTCCATCTTAATCACATCATTTCATCTAAATTAAATAAACAAGTTTTCTACTTTGTTTTATTTAATTACCACACTTTCTCCATATTTATTTAATAAACATGGACTTCTATAGTTTGTTTTATTAAATATCTTCTTTTTTTCCTAAATTGAATAAATCTAAATATCTAATTAAAATATATCCTATAGCTAATCATATCCACCTACCAAATTAGATATTAAATGTCTAATTTAATTCATCTCAACCTTTATGGGAAAATTTGGAGATAAATTAGAGACAAATTTGTAGGCAACTTCTTCATCTTCTTCCATTGATTCTTCCTATCATTTGGTCAAGTGTCTTTGTGGGGAGGAACAATCTCCGTAATCATCTCAAACTTCTTCATCCTTCACCATTGAATTATTCAAATCAAATCCAGACCTTTGCTTTGATGCCCCTTCACAAATATGTTCTCGGGAATCTATAAATACAACCTCAGTCTACAGGAAAAGGATATGAACTTTGTGCAAACTTACTCTGCAAGAATAGCAATTGAGCAATCAAGCATCTTAGAAATAGCATTATCATTTAGCAATAGTAATCATAGAATTTTAGAATAGTAATCATAATCATGGTTGCATCATAGTTTACTGTAGCTTCCCTTTATTCTCTAGATTGGCATTTTAATAGTCACGATGCTTACCAAATTTGAGAGCCCCATGATTTAATAAATCTTTGGAGATAGAGAGAAATATGACACTTTCAAGAGTTTTCCTATTTTAATTAGATTAATTATTGTTGATTCTCTTGATATAATGTCTTATTAAGAAGTGTTGTTTGTTATTTTATTCATTACTTATTCCACACTTACACTTTCCATAAATAGTTTCCTCCTAATCTGTTGGAGTTGACTGCCGTGTTAGGTAGTTAGTAGTTTTCCCTTCTATAAATAAGATTTGAATACTCTTTCTTAGAAGGTTGATTGATCTGATATTGTACTCGCATTTCTAGTTTTCAAGTAATATAGATATGTTGTTGTTCCATTATAATCAATAAAATTAAGTTATAAGTTTGTTTCATCTGATTTAGTTTCAAGGGAAACTCACCCAAGGGGGCCCACTTGGTGAGGAATCCTTTTAGCTCAATCATTATTTTTTTGTTCAATAATAGTTTCAATTTTGGAAATTGTTTTTTCCTACATCCACTAGAATTCCATTCTATGACTATTCTTGTAGCTAAAGCAGACAGAGTAGTTTCCTATCCATTTTCTAAGATTTCTATTTATGTCATGCATTTCAGTTCAGTATAGTTGTTGGTTGATTTTCAATGCTTATTTTACTTCCTTTCAAGTAATTTACTTTCAGCATCATGTTTTTTCTAGTTTTAGAATGAATATGGCTACAATAGAAACCTAGTGCACATATAGTGCTGACCCATTTCAAGTTCACGTCCCTAGGTTGACAATTAAATGAAAGAAATCTATTCAGTACAGATGTCTAGTCTTTGAGTTACAACTTTAAGGGCTTAGTTGTTAATTCATTAGAGGAGGCCAACAATAGGAGTCCTCCTTCATAGTAGGGTTTGATTCTATCACACATCTATTTTACTTTTTATGCCTTTCAATCTTGTTTGGTTTCCCATAGGGTGTAAAAACCAAAGTAGGGGTCTGACTGAGGTAAGCCCCTATACAACACCAACAATTTTGTTCATCTCCATGTGTGTAGATGATGAGAAAAAGACTTCATTCTAGAAAATTTTGGGCTCTATTCGTATAGAAAAAAATATGGATGCATAAGCATCCTTGCAATGCACTGGCATCCAAGGCCAAGACTTCATCCGACTAATATCATATTTTATGCATTTAATGCTTTCTATTTTTTATAAACTAAACATATTTATCTTCCCATACTTGTAAGTTATTTGAAATTTTTAGTTACATCTATTGTTAAGCACAGTTTAGAATTAAATTTAAACACTTTTATTCCTATTTCACTTGAGCCATTTCAATTGAGGTAGTTGAGAGATATTTTCTCCTTTTAATACCTCATTGTCTTGAGGGTAGAAAATACCCTCCTCTACAAATGCATATGATCCAAATATAGGTTATGAATTTAGGGATAATAATCCTCAATAACTAAGTGATGCTCTCAAAATTGCTAGTCATATTGAAAATAATAGAAAGGCATTAGGAAAAGTGAACAAAAGAGATGATGTCAAGATCTTGCAAAATCTAAAATGACGTCAAAATAAACCATCTACTTCTGAAGATAAGTTGGATAAAGTAATGAGTGCCCTCAAATACCTAAGCTACTAGGTAGATAAGAATAAAAGGGTTTGTATGATAGACAAAACTATCAAAAGTAGGACAAAATTCTAAAATTATCATATCAACCTTACAACACTACTTGGCAAAATGGTAAACCATTGCAACAAAACCAAAGAGGCCTACACTAAATAGAGAAAATTTGGGCCCTCTCAAAAGGCCAAGTGAAAATGTGATGGAGGATAATTTATGGTGTTTAATATGTCAATTACCTCACTCACCTTCATAGTGTATGGTAGCATAGCCATTTGATGACCCTGCAATACCATGTGATGATTGCAACAATGATCATTATGCAGAAAATTAAGATATTAACAAGTTATCTACAAATTTTCTTTTTGAGAACAAGGTTTATTACTCTTTAGAAGAAGAGGGAGTAGAAATTGACATTGATGATTTGAGACACATGAAGAATAGTTATCATCAATAGGTTTCCTCTAATGATGATGTAGAAGAAAATGACCACTTTGTATACAATTTTGAGTCATCACGATCTAATATTAGATTAACGAGACCATAAAATGGGGAAATTAGAGCTTTGAATAATGCTACTATTTCCAAGGTGAAAAATAGCTACAATTTAAGTAATAAAGGCAATAACGATGGTCAAGGTGTTGTGCAGTTTTTGCACACAAGCCCCATTGAAAGTTGGGACCCTCGTTTCTTTCACTTTTTGGTGTCTTGGCCTTTCTATTTTGGATTTTTTCTTGCTTGGGCATGTGCTTTGATGTTCATCCTACCAGTCGGAATGGCCCATTTATGATTTATATTGTCAGCCTTAAGTTCTAGGTGCATTTTGGGTTTTTCACTGTGTTTGGGAAAATCCGCCTTGGTCGGATTTTCCCGGTTTCCCTTTGGAATTTGGAAATGGCTGCCTTTCTACCAAAATCCGAGGAAATCCATCGTGTCTGGATTTTGCCAAAGTCCGTTGCTCTGTCAGATCTTCGGATTTTGGTCTCTATCATCTTGTCAATCACATTAATGGTGATTGCGCAACTTTTGGGGCAATGTTATATTGAAATTTGGGAAGTGATTTTCCATTTGAGTGATTATTTACTTGTCATTTGAGTTTGGAGTGTTGGATCTTGAGGTGTGTTGCTAGATTGTGCATTTCAGAGTGATTTCCAGTGTTGCATTTGGATTTCTGGAGCATTGTTTGTATTCTGCTCGTGCTTGAAGGTTGTTTGCTAGCATCCCCGATTTTAGTTCTTTCTATTCTCATGGTATGTAGATATGATCTCTTCCTCTGTTGGTTTTGATGCTTTACTACATGCTTTCATGTCATTCATTACTTCATTCTTGCTTGAGTGTGTGTGCCATGTCTGGGCATTTGGGGTTTTCATGTCTTGCCAGTCCGTTCAGGTGTTTGTTTTGAATATTCTCTTAGGTCTGGTCTTTTGTTGTTGTTTTCAGGGCTTGCTTTCATTTTCCACAAACTTCCTATCCTTGTTTACAAGCAATTTGTGCCTGAGATTTTCCGTGCTTCCATGGTAGAGGTTTTAGGGTTCTTGACCTAGGGCATAGCCAATCCCTTTCAAATTGTTAAGAGGTGAGTTTTAAATTCATGGTTGATCCATTGGAGATCTAGGTTAAGTCATTGTCAAGATGCAAGCTCTTGGTCCATGTTCATTTGGTCTATTTGGGTGAGGACGAGGAAAACATAGGTGTTCGGGATTCTCTTACCTTCACAAAATTCTGCCCCTACTAGATTTCCCTGAGTCTTTCTGTCTCTCCTTTGTTCTTCGTATTTTGCTATTAAAACCGAACTTTTGTTTGACTCACGGAATTTCGCTTCCTTCGGATTTTCCCAGTGTCTGTGGCTGAGTCATTCTACCGAATTCATTCTTTCATGGTAAATTTGTCTTACTTCCACTGAAATCTACTCCGTTGGTATTTTCTCGGATATTTTGCGCTTCCTTCATTTTCCCAGATTACTAAAACAGTTGTTGTTTTCGGGAATTTTCGTCTCTGGTGGATTCTTTCAAAGTTTTGTGGGAATGAAGAATCTGATAATTACATGAGGAATTTGCTTATTGATAATGCATTTAGATGATCAAATGAACTCATGCTAAGTAGTTTCAAGTTATTCCTTTATTATACTAATTGATTGAAATGATATTGTGGGGTTTGTACCAGATTTAGCCTAGTCCAGATTTCCCCAGAATTCCTCTCTAGTTTGGATTCCATGGAGGAGGCTAAATCCCGTACTTTGAGATAGTTGATGTTGACAATTTTTGTTTGTCTTGGATCTCATTGTGGTTGTTTTACTTGTTTGCAGGCCAGATCAAGACAGGATATTGTTGGGCATGGCAAGGGAAAGGAAACCAATCCAAGTGTTGAAATTTTTGCTATCTCTGATGCAGAAAAGGTGAAGATGGACATAAAGAGTAAGATTCCTGAGAGCAGATTGACTTTTGTCTGGTCGGGAATCACTGATACCAATGTGGGTATGTGGGACTACGAGGAGTTCAAGGCTGAAATGGCAACATAGAACCTCCCTTTGATGGCCAGAAGAACTTTGGAATCTGGGCTATCCCATGTAGCTGGTTTCCCCTCCATAGTACAATGTTATGAGTTGGTGCTTGAATGTCCCAGAAATTATGACAAGGGAACACAAAGGATAGTTGGCCCCCAGGGAAGGATTGTGGCAAGCTTTGATCTTGTGTCCATTGCTAGGACTTTTGATATACCTGATAGGTCACATATGGTGGCCTTTGATATGGATACAACAAAGAAGTACTATGAGGAGAATGTGGTTAAGTCCCAGCAGGTGATGAATTCTTGGTTGGAGAAGCCCAAGTCCCACTTCTCCAAGTTGCCAAAATAGATATTTAGACTTAAATTCAAGAGGTAATACTATAATGTCATCACTCTCCTCAGTAGGTTGGTAGGGCTGAAGAGTGCAGGAGTTTTTGAGAGATGGATGCTTAATGTCATTACTCGGATGGAACAGGGTATAGATTACCACTGGGAAGGTGGCATAAGTGCAGTAATCCATGAGCAAATGTGCAATGTCTTGCAGACCAAGACTTTCACCATGACTTCATACCTAGTGTATGCATTGGCAAGATTCCACCCATACAAGGGGTTGAGCACTAGAGGTGTATTCGGACAGGATGCAATCTATGAGGTGTATCCACAGTTGCACCTTGCAAGAGGTAGCTATAGAAGAGCAAATGATGTTTTTATAATGTGTATTACCAGGTTGTTGCAGGGTGTAGAGCATGTGAGGATTTCAGACAAGGCCAAGGAATTGATAAGGACGTATGGGGCATGGCTCATCCAATTCCCCACTTTTTCCTACATAAGGATTGATGGTTGTCAAAGGGCTCTCTACAGACTCCCAAGATACCCAATTGATCATATTATATTGTTGGAGGTCACAATGTAGATTTGTGACTTCGATGTGATTGTGAAGGGAGATAAACATAAAATAGGGTTTGGGAATAATTTCCCCTTGAAGATAGGAACAAATGAGGTATGTCCTTCAATCTAGTCTGCTCATGCTTCTGAAGAGGAGATGAGTACTTTTGGTCTCTCTTTCCATTCTAAGAGAGCAAGGTTTGATATTACTGGTGAGGCACAAAAGAAGGCCAATAGGGAGTACAGCCACAAAGATAACATTGAAGATTATTGGGCTAACCTTGGCGATGAATTTGATGTAAAGAAGAAGAAATTCTCTAGGCAGCCAGTGGACTTGGTAAGGTTATACAACATAAAGGCCATTCCTAACCAGGTGGAAGAGGATGGAAATCTGATTCAGGGTCATATCTTCGAGGCTATGAAAGACAAACCAGTTGGAGAGATTGACTAGTTGGAAGAAGAAAAGACAGAGTTGGAGCAAATTATGACTCTGGTGATTAAGTATACTAAAATGTGGCTAAATCACAAGATATTAGAGCTAGAAAGTGAAGGTGTCCAATGCACCTATGATTTGATGGGAGACTTGGAGTCTCATTCTGCTTCCAAGGAATCACATGAACAAGATCCCAAGGGTAAGGCCAAGGTGGACTCTCCCTTCAAGATTAAAGTTAGGGATGTTCAAACTGAAGAAGTAGCAGATGTGGGTAAGCAAAGAAATTCTATTGCCAAAAAGAGAAGGCATTTTGCAAGAAAAGAGGCTAAAAAAGATAAGGAAGATGTTGTTGCTCCTTTTCTCAAAAGAAGAAGACTTGTGAGAATGTCACAAAAGGAAAAAGAAACTTCCAAATCAGAAAAGGAGGTTGAGACACCTGTGGTGGAGATAGAGATTTCAGGGGAAAGAACGCAAGGTATATATGAGGAGTTCAAGGACTCCTTCCCCAAAGGAGGATGTTCCTGTGACTGCTCCTATCATTGACCGGGAGAACATTCCCCCTCCTCAAGATACTAGCAATGTGCAAAAAGAGCCAAGGAAGGATGAAGATCCTAAGGACTTGGGTGAAGAAGAATTCCGGGAAGGAGACCTCTACAATGTTGAGGCAGAAGTTGATAAGGTAATCTAGTCTCCCTTGGTAGCCTATGTGGATTCACCTGAAAAAGAGCAATTGAACAAATCCCCTCAATAGGAGGAGATACTAGCTAGGATCCCTTCACTAGTATAGGTTGTGGAGGAGCAATCTTTAAATAAGGGAGATCCAACTAAAGAGATCCCTAATGTGCCTAGTAGTGAGAAGGATGCACCTAATGTCTAGCAGGAGCAGGATAAATAGGATAAGGTGCCAATCGAATCCACTATTCCAGGTTGGCTGGATAGAGAGTTAAAAAGTAAATTGGTAATAGTGGAAGACACTCCTCCCAATTGGGATGACCTAATGGCTAATATTGGGAAAAGTAAAACCAAGAAGAAGGCTAGGGTCATATCCAGGATTGAGAGGGATGGATCAGGCAAAAGGGTGGCTCATATTGCTACCCTTGTTTTAGACAAGGATAAAGATGATGTAACTACAAGGGACTATCATGTGTAGACCATTGACTTAGGGCATGTTTCTATGGAGCGAGATATTGAGGAGCATGAAGGCTCTAGTGTTGTAATTGTGGGAAGATTGAAGAAAGAGGTACAAGCCAAGCACGAGTTGGAGAGGGAGAATGAGAAATTGAAGAAGTACTTGTAGGAATTGATGAAACCCTTGTAGTCTATTAGCTCTTCCTCTTTTGCTGCAGGTTTCTTGCCCCAAAAAAAAATCTTCGAGCTTGAAAGAATGAAAGGCACTACACATGCCACAGTTGGTTGGTTGCAGGGAGTCCAAACCAAAGGAGATGGTTCCATCAAGGATATCTTGTCAACTGCAGGGGATGCCATGAGGTCAATGGATTGGTTGAAGACTGTGTTGTCCCAAGACAAAGAGGACATTGAACAAATATTGAAGAAAACAAGATCAATCATAGAGTATACTGAGGATAAACTGGTGAAGAATGGGATTCTTCCTTTTCCAAGGGTTTCTGAGCCTTGGGAATGGTTCAATATCTTGTAGATGAGGCAAAGGGCCTTGAAGAAGATTCACAAACAAGGGAGACAGATTGAGGGCACCTTGACTGACATTCATGATAGGTGCATCTCATTCTTTGAAATTATGACAGGGAGGAAGAAATTCGCTCCAAAGCATCTCAATTTGGAACAACTTAGGAAATGGTGGAGAGATGTCTATTCTCCAGTCAATGAAGGTCCAGTCATTGAACATCAGCTAGATGATGCTGCAACCTACATTGCAGTTATTGACAAGTATTTAACAAATAGGGCTGATTGGGATGGCATAGTAAGGCAGGCAAGAGATGACATTAAGTCTCTTGAAAGAAGAGTTAGGGTTTTTCCTGTGCCACCTATTGCTGAATTGGACAGAGTGTTGCTGGCAGTGTATGGTGAAGTAGATCGAGCTAAAGACAAGTATGGGAAGTAGATATATAGGGCTACATCAAAGTTTTTGCTTCCCATCATCCACATGCAATGGGCCGACCTTTTGAGACCCCAGGCCGACTTGGATGAAATTGGTGCAAATTGCACATTTCATGTTGTATTCGAATATCTTTTGAGGCCGACCTCTTGTGTGGAATTTTTATTGTAAGACTCTTATTTTGAGCCGACCTATCTTGGAGATTCTCTATAAATTGGGCACGTTGCCTCATTTGTGAGATAGATAGATAAGTGATACACAATAGACATATAGACATAGAATAGAGATTTCATATTTGAGCGAGCTAGGGTTTATCTTCAAGCAAGTATTGTAACAAAAGGTTGG
This sequence comes from Sequoiadendron giganteum, assembly GCA_007115665.2. Taxonomy (NCBI): domain Eukaryota; kingdom Viridiplantae; phylum Streptophyta; class Pinopsida; order Cupressales; family Cupressaceae; genus Sequoiadendron; species Sequoiadendron giganteum. The sequence goes on along the minus strand of CM021107.1, from coordinate 614,294,262 downwards.
AATTGTTGCCATTTTTGGATGACCTAATATAAGAAAGGATATTGTGATTTGGTATCTCTCTTGTGTTGAGTTTCATCTGGCATGGTTCTTGTTGTTCTATCTTTAAAATTGCTTTAGTTCATTGTTAGATAGTTTGGTAATGCTTAGGGTTTCATTTTTGGAATGTTTGCAGCGATCTCTAGTCCATACTTTTTGTAGTTAGCTGATTGTTAGTTGCTTTGCAAAGTTAGCCTAGACTTAAATTATGCTTAGTTCACTTATGAATATTTTTTCATTTCAAATTGCAATAGGATTGTTTTGAATGAATGTTTATAATTTGAAAATATTTAAATACCTCAGAAGATTGCACTATTCCTGTGAGATTGTAGATTTATTTGGGTCAAACAGAAAGTAGTTTATGAGAGATCGGTCCCTTTTGAGCATCTTATCTTTTAGCATTGTCAATCTTAGGGTTAGAATTAGTCTTAGAATTATCTCTGAAACCTTTCATCTTTTTTTATTTTCTTTATTATCTGGGTTCAATTGAGGATTTCAAGTATGAATTCATTGTTTAGATCTGATAAATTCAAAGTCTAGTATTTGCTTGTAGTAAGGTCCCTTTGTGATTACCAGCCTTTTCACATTATCTCTGGGTTGTTTTGTTGCATTTTCAAGACTTGACATTAGAGACCTTGGCATTATCTCTTTGTTCATAGAGATTTACCTTTCAAGAGAGATAGGATATCATATTCTGTCTGAGTTGTTGTGAGAAAACACCATCAACACAAGGTAAGGTTGGTAGCCTTTTCATCAACGAAGATAGAAATCATCAAGAACGTCAAGGTCTTGTAAAAGGAAATGAAACAACTGTATAGAAAGGAAAGAGCATATAAAGTAAATAAAGGATTCATCAATTATCTACTAATAAAGTTGTCTTTCTACTTATAAAAGCTGAATATCAAAATAAGAATATGGAGGAGGAAAAGGCTAACATCAAGAATGGCCAAAGGGGGAATTTTCAAAGCAAGAAAGGAAAGGTTGGTAGTCTCATTATATCAAATAGCTTAGTTCCTAATATAGCTAACTATTCTCCAGTTGATATGACACATGTTCTATCACAAATTAATATTTATGTCCCATTACCAGAGATTATGAGAATATATGAGAACAAAGATAAGGCCTTAGCCTTGATTGTTGGTACTTCTAAATTATTTGTTGAAGGAAAAAGGGTCAGGTTTCAGTTGGAAAAGGAATAAAAGAAAAGAAATAGGTTATAAATAGATGAAACATGTATAGAGGTTCTTGAATTATATCTAGGTAAAACTATGATAAAATTTCCATCTCAAGTGGACCCCTTTTATGTTTCTTTATCAATAAATGAAAAACTGGTAAAAAATGCATGATTGATTCATGAGTCTCCACAAATTTTATGCCTTTCAAAATAAGGAATCAATTGGGATTACAAGTTAGTAAAGAACATGGAAGGTTCTTTGCAATGGAATCAAGAGAATTCCAAATGATTGGGATTATAAAGGACTTGGTATTCAAGCTTGTTGCATACCTTGAAAAGGATTTCAAAATAAATGTCACACTTGTTGACATCCTAGCTCAAAATGGAATATTTTTGTCAAGGAAATGGGCCACAACGGTAGGTGGAATTTTTTGGTCTATGGAGCCTAAACCTTTGGTGTTCAATTTTTATTAAAATTAGTTGGAGAAACTACCTAAAAATGAAGAGTTTATTTGTTACGGATTGGAAATGAATAGACACGAATTTGTTTAGAGTCTTCTTGTTGCATGGAATTGAAACAATCATGTGAAAATTGCTACAAGTCGCATGATTTGGTGTGAGGTTCATCATAATTTTTTAGTGGCACACATAGCAGAGTGTGTGGTGTATCCGGTAGTGAAAATCATGTGGATTTTATTATAGCATGTTTCAAATGTTTGTTGCAAGTTATTGTAATTTTTAATTTCTAAAATATTAATATATTGGACTACAATTTTTATGGGCATAACCCAGAAAAAGGATTAAACCACATTAATTTACTATCTCGCTTTGTTTTGTGAATTTCAATTCCTTTATGCCATTCCTCTATTTTATGTTCTTGTAACTAAATTTGTATTTAGTTGGTGATTTGAATCTCTTCATTTCCTATTTGCAATTCGTAACAAAAGTATGCAATTGGATCTATCATATGCCATGATTCTTATAAATGGAAGAGTAAAATTAAATATCTAGAAAAAATATTTCCCAACTTAATTAAATATATATATATATATATTAGATAAAATTCATTAAGCTTGAAATATTATTAATAATAGAAAAGTACTAAAGTTACATCAAATTTTCATTTTAGCCTACAAAATAGAGTTGTATTGGGGGCTAAGACAAAATGCCCCATTTCTACATGAGCTAAAACAAAATCCTTAAAAAATAGAAGGTAGGAGAAAAACATAAAAACAACATATTTTCACACCACATCAGGGGCAGCATCAAAAGCCACTATCTATTGGAAGTGGGGCATAGGCTCCAGATTATTCATTTTCTTCAAGAAATTGCAACTCAAGTGTGTCAAGGCTTTGTATTGTATTAATGTTACTATGCAAAAGTTTCCAAGGAATGGGATCCATTCTACCTCTACACTACCCCTCATGCACACTATGGATATCCCTTGGTCTCAAGACACCAACCCCAATCCTTGCCAGACCTAGAGTTTCCTACAGGCCATGAAGGGTGTGTTTTTCAAATAATTTTAAAGATAGCTCCTACACCAGCTCCTCTCCTAAATCTAGGATGAACGCCACAAGGAAAAAGTTAATATCTATGTTTACCCTATAATGCCCATCTTCCCTCAATAAATCGACACCAATGATCATCTTAACCTCTTTTAAGTCCCTTCCACTTGGGTGTTTCATTGTCACCTTCAATATTTTGTTTGTTATGTTGCCTACAAAATCCATTTGGTGATGTGAGCTTGTGAGGTGGATAGGATTATCTGTTGGAGATTAGTGTTGTCATTGATGTCAATGGGGAGATTGTTGGAGATTGTTGCACTATGTTGTCTTTAGTGTTGTTAGTGATGTCAACCTATGTCAACCTTTAGTGTGGTTGTGATGAGAAGTTTTTTTTGGTGTTGAGTAGGTGTTGTTGATGTAGCTGTTTCACTTGGTTTCCAAGTGCTTTTGAGATTTTGTAAAGAGGGTGTACAAGGTGACAGAGTTGTGTTCTGCATTGTGCTCTGCATATCTTCATGGTTGAGGGTGTTCTTGTAGAATTTGTATGAGATGATTTGAGGTTTTCATAGGTGTTATATCCATAGTTTTAGGTTTTGGATCATGTGGTAGTGGAAGATTTGTCTAACAACATGTTGTTTGTGAAGAAGGTTGTCTAGGAGAAATGGAATTGCTTTACATTTCTCCACATTGAGATTTCTTGTCTTGAATATTTGGGAACATGCTAATATTTTCTATATCTATGTTTCCTTGGAGTGTTTGGTGTTCATTTTTTCTGCAAGGTTGGTTAGTAAGTTGTATGCATGTGGCAATGTGGTCGATTGCATAGGATAATAGTATTCTCAGTTTTATGTGGTTGCGGTAGTGTTGTTGAATATTCTGATGATGTTGGAATATTCCAAGATGTGGTGTGATTTTTCTATGGGGTCTGTAGGATGTTTTCAAACCTGGTGAAGAGTGAATTGATTATTTGGTAGTTAATGCAGGTTTGGTTGACCTAGCATGTTAGAATTACTCATGGATATGCTTTATGGTTTTTGGAAGAAGGGTGAAATATTTCAGTGTAGATTTGGGTCCTATTTAACCCTTAATGTGGTTTTACTTCACTTCTTTCCATTTCAAAAGTGTTTGGTGTCGACCTATTTGGTGGTTGCACATTTGAGGTGCATGCGTCTCATTAAGGCTGAACTAAAAATGGTTGTTTAAGGTCGTGGAGGATATATAATAAAGTTAAATTGTTGGATACGAGTGTTGTGTGGTGTGTGGTGTGAAATTGTGAGTATGTGATCAAGATTTGTGATCTGAGTGTGAGCTTAAACTCCTAAGACTATCGAAAGCAGTGAGAAGAAGGTGTCTACATTTTTAGTGTACCTAAAGTTGTTGGAGGCAGTGAGCTGAAGGTTGTGGATGGTGTAGAATTCTTATGGTGGATATTCTTGTTACTCTGAGGTAGTGAACCTCCTTGTAATAGTCTTCTTTTATTCTCTTCTATTTCAGAAAATGATTCATTTGGATAGTGATCCCTTCTGATAGTGAGCCTATTGTATTTGGTGTTGTTATTTAGATACATGTGAGTTAATTCTTACTGTGGTTTTTCCCTTATTAGGATTTTCCACATAAATTTGGTGTTCTATTGTGTATGGTTTTTTGTTACATTCATGCTAATTCTTAATAATGGTTTGAAGATTCATGATGGTTTACGTGTTTACATTCATACTAATGCTTAATAAGGGTTTGAAGATTCATGACGGTTTAAATGTCTTAATGTACAACTAATTCACCCCCCTCTCATTTGTATTGTGTGTCTAAAAATTGGTATTAGAGCTTTGTTTCCTTGGAAGAAGTTTAACCACTTGTGGTAGATCCATATGGTGCATAGGAATGGTGTACGGGTCCATATATTCGATGGAACAAATTATGCTTTCTAAAAGGCTAGGATAGATGCCTTTCTTGTCTCATTAGGGATTGGTGTTTGGAATTAAATTGAAATTGGATACACTATACCTACTACTCCTTTGGAAAGTGATTATGAGATCAATGGCTATGAGAATAATGGTAAAGCAAGGAATTCTCTCTTGAGTGGCCTTTCTGATTCAAAACTTGTGAAGGTGATAAGCCTCAAAACTACTCAAGAGATATGGACAAAGTTGTAGAGCATTTATGAAGGAGATGATAAGGTCAAGCAAGAAAAGATGAAAAATTTCAAAGCCAAATTTAAAACCCTAAGGATGTTAGAAGATGAAGATATTGTTGGCTAAATGATTAGGGTGGATTAAATTGTCAATTCCATCAATGGTCTTGGTGGAAAACTAGAGGAAAGTGAAGTTGTGAAAAAGGTATTGAGAACACTTCCTAAATATTATAGTGCTAAAGTTTCTTCTATTGAGAAAGCTCAAAATTTGGATCACTTTTTTAGAAATTAAATGTTTTGTCCTTTAACTAATTTTGAATTAAGAGAGTTTGACCAAGATGCTACAAGAAAATAAACTGCTTTTAAAGTCAACAAGAAAGCGATTGATGAATTTGATATGGATGATCTTGATGAGGTGTGTAAGAGAGGGGAACTAACCACGTCAAGGCTCAAGCTCATGGCTGAGAGCGAAGGGCTGCCCTAACTTACCTCACTCCAAAGGGGTGTTTTGGATGGGGGTCAAGAATGATGACCACTATAAAGTACTTCTATCACTCTTTAGACCTGAAACCCAAGTTTAGGCTAGGTGAGTTGATTTTTGGAGTCAATACTACACCTTAGATAGCTCTTTGTCTGAAAATGGTAGTGTAGTTTTGAAATGACAACGCATCGTGTTGGCATCTATTTGGTGCACTAGCATCTCTTTGGTGTGTTGGCATTTGTCTAGCACGTTGGCATTCGTATGGACAAAAAATAGGAAGTACAATATAAACTACCTAAAAATGAACTAACAACATATCTAGTTATTTGTAAATGAACAAAAAGGAATAGTAAGATGTGAAAAGTACAAATGAAGGTGATAGAGAAAATAAATAAAATTTAGGGTGATGAAGATGATCTCACCAAAATGCATGTTCTCCAGCTAGCTCCACACGTACGTTCACCTACACACAAGAAAGGGGGGAATTTTTGAGGTTGTATAGGAGCTTGCCTTAGTCAGACCCCCATTTTGGTGTTTCCACCTCCATGAACAGCCAAAAAGAAAAGTAGTAGAAATATATGATAAAGGAAAGAAGAGAGAATAAAAACACTACAAAACAGTATCATTCTACTCAGCCAAATCACAAAGGATAGGAGCAAAACGTTACCACCTCCACCCAAAAGCTCACTAGCCAATGGAGGAGAACATGGACTTGGCAAGGTCACCACAACCTCAATTGTGATGAAGGGAGGTCTCACAAGACTCCAAGCCCACGTTGCTATGGCTTTCTTCACACTTTCTATGTGGAGTTGATGCAGTGTTGTTATAATGGAGTGTTGAAGTGTTGCTTGAGAGTGAAGTGAATGTTGTAAATGCTAAGAGATGGCTTGAGAATATGTATAGAGAGCTTGAAGATCCAAAATGAAGTGAGAATGGATCCATTTGAAGGAAGAATGAGGAAGAATAAGGCATTTTCAGGTCAGTTGGTCGAAGAGGGACATTACAATTCATCCCCAATCAAGAGTGTAATGCATCTGCCAACTTCAGATGTAGGAATCTATCAGGGATGGTAGTGCTCCATGTGGAAATATGTGTGTTGTGCACACGTCCCCAAAAAAATTTCTCTCACTGACATAATAGACAAATTCCAAGTGGAAGGAAGGTAGTTGGGTGATGTGAAATTTTTTATTCAGATTTGATTTTCTAAGGTGAGGATGTGTGAAAGGGGAATTTGCATAAGGGGTGCAAATTTTCTCCTATACATTTTTCCCCCACTTTAGCGAGCACGAATACTGATGAGTACTTTGGTAAATTAGATTGAAGAGATAGAAGGTTAGAAATGTATACCTAAACCATCAAGGAAGTAGACCATGATCTGGAGAACCCAGAAGTGTAGGACAAGCAAAGGACTCCACAAGTACTCTCTCTAGGGATTTTCGAACAACAAGACTCCATAGCCACATAGAATTGTGAAGTTGCACAAAGTACACCAAAGGCCCTCGGACCAACGATGCACAATCCATGTAAGATGAAATCATCTCACAGTCTCGCAGACCTAGAAGGAGGCAACCCCCAAGATATCTCACATAAAGGAAGCCTTGAGAAGCAAGTGCCTTATAGGCCCGTAGACCTGCAAGAAGGAAACCCCCAAGAGAGAACATGGAGGAATCCCAGAGAAGAAAGTGTCTTACAAGCCCGTAAACCTACAAGGAGGTGTCCCCCAAGATCTCTCACATGAGGGAAACCTAGAAAAGGGGACTCCATAGAGTTAAAAAGTGGCTTCACTTGTGCACCTGTGAAGCGACATGTTAATACGCATATCAAACATGTAAGACACAAAGCAGCCATGCAAGAAAATAAGTGGAAAATCATGTAAAACATTGACAAGTTGGAAAGCTTTCAAATGAATCCCTCAGGAACCCAATGTGTAAGGGGGCCCAGTCAAGAGACGCGTTGTTTGAAAGTGTAAAAAAAATTATTTTTTCTTAAATAGATTCACCTTCAAGGAATCCTTTTGAAATATGTTCACTTCATCAAGGAATTTGGAAGGAAAAACATGCCCCTTCATGAGGGGAAGACCGAGGCTTCTCCCACCAAAAAAGGATGCTCCCTCCTTGGAGGAAATTTTTCAAGATCTTTATTTACGAACCCATGATGAAGGAAACACGTTTCGTTAGGGGTCCAAGTCGTAAATGTGATTCTTTTGAAAAAGTTTGCAAAGATTTTTGAGAAAAGATTCGTTGGTAATGAATACATTTTATAAAACCTTTGAGGTGGACATTATATCCCCCACTTATGGTGGTGCATGTTGAATATAGAGGCACGTGACAACCTAAGGAGAGAAAGCAAGAATGAAAAAGTGGTTTTGTGGCCCACGGGACATAACAATATGTCACCATGGTGATGTCATCATTTACATTAGGGACAAAACATAGACCCCACAACATCACAACTCAAGCAAAGAAGAGAGAAAGATAAAAGAAAATGTAAAAAGAGACAAACATGTCACAAACAAAGGGCACAAGGGTGATCCGATATTTTGACATCAGAGCTGCTCATGAATATATATAGGTATAGTAATAATATATTAATGAACTATCATCAACCCCCTACTATATCAAACCATGTGAAGAATGCACAAGAAGATAAAGTAAAAATAAAAAATTGGGTCAACATGGAAGGGGAGCCTAAATGCACCCAATGCTTTGCATCATCCCCAATTTTCCAAAAATCAAACATAAACATGGAAGAATGATGATACAGATGAAGAAAGTTCATGAAACATAAATCACTCTTGTATCCAAGCACCAACAAGGGTGACAAGGTTCGTCCAAGAACACAACACAATCATGGGGAAACACAACACACACTTATACTCTAAAGATAAAGAAGAGGCCTCCCCCTAACACTCATCAACCAAGAGGTTGTCTGCTTCCCAATCTAGATCATTGTAAGGGGAAGTCGGATGAGCTTGCAATGGTACAATACTAAGGGGAGGAGCTTTCAAAGCTCCCACAAGGGCTAAGGAAGAAGGCCCTGCAAGGTCTTCTACGCTCAGCTCTTTTAGAGCTTATTGGATTATGTGGTTGTCATTGATGTCAACACTATTAGCATTAATGATTCTAAATGTTGTATATGTCAAGGATATTGAGAAAATTGTAATAAATATGTTGCAGACAGTCTCTGAAGGTCAGAGTGATGGAAAGTTTTGTATGTTGATATTCAGAAGGCATTCATTAATGGGTTTTTTGTTGAGCCTATCTAGTATGTTTTCTGGAAGTTTTAGAGGTGTGCATCAAGATTGAAGAAATTTATGAAGTGTTGTGTTCCTATAGTTATTCAGTTACTGTAGCAGGTGTTTTTGAAAGACGAAAATGAAATTATAATGAATTGATTTGTTATGTATTCTCTTGAGATGTTCAGTGGTGTTTCTAGATCATGCTCTATCAGTGTAGTATGTCTACATTGATCGGTGTGTTCGTGATCAAAGATTTTTCCTTTGTGTGTTTGATTTTTCATGTTCTTGGCTGATATGATGGTCATAGCATGTTGCAAATCCTTATGAATTAATTTTTGAATGATCGGTGTGTTTGAGGATGTTGATTTAGGTCCTCACTGTGTTTTTACCGACTTAGGCTGGTGCGCATTAAGATTTTTTCATGTATTGGGCCGCCAATTTGTAATTCATTTATTCCTTATTTTGTAGCATATATATAAGAATTGTTTTTTTCCTCATTTTGATGTATTCTCAATGTATGTATGAAAATTATATACAATATATGTGTGAATAAAGATTAGATCATCCAAATCCATAGCAAAGTGTGAAGAATTTTGAGCAAAGAGTGAAGAAGTGTTCTTGTGCCTAACCAAAACTGTCATCAAGCTTATGAAGAAGCTAATTTCTCAATTCAACCTTATCAGATGGATTTAATCTGATTTTCTTAAGGCAGTGATCCTTCCCTTTGAGCAGTGAGCTCTACACAGTGTGCCTGAATGCATGTGCATTCTATATTCTCTTTCTATTATACTTGTAATAGGGCATAATTGTGGATTAACCTCCACTGTGGTTTTTCCCCTAACAAGGTTTCCATGCAAAAATATTGGTGTTGTGTGTTTCTTATGTGTTGGTGATTCTTGTTTCCACTATTAATTATCATATATATGATTAAAGGTTGATAAGGTTAAGTAAATTTTTTAATTCTACAACAACTGATTCGCCCCCCTCTCACTTGTCTATCCTTGTAATTCCAACAGAGCTATGGTCAGCGATTTCACAAAGATCACTGACAAGGTCAGAACTTCATCTAGAGATTTAAACATGCACTTTACAGGAGTGCCATGTCATACCTCAATGGACAGAGAGGGTGGCACTCAAGATTCACCACTAGGCTTGTTGAGTGACTCAGGAGCGGTGAAAAAATCAAGAGAAGCCAGAGTTGGCTTCGTCACTAGGATGGAACAAGCTAGCATAAGACCACCTTTTGGAGAATGTGGGCTCCTCTTATGCCCTCAATTGTTGGAAGGGAAAATCTCCACCTTTTTCTTCATCGAGGGATTTGAACTCCCCATAGATGAGGCAAGAGATGTAGAGGAAGAGGAGAAAACTATGGTAGATACCACCAAAGTATTTTCCATATCCATAGGCTTAGGGAATGACAGGATGTTTGAAAGAGACATAAACAAGGGTCGCTCAGCTGAGGGAGCAATGAACACTTGTACCTTCTTGGTGTCAAGCACATTGATACTCACAACAGATGTTGGGAGGGTGATTGAACTAGATTCAATGGAAGTAGAGGGGAGAAGAGAGGAGGACACGGTAGGAGGCCCTGATACGAGGGTGGTCGACTCCTCTTTCTTTCTCTACAAAGTGGTCTGCTCAACTACCAAATCCTTTCACTGACGCTTGTGCTCATGTATAAGTCAGTTTTTGTGACTCTTTGAGCTAGAGGTCGCGAGCTGCGAAGGGATGAAAGGCTCCTGCTTAGCCATAGGAGTGTTTGCTACAACTATTTTTGATGGATGGATAGGCTACTAAATGGAAGCGGGAGGATTAGGTTGAGAAATAGTAGGGGGATTCAGCTCTAGTGCCTTGGTAGTAGGCCTCTTATCATTTACTACTTTGGGACCAAAAGTGGTAGGAGGTCATGGAGGCGGAGACATAGAGGATTCCCCATGGGGTGCCTTTTTTCTACCATATAGGTAGGGCCAAGATCTAGGAGGTGTAGTAGGGAGATCAAATATATGGATCTTGGGTTTTCACCAAGCCGATACCATCAGAATTCTTAGGTAAAATCCAAGAGTATTCATCCAAAATTATTCTTCAAAAATAGGAGCAAAAGAAGCACCCAAAGGATGGGTAGGCTTCTCCATTCCCTTTCAAGAAGAGGAGGTAACTTGCTACTGCACCATTGGAAGGGTCAAATTTAGTTGTCCCTTTCTCCCAGTCTTATACTTCACATAGTTCTTGTAAATTAGTTTCATCCTTGGAGGGAGTGGACCGACCGGGTGGGCCAAAAATGATCCAATGAGTAACCCCCACGAGACACCAATGGTTGGTATCTAGTGTCATGCACCACATGCAAAACACCTTCATGGGAAAATTTTAAACACTTTTGAATGAGGAAGGTGATTCCATTCATGGAAGATAACCAAGGTATGCCTTACTTCAGCCTGAACAAATCAGACTCTAGAATAACATAAAAGACTATGTCTACATCCTTAGGTCCAACTAGGATGGATAGAGTTATCGAACCATACAATTTCAGGAAAAGACCATCATGTGCGCAGATGGTAGACTTCATTTTTTCATACTCCTCCCTCTATAATAAATTCAGCAATAGTGTTTCTTTTGTAATTATATTCACTCAACTCACGGGGTCAACTAAGACCCTCATCACAATCTCTCCATTGAGGTGAGCGAGAATGTAGAGTGGAGAGGGTTTTTTGTTCAAGGGCATATCCTATAAGGTGAATGTCACATCCAATGAGCCGGTCATAGGTTGCATGGTAGGTGTAATCATGACCATGTTTGCATATGCCTTGGGCCAAGTGGTAGAATCAAAGGGATCAATAATTAAGTTGGCAGAATGCGACGAGAATGGGTCTGTGTATATCTACAATTCACTATTCACTTTTGCGACCGATTTGTTTGCATTTTTTTAATTCCCATCGAGACAAATAGTACCATCCTTGATGCGGTCTTGTATCTCATGATGTAGGCACATACAGTGTTTGGTATTATGTTTGTTGACTCGATGGTACTAATAGAAGGTATTTGCATCGTACCAATCAAGATAAGGCTCCTTGAGAGGTTTTGGGTTCTCCAAGGTTATGATCTTATCCTTCAACAACTTATCCAAGATGGAAGAATAAGATTCTGCTAACTTTGTGAACTTTCTATTATGCCTGAGGCCATTGTCATTTGTCATGGCTACTACATTTGTAATAGCCTTGCCTTTTCCTGAGATCGATACATAAGATCTACCTCCAGATGAGAGCGCAAGGAGCGTCCCCCGAACTGAACTACCATCTATTGATATTCTTGTAATTCTGCACATAAATGTGTGAAAGAAGGATACTTCATAAGGGTGAACTTTTCCTGCCAAGGTCTTAGCAGGTTTCCTATGAATACCTTTTGCACATCAAAATTGGGCAGCGGGTATGAGATTTGTGAAAAGAGTGCTTGATACCGTGCAATGAAATCAGTTGTCTTTTCATTATCCCCTTGCTTGCATCGAAAAATATTTGAAAAGGTCACCTTCAGTCCACTGTTGGCTTGGAATTGATTCACGAGTTGATCAAATGAGAAGATAGAATTATCAGGTAAGCAACATTACCATTCGAGTGTTGTATCCTTAAGATATTGAGGGAATTAATTTTCCTTCAGTACATCATGATGGAAGAAGTTTGTACACATAGAGTTAAAGGAAGACGCATGTGTTTAAGGGTTCCCTTTGCTGCCATATTTTTCAAATTTGGGAATCTCCATTCCTTTTGGGAAGGGAGTGTTTAGGATTGTCACCAATAATGGGCTATGTCGAAAGAAAGGTTGAAAGATAGGCTAGGCAGAGGCTTGGGAGAGACTTTCTAGTTGGCTCTACATGCAACCCATGTTCTAAAGAAAGGCATTCAAAATAGGGTCGTTAGATGGTAGAGGATCAGTGGAACCTCCAAAACCATTTCTACTAGCACCACCTCCAAAACCGCCTCCGGAGCCACTGTCGAGACCACAATTATAACCTTCGTTGAATCCATTTCTATTGGTAAGGTGTCCACCAGAGCCACCTCCACTACCAAAGCCACCTCTTCTAGTACTTCCTCCACTACCAAATCCACCCCCACTCATTCCAACCGAGCCTCCACCATCAAGGGTTGTGGGAGGAGCAAAATTAAATGCAAGGGGTGTTTTGTTCACCTTGAGAGTGCAGGATTCTTGAGGAGTAGAAGAGATACTAATCGCGGGCCCTGATTCATTCATGCATACGGATGTAGTGGGAATCGAAACACCTAATTATCTTTTATAGGCATTGAGCACTTCCCCTCGGGTGGTACCTAATGTAGGATTATATGAGGGGACATAAGATTTGGTTAGATCAACAAGGCCATGTAGAAATTCTACACCTATTTGATTTCTCCTTAGCAACTTTCTCACCTCACTTGCAAGCCTAGCGGCCCTCGCCATGCGCGTTACCTTCTCTAAGTGATTCACAAGGTCTAGCAATCTGTTATCTAATTCCATGAGGCTTTCAATGGGAACATGCACAAAATCATCTTCATCTATAGATGAGGGCATAGGAGATGCTAGAGGAGTAGGTACATGAGTGGTTTCATCCATAAAAACCATCTCATCGGCATAGTTCATAGGAAATCCAGTAGTAAACTCATTAGTTAAACTAGTGAGAAAACTAGGGGAAAACCTAGAGGTGACCTTCATCTTCTCCATCAGAAGGTGTCGCACACTTCTCTAAACAACGTACCTGAAAGTCGTGGACTAGGTTGTGATGCTCACAAACCTCCACAACACTCAGAGTTACAACAATCACGAGGTAAATGGGAAAATTCTTAACACAAACAAATGGATAGACGTTGTTCACATCAGGTTCACCAAAAATGTAAGAGAGGCAGACCAACCACATCAAGGCTCTAGGTCATAGAGAGCCAAGAGAAAAGCTATGCCCTAACTTACCTCACTCTAAAGGGGTGTTTTGGATGGAGGTCGAGAATGAGAACTGTAAAGTACTTTTGTCACTCTTCAAACTCAAAACCCAAGATTAGGGTAGGCGAGCTAGTTTTCAGAGTCAATAATGCACCTCAAACAGCTCTTTGTCTAAGGATGACAATGTAGTTATAGGATGATAGTGTGGCACATTGGCATCTCTCTGGCATGCTGGTGTCTATACGGCCAGAAAACAAGAAATAAAATATAAACTACCTAAAAATGAACTAACGGCCTAGCTAGTTATTCTTAAATGAACAAAATAGAATAATAAGATGTGAAAAGTACGAATGAAGGTGATAGAGAAAATAAATAAAAGTTTGGGTGATGAAGATGATCTGACCAAAATGCCTATTTTCTAGCTAGCTCCACACATATGTTCACTTAAACACAATAAAGGGGAAAGTTGTTGGGGCTATATAGAGGCCTACCTAAGTCAGACCCCCCTTTTGGTGTTACCACCTCCACGGACAGCCAAAAAGCAATATAGTAGAAATATGCAATAAAGGAAAGAAGAGAATAAAAACACTACAAAACAATATAATGCTACTCAACCAAATCACAAAGGAGAGGAGTAAAATGTTACCACCTCCACCCAAAATCTCACTAGCCATTGGAGGGAGAATATGGACTTGGCAAGGTCACCACAACCTCAACTGTGATGAAGGGAGGTCTCGCAAGACTCCAACCCATGCTACTATGGCTTGCTTCACACTTTCTATGTGGAGTTTATTTAGTGTTGTTGCTGCAATGGAGTGTTGAAGTGCTACTTGAGAGTGAAGTGAATGTTGGAAATGCTAAGAGATGGATTGAGAATGTGTGTAGAGAGTTTGAAGATCCCAAATGAAGTGAGAATGGATCTATTTGAAGGAATAATGAGGAATAATAAGGCACTTTCAGGTTGTTTGGTCGAAGAGGGACATTACAATTCATCCCCAATCAGGAGTGTAACACCTCTTCCAGCTTCATATGTAGGAATCCATCAAGGACAGCATCACATCGAGCGGACATCTGCACACCGCGTGCGTTTCCCTGACAAATATTCTCTCACCAGCACAACAGATAGATTCCAAGTGGAAGGAAGGCAGTTGGGTGATGTGGAATTTTTCCTTCGGATTTGATTTTCTAAGGTGAGGATTTGTGAAAGGGGAATTTGTGTAAAGGGTGCAAATTCACTCCTATACATTTTTCCCCCACTTTAGTGAGCATGAATATTGATGAGTGCTTCGATAAAGGAGATCAAAGAGATAGAAGGTTAGAAATTTATACCTAAACCATCGAGGAAGCAGACCACAATCTGGCAAACCTGAAAGTGCAGGGCGAGCAAAGGACTCCACAAGTACTCTCTCTGGGGAGTTTCGAACAAAAAGACTCCATAGCCCTGCAAAACTATGAAGCTGCACAAAGTACACCAAAGGCCCTCGAACCTATGATGCACAAATCTCATAGGATGAAAGTGTCTCACAGGCCCATAGACCTACGAGGAGGCAATCCCCAATATCTCTCACACAAAGGAAGCCTCGAGAAGCAAGTTCCTTTATAGGCCTGCATACCTACCAGAAGGCAACCCCTAAGATCTCTCACATGTCAGAGAGATCCTAGAGAAGAAAGCACCTTATAGGCCCAAAAACCTACAAGGATGTGTCCCCCAAGATCTCTCACATGAGGGAAACCTAGAAAAGGGGACTCCATAGAGCCAAAAAGTGGCTTCATAGGTGCACTTGTAAAGCGACATGTTAATCCACAAATAAAACATGTCAGAAGACACAAAGTAGCCATGCATGAAAATAAGCGAACAGTCACACAAACCATTGGCAGGTTGGAAAGCTTTCAAAGGGATCCCTCGGGAACCCAGTGTGTAAAGGGGCCCACTCAAGGGACGTGTTGTTTGAAAGTGTAACAAAGTATTTTTTTTAAATCAATTTACCATCAAGGAGTCCTTTTGAAATATGTTCACTTCATCAAGAAATTCGAAAGGAAGAAAATGCCCCTTCGTGAGGGGAAGGCCAAGGCTTCTCCCACCAGAAAAGGTTTCTCCCTCCTCAGAGGAAATTTTTCAAGCTCTTTCTTTACAAATAGATTATGAAGGAAACACATTTCGTTAGGGGTCCAAGTTGTAAATGTGATTTTTTTGAAAAAGTGTGCAAATATTTTCAAGAAAAGATTCATTGGCAATGAATACATTTTCTGAAACCTTTGAGATTGAATTTATAGCCCCCACTTAGGGTGGTGCATGTTGAATGTAGAAGCACACAACAGCCTAAGGAGAGAAAGAAATAATGAAAAAGTGATGTTGTGGCCAACAGGATATAACGATATGTCACTGTGGTGATGTTTCCATACATATTAGGGATAACACATAGACACCACAACATCACAACTCAAGCGAAGATGAGAGAAAGATAAAAGAAAAGGTAAAAAGAGACAAAGACGTCACAAACAAAGGGCATAGGGGTGATCTGATGTTTCAGGGGTTATAGTATATTAATGAACGGTCATCAGGCCCCTACTATATCAGACCATGTGAAGAATGCATGAGAAGACAAAGTAAAAATAAAAAATTGGGTCAACATGGAAGAGGAGCCTAAATGCCCCCAATACTTTGCATCATCCCAAATTTTCCTAAAATCAAACACAAACATGGAAGAATGATGATACAAATAGAAGAAAGTTCACGACACAAAAATCACTCCTGTATTAAATTTGTTGATAAGAAGAAGAGTTGCTAAGGTAGAGGAACAGGTAAAATTTTGTTTACTTTATGAGCTAGAACCTAAAATAGTAATTGAAGCATGCAAGGATGAGAGTTGGATCAAAGCTATGGAATAATAACTGAGGTAGATTGAGAAGAATCAAACATGGGAAGTGGTCCCAAGACCAAGAAACAAGAATGTGATAGGAGCTAAATGAGTTTTCAGTAACAAGTAGAATGAGAATGGTGAAGTTATCAGAAACAATGCTAGACTTGTGTGTAAGGGCTACTCACAAGTGGAAGGAATATATTTTGAAGAGAATTTTTCTCTAGTAGAAAGAATGGAATCCATTAGGATTTTTTTGGCTTTTGAAACACAAAGACTTCAAGGTATATCAGATGGATGTCAAGTCTTCATTTTTCAATGGTGAGTTAGAAGAAGAGGTGTACATTGAACAGTCAGAAGGTTTTTAGTTATCAAAAGACTCTGATATGGTCTGCAGGTTAAAGAAAGCTTTATATGGACTCAAATAGGCCCCTAAGATAAAAGAAAAGGTAAAAAGAGACAAAGACGTCACAAACAAAGGGCATAGGGGTGATCTGATGTTTCAGGGGTTATAGTATATTAATGAACGGTCATCAGGCCCCTACTATATCAGACCATGTGAAGAATGCATGAGAAGACAAAGTAAAAATAAAAAATTGGGTCAACATGGAAGAGGAGCCTAAATGCCCCCAATACTTTGCATCATCCCAAATTTTCCTAAAATCAAACACAAACATGGAAGAATGATGATACAAATAGAAGAAAGTTCACGACACAAAAATCACTCCTGTATTAAATTTGTTGATAAGAAGAAGAGTTGCTAAGGTAGAGGAACAGGTAAAATTTTGTTTACTTTATGAGCTAGAACCTAAAATAGTAATTGAAGCATGCAAGGATGAGAGTTGGATCAAAGCTATGGAATAATAACTGAGGTAGATTGAGAAGAATCAAACATGGGAAGTGGTCCCAAGACCAAGAAACAAGAATGTGATAGGAGCTAAATGAGTTTTCAGTAACAAGTAGAATGAGAATGGTGAAGTTATCAGAAACAATGCTAGACTTGTGTGTAAGGGCTACTCACAAGTGGAAGGAATATATTTTGAAGAGAATTTTTCTCTAGTAGAAAGAATGGAATCCATTAGGATTTTTTTGGCTTTTGAAACACAAAGACTTCAAGGTATATCAGATGGATGTCAAGTCTTCATTTTTCAATGGTGAGTTAGAAGAAGAGGTGTACATTGAACAGTCAGAAGGTTTTTAGTTATCAAAAGACTCTGATATGGTCTGCAGGTTAAAGAAAGCTTTATATGGACTCAAATAGGCCCCTAGAGCTTAGTATGCCATATTGTATTTGTACTTATTGCAGTAGGGATTCAAAAAGGGTACTATAGATATCAATATTTAATTCAAGGTTGAGAGAGATCAAATCCTAATTGTGATTGTGTATGTTGATGACATATCTTTGGAGGAAATAAGGAAATGTGTAAAAGGTTTGTAGATGAGATGAAAAATGAGTTTTAAATATCACTATTTAGGGAGATGAATTTCTTCCTTGGGCTATGAATCAGTCAATCTGATAAAGGTATATTCATCTCACAATCAAAGTATGTCAAGGAAATACTAAAGAAGTTTGAAATTGAGGACTCTAAACCAGTATGTACTCCCATGGTTACTGGTTGTAAGTTGATAAAAATGATGAATGTCCTAAGACATATCAAAGCAAGTATAGATCAATGATTGGTGGATTGCTATATCTCACTACTACTAGACTAGATATCATGCATGCAATATGTCTTGTGGAAAGATCTCAAGAATATCCTATAGAATCACATGTGGTAGTAATAAAAACGATATTCAGATATGAAAGGAACTTTGGACTTATTTCTATGGTATCCTAGGGATATTGATTTCTCTTTGAATGCTTATACAGATGTATATTGGGAAGGTTGTACAGATGAAAAAATAAGTACAAAAGGATGTGCTTTCTTTCTTGGAAGCATATTAGTTTCTTGGTTGAGTAAGAAGCAAGATTCAATGTGACTATCTACTATAGAGATAGAATATATTGCAGCAGCATCTTGTTGCACATAGGTTTTGTGGATGAATCAGACATTGAAGGATATCAAAGTATCATATGATTAACCTATTCCTATCTTGTGTGATAATAAAAGTGCTATCAATATTTCAAAAAATATGGTAATGCATTCATCTACAAATCATATCTCTATCTAGCATCACTTTTTAAGAGATAAAGTTGTAGAGAGTGAAGTGATGTTGGAGTATGTGCCTAAAAAGGATCAAATAGCAGTAATTTCCACAAAGAATCTTCCAAAAGATACATTTGAGTATCTCAAGTAGAAGCTAGGGTTTATTTCCCCTCCTTCCAATTAGGTGCATTAGTTGGTGCATCTATCTAGGTGAGAAATTTAAGATTTATTCTTTATCCTAGATTGATGAAGGCTACCTCTTAGGGGGAGCAAGTGGTGGTTTCTTTGGTTGGTGTAGTTAGGGGGAGAATATCTTGTACCCCTAAGGGGGAGAGAGCAACAGAGAGAGAATAATGGAGAAAGAATAGTAAAGAGAAATTAAATGGGAGAGAAAGTAGCTCGCAAGTGTTGCCTAAAGTATCCAGGTGTTTCCCTTTGCAATTGATGACAAAGGGGGGGGAGAGTGAAGTTTGAAAAGCATGAGGAAATAATTATAATAAAAGGCAGAGAGAAAGTGATGTCTTAAAAACATAAGGGGAGAAAACAAAGAAGTGTGAAATGTAAGAAATGTCCAAGGGGGAGTGTTGCTTGATGCAGGATTGCTTTTGTGAGCCAGTGTTTCCTTCATAGGGTTTTTTTTTTTTTATAGTTTTAAAAGTTGGTGTTTCCATCAATGACAAAGGGGGGGTTTCTTGGATATTAGTGTTGTCATTGATGTCAAAGGGTAGATTTTTGGAGATTTTTGCACTATGTTGTCTTTAGTTTTGTCATTGATGTCAACCTATGTCAACCTCTAATGTGGTTGTGATGAGAAGGTGTTTTTGGTGGTGAGAAGGCGTTGTCGATGTAGCTAGTTCACTTGGTTTCTAAGTGCTTTTGAGAAAATTTGTATAGAATGTATAAGGTGATAGAGTTGTGTTCTACATTATGCTTTGAATTTCTTCATCGTTGAAGGTGTGCTTGTGTGGTTTGGATGAGATGATCAAAGGTGTTCAGAGGTTTTATATCTAGAGTTCCAGGTTTTGGATCAAGTGGTAGTGGAAGATGTGTCTGACAATGTATTTCCTATGAAGAAGGTTGTCTGGGAGAAATGGAATTGCTCTAAATTTCTTCGCGTTGATGTTTCTTGTCTTGCAGATTTGGTAACATGATAATATTGTCTATATCTATCTTTCCCTAGATTTTTTGGTGTTTAGTTGTTTTGCAAGGTTGGTTAGTGAGTTGTATGCCTATGGTAGTGTGGCCAGTTGCATAGGATAATAGTATTCTTATTTTTAAGTGGTTGTGGAAATTTTGTTGAATATTTTTATGATGTTAGAATATTCTAGGATGTTTTTTGATGTTGCTATGAGGTCCGTAGGATGTTTCTAGCCCTAGTGAAGAGTGAATTGATTATTTGTTAGTGTTAGTGTAGGTTTGGCCGGCCTAACATGTTAGCATTACTTATGCATGTGATTTGTGGTTTGTGGAAGCATGGTGAAGTGTGTCAATGTAAATTTGGGTCCTGGTTAACCCTTATTGTGGTCCACCTACACTTCTTTCCACCATGGAAGTGTTAGGTGCTGACCTATTTGGTGGTTGCATGTTTGAGGTGCATACGTTTCATTAAGGTTGACTTAAACATGGTTTTTTGAGTTCATGGAGGATATATAAGCAAGGTAAATTGTTGGAGATGAGTTTGGTGTGTTGTGTGGTGCAAAATGATGAGTATGTGATCGATTTGTGATTTTAGTGTGAGCTTAAATGCATAAGGATATCAAAAGGAGTGAGAAGAAGGTGTCTAAATTTTTAGTGTACCTAAAGTTGTTGAAGGCAGTGAGCTATAGGTTGCAGATGGTGTACAATTATTGTGGTGGATCTTCTTGTTGCTTTGAGGTAGTGAACCTCCTTGTAACAGTCTTCTTTTATTCTCTTCTATTCTAAATAGTGAGTTCTTTTTGCAACAAGCCATTCTTTTCTTTTGGGTAATGAGCCTATTGTATTTAGTGTTATTATTCATATATGTGAGTTAATCCTTACTTTGTTTTTTTCCTGATTAGGGTTTTCCATGTAAATCAGGTGTTCTATTATGTATGTTTTTTGTGTTGATGTTTACATTCATGCTAATGCTTAATAGAGTTTCAAAGATTCATGAGGGTTTGAATTTTTTAATGTACAACTAATTTACCCCTCTCTTAGTTTTCATGTGTGTCTATAAATATCTATTCTCAATAGGCTCACTATGCAACTCTGAGAAGAATGGAAAGGATGCCACCCCTCCACTTTAAATTAGTAAGTTGCCTCATCCTCCCATGCTTGATACAAGAGGAAATCATCACCAGATTTTCTCCTCAATAGGATAAGTATTGAGGGTGCTCTAAGGATATTTATTGCCATTCTTTCAACACTTGCCAACTCAACAGTCAAGTACATCACAGCCACCTTGTAATACATGGTTGATCCATAAAGAAACTTTCTAGTTGGTGAGGCATTTATTGTATCACATCCAAGCACACAATCGTATTTAATTTCTAGTTGGCAGTGGCATTGAGTTGAGTAATGTTAATTAATGCACATCACATCAGCCAAAGTGTAGGAAAATCACCATTTTTTTCCTTTAAATGGGAAGCGCGTAGACTAATAACATCACTACCACTTGTCAAGATAACACAACTCGAAGCAACCAATGCTCAAGTAAGGTGCCTGGAAGAGTAATATGGTGTCACATATTTATGTGAAAATATGACTAAAGCATTGGCTAAATTTATTACTAGCTTTAGTAGAGATAAAAGTCTACAAGCATCTGAGCAAGCCAAAAAATGATCCATTGTACTTCAAAGTGTTGAACACTCGAAATACTAAGAGGGGGCTGAATCATTATTCACTAAAATTCACTAACTTCATTAACTTAAACATCCATTCAAAGCATAACATTAAACTTGTAGTAATGGAAAGCAACAATTAAAGAATGCATCACAACATATAACACAAGAACACTAGATTTACGTGGAAAACCCTTGAAAGGGAAAAAACATGATGAGGATTAGCTTACAATATATTATAACTAGTTACAATGGATTTATAGAATGGTGGAATCACTAGCCAAAGAGAATGGCTCACTACCAAAGGATCACTACTTATAATAGAAATAGATAGAAGAAGGGGTGGCTCACTACCAAAGATGAACTACTAACAAGGTATCTGGAGCATACTAAAAGTATAATTCTAATTAAGCATAGAAAAGTGACTTAACACATTTCATACTTCACCACTATCACACTTCGCACTTCACTCTACATCAGATCTTGCACACACGCACTTAATTACATCTAATACATTTACTCCCATCTTAAATACCTTCTACATTCACATCACCAAAGAATTAACCTTGTATAAATATCATAACCAACAAAAACATCAATTAGGTCAACCTAATTGCATGAAACATGTAGCACCATGAATTTTTTGGCCCAAAAATCCATCACACATGCCTTGTGAAAAGAACTAAAAATTTGATCACACCAATATAGGTTGGAATGACCTATAATCACTCCTATGATTCCACTCTATACACATCTCAACTCTGTATGACACCAAAACCTTTAGGTTGGTACCATTGGTGAAGCAACAAAATAATTAACCAATTGTTCATTCACAAATCAACACATAGACCACCAAATCACTTGCCACTTGGAGTGCACACACATCTAACACCCTCCAACACTTCCTCAAAACCATATAGCATACTATTCATTTGTGGTGGAATGCAGAGCATTCCAACATGCACTCTACACCTGTAACTCTAGCATTACTAAGCCTGAAACACTATCATTGATATCTTTAATTTCAAAAGACATCAAACCTATAAATTATGAATTTAGACATGTCTAACACATACCATGAACACCTCAAAACTACATGACAATATTTTGCATAGTGGAGCAATGCAGACCACAAAGTTGTTCCTCTGAAGACTGAATATGCACACTCAAACTTAGTCAATTCTCCAAAACACTTGGTCTTCTTTGAACCAACACTTCTATATTTTTGTAATGGATTGTCATTAATGACAACACCATATATCAACATTTACATGTTGCCAAAAATCTCCCCCTTTGTCATTGATGGCAACA